>JARVLU010000489.1:17763881-17777331 GCA_031762415.1 Simpsonichthys santanae
TCCGGGCGGATCCGGTATATGGCTAAATCGGTTTACGGCCGAGCCGTTAGAACGGATCTCGGCCGTAAACCGGGGACAACCTGTATTTGAAATCGCTGCAGGTCGTTATTGGCTTGTCACAAGCTCATCTGCGAGCAGGTCCTGAAATGTCACATTGACGAGTAGAAAAATACATTTGTAGGCTTTATATAATGCCTTCTGCAAATGAACACGAAACAGTAATGTTGTAAAATAATAATAGTTGTAAAACATAATTTTACCCCAGTTCAGTTTTTGGAACCCTTGCCTCAAAATTAAATACTGTATTTTAAAAATATCAATAGATTTAATTTGACTTACTCAAAAAGTTTGGCACTGGTATAAAACAATTTTTAACAGTGTGTTATAATCAGCTGAATAATAGTCTATATAAAAAAATATTGGATGAATTGAAGGTAAATGAGTTTCATTTTGTTTTTATAGGTGATCAGCATTAAGGATAATGACAGTCTAGCAGCACGACTGGCTGTAGAGATGAAGGCTGATCTGCTCATCGCACTGTCTGATGTGGAAGGTATAAGCATTAACACAACTACAATTTGAGATATCTATTAGATATTTATATTAACTATCCCCAGTGGAATCAAATAAGCTGTGCAAATCTGCAAACATAGACACGACCAGTTCGTTTAATTAACAATTAAATAATTGGGACTTCTGCCAATTCCCGTTCATCCATTATCTTTACCCACTTCTTCCTTTCTGGGTTGCGAGGGTCACTGGCGATATCCAGGATATTGTATTTGTTTGCTGTTTAAAAGAAGTGACAAGAAACGTCTGCCTGTCGTCTACACTAATGAATAATATCAGACTTTATTTTTTTAACAGTATAACTCACATTTGTTGTCTTTTGAAGTTACTATGTAACACTTACAGCTACTAATTAATCTAAGGCTTCTACGTTTGAATGTTAAACCATCTCCCCCTGAAACTTTGTTCACTTCTTTCACATAAATGAAAAAGATCAATACCTCCTGTAGAGGGTTTCTGTGATCAGATGTTTTTATTGACTGATTAAATTCTGTTTTTTTGTCTTTTTAAGTAAATAACGTGTACATGGATTGCTCATTTGACAGGACTTTACAACAGCCCTCCTGGAACAGACGACGCAAAGCTCATCGACATCTTCTACCCTGGAGACCAGCAGTCCATCACCTACGGCACAAAGTCCAGAGTCGGGGTCGGAGGCATGGAGGCCAAGGTTCATCTGAGGCTCTCGGTTTTTCTTAAGGAACATTCTATCAGCTGAGCAAACAGAATAAAAGCAAAATCTTGACAATTTATTTTGTCCGCAACACTTAAGACTAAGGACGATGTTGCATTCAAGAACTTCTCACCATTTATTAAACGTTTTAACCTCTGATGCAACAAAACAAGTCATCTTATTCTATTTATGTAAGAAGTTCTTGAAGATTATAATCTTAATTCTGGGGAAGCTGAAGATACCTTTTGAGGATAATTTAAAGTTTTCTTCAAAAATGTGTCTTGTGCAGGTCAAGGCAGCTCTTTGGGCTTTGCAGGGCGGCACCTCTGTGGTCATCGCCAACGGCACAAACCCCAAAGTGACAGGTCATGTCATCACGGATATAGTAGAGGGCAAGAAAGTGGGAACCTTCTTTTCTGAAATAAAACCTGCTGGTGTGTATATTCTGAGATCGACAAGGTTTCTCCTTTTCTCCTTTCAAGTATTGCAGTCTTGTTAAAGTGGTTGTTTTCAGTCCGTCTTGTGTCCGACTGTTTTAGGCCCGTCTGTGGACGAGCAGGCAGAAATGGCCAGGAACTCCGGTAGAATCCTGGCATCTTTACATCCAGACCAGGTGACACCTTGGATTTGGAGCAGAACGTGCTGTTTTTGAGGGCTGCAGTTTAAATGTGTTTTTGTAGGCTGTAAGCATTCATAATTTATGACGTTAGGCGCGTCCATATTTTTGCAGCCGCAGAGAAACTTTATCGGACGGATCTGCTTAATGCTGAGTCTGCATGTGTTTGCTCGTCTGTGTTGTCAGAGAAGTGAGATCATTTGCCACCTAGCAGAGCTGTTGACTGAGAGGAAGGAAGAAATTCTGGCTGCGAACAAGACGGACATGGAGACGGCTGTCAGTGCAGGTAACAGGAACCAACAGCTTCCAGGTTTAGAGAAGACTAGTAGGCAGAACCCCTCTTCTTTATTATACATCGTAAATATTAATAACAATAAAGTAGGTAAAAGTTTTGCATTATCTTTCCAAAAACATCACTTCCCCCTCATTTATACTCTCAAAATATTCTGATATTACTTGTCTTTTTTTGTTTTTTAGGTCATTCATCTTCAGCTGTGCTGAAGCGTCTAAGCCTCACACCAGTCAAGCTCAACAGTTTGACCATAGGCCTGCGTCAGATAGCTATGGCAGCCCAGGACAGCGTCGGTCGAGTGCTGCGAAGGACCAGGGTGGCTCAAGGTCTAGAACTAGAGCAGATTACGGTACCCATTGGGGTTCTTCTGGTCATCTTTGAGGCCAGACCTGACTGCTTGCCACAGGTAACATGATGGAAGAAAAGTTCTTGTAAATCTTAACATGTAAAGGTTACTGATCAAATTAAAGACCACTCTTTGAAGGAATGGATACTAGTTTCATTAAAATATTGTTTAGGGAGATCCTATTTTTTGAACAGACAGACACTCACACATACAATTCAGTTGAGTTCATTTATATAGTGAGCAAGCACAATGGTAACAGTGGAAAGGAAAAACTCCCTTTTAGATTTAAAACGGAGGCAAAACCATTGTCCACCTTTTGCCTTTCCGAAGTGGGAAATAATAGGATTTTGTGATATGCAGGTGTAGGGGTGCTCCAGTTTTCTCAAAGCTAAAAACAAGCAAGACCTTGATGGTTTAAAAAAAAGGGCTGAAAAATTAATCTCCATTCTAAGTTCCTCAAATAAAGTCTAAACTTATAGGAAACATTTGCAGCTTGTATCTTGGCATCAACATATAAAGTTTACAGAAAGATTAAAATGCAGCCTCACAGTATTAATGTGGAAATATACTAATCTAATGTCTGAGCATCGTTTGTTGGAAGCATTCTATTTAAACGCTGGTGAAAGTAATGCAATGGCATTTTTATCATTAAAAAAATAATTTCTGCAACATTGATTATATGTCACTTAGTCCATCTTTGTTTTGGTCGACTAAGGTGTCTGCTCTGGCCATAGCCACTGGCAATGCTCTTCTGCTGAAAGGAGGCAGAGAGGCTGCTAATACCAACAGAGTCCTGCACCGTCTGACTCAGGAGGCCCTCTCTGTGCATGGAGTCCAGGAGGCTGTCCAAATGGTAAATTTACTCTTACAAACTTTAATTATCCATTAGATAATATAAAAGCAAAAGGATCAAAGTCTAGATAAAATTGCCTCGCATCAGTTGAATTGACCTTTCTTGTGTATTTGTATTTTTAAATACAACGTGAATACACGTCTGTGCTGCGTTTGCTGCCTTTCAAGGTGAGCACTCGGGAGGAGGTGGCAGATCTTTGCCGACTGGACAAGATGATCGACTTGATCATCCCCAGAGGTTCGTCCCAGCTGGTGCGGGACATTCAGCGAGCGGCCAAGGGCATCCCGGTGTTGGGTCACAGTGAGGGGATCTGCCACGTCTACGTCCATGCAGACGCCAGCATTGACAAGGTCATCAAGATTGGTCAGTAGATACAGTTCCACAACATAATTGTTCTTCTGTTCCAGAAAAGATAAATATTGTCAAAATATAACTATTTCTGAGTATATTTAAACATGCCTGTGTTTTTGTTTTATTCGTTTAGTCAGAGACTCCAAGTGTGACTACCCAGCTGCATGCAATGCCATGGAAACTCTGCTGATTCACAGGAGCGTCCTTGGGACTCCTCTCTTTGACCAGATTATTGATATGCTGCGCACTGAACGGGTAAATAAAATCTACAGTCCTATCAGAGATATAAACCAACCTAGTTGTGTGAATGTTTATGAAACATTCACACGACTGTGATCCATTTTTCTTCTATATGTTTTTCTGCATCTTTCTCTTTCCACAGCTTTTGTGCTATTTCAACAAATCATAAATTAAAACGTTCAGCTCTTTCAGAAGGGTGCTATGACTTTTGCTATTGGTGCAACTTTAGCTTTTTGAAATGTTTAGCCTTTTCTGCAACTTTTTTTTTTTCTCACAGAAAATGAATTAGCTCATTTTCCATCCTTAACATCTTTAGATCTGTTTACAACTTTGTACTGCTCCTTTCACATTTTGTTCTGGTTCAGCTTTTTCAGCTTTCTTGTGCAAATTTAAAATATTTTCAGCTACTTTTAGCTGTTTTTCAGCTTTTTTGTGCTCCTTTCAGATTTTTTTGGCTAACTACAACATTTTTGTACTTCTAACTTCTTTCTGCTCCTTTCAGCTTTTTCTGCTATTTAGCTGTTTTAATGCTAATCTCAGCCTTTTCCTTTCCACATTCTTTGCACTCATTTCAACTTTTTTCAGCGTAATTCAGCAAAAATGTGCTCTCTCTCCACTTGTAATTTCAACTTCTTTCTGCCTTTTTTTTTTAATTATTTCTCAGCAGTTTTTTCAAATTTCATTTTTTTTCTCCAGATAATTTTCACTTTTGTTTTCATTTCTGCTTCTTTCAACAAACCTGTTCTGCTTTCTTCTAATTTAAGCTTGCACAACCTTTTCAGCTAACTTTTTAGCATTGTTTATGTTCAGTTGATTTCAGAAAAAGATGTTTTACATGGTAATTTCTACTACTTTCAGCCTAATTAACTTCCCTCTGCTAATTTTAGCTTGTTTTGCTCCTTTCAGCTTAATTAGACTAGTTTCAGCTATTTCTGCTATTCCAGCTACTATTTAGATGTTTTTTGATAGCTTTTTCAGCTAATTCCACTTTTTTAAGCTCATTTCAGCTCTTTCCACTTCCTTCTGGTAGCTTAAGCTTCTTTCTGCCTTTTCAGCTACTTTTCAGCTATTTTTAAATCATTTCAGCTTTTTTTTTAGCTAATTTTCTAATTTTTGTGCTAATTTCTACCCTTAAAATCTTAATTCAGCACATTTTGTTTCTTGCTACTTTCTTCTGCTAACAGGCTTTTTCTTCAATTTCAGCTACATTCCAGCATGTTTTTAGCACATTTCAGCAGTTTTTCAGCAAGTTCTTCTGCAATAAGCATTCCCACTGCATTTTTGTAGGAAATGCAATTTTTCTGGTTCTACTTGACATTTTGGAATCAGCCTCAAGTGGTCCATTCAAGGAACTGCATCTCTTCAACGTTTGCTTCATTATTTAACATATCTGAAGCTTGAGTGAAATTATGATTAATTATTGGCTGAGTTTTCAGCTAAATGTGCAAGTTTTTAGGAACCATGCATCACAAGCTAGTACATTTTCTGTATACTATATTTAAAAATGCTTTCTAACAGGTGGAATTAAGTAACCTTTTTTGCGGTGTTGCAAGGTGAGGATTCATGCCGGTCCTCGATTAATTTCTCACCTGACGTTCAGTCCCTCGGAGGTCAAGTCTTTGCGCACAGAGTACGGCGACCTGCAGTGTTGTCTGGAGGTGGTGGACAGCATGCAGGAAGCTGTGGATCATATTCACAAATATGGCAGCTCCCACACAGACGTTATCATCACAGAAAATGGTAAGTGGCATTTTATTGCTTGCGTTTGCTGTTACGGTTTTCATGCCCGAGTTGTCTAATTTACAAAATATCTTCTATAATTAAAGACATATTTAAATCCCCATGATTAAAGCAACACCTATACGTCGTGGTCTTCCTCTCTAGTGATTTACCACCTTCTTTCATTTCACTTTCTGCTACAGCGACTAATGATCAGTGACACTTTGTCAGTGTGAGTTCACGACCTCCCTTTGTGACTCCAATATGGTGGACAGTCAGTTTTACATGCAAAAAGATGATTGTCAGTTTAATAGACTCACGCCGGTCAAGTTACGCTCCAACAAACAGCTGTCAGACAACACCATCTGAACTAATTTAGATAGAAACTGCTCTGTGTTGCATCCATAGAGGCTTACCTGACCTAAAGGTTGCATGTAGACATTGTTAGATTTATTTAATTATAATGTTTATGAATAATATAATAAACAATTGAATTTATTTTTCACCTGTTTACATGTGACATGTCTTAATTTTTTACCTCAACTTAAGAGGTTTCCTGTAAACTTGTAACATAATGCTTGTAACTTTTGTTTTAAGTTAAAAGAACAAGAATTCTATTAATTTTGAACTTTTTGGGCTATTCATTACAGCATTTTATTTATTAATAAACAAAGTTATTATTTGCAGACCAACATTTTATTATTTACACTAGTTTGGTTAAAGATTTGGGACAAAGTTTGCTGGTCACAAATTCACCTGGAGGACTGGCTCAACAACACTGGAGCAGAATATTTTGCTTCCATCTAGTGGGCGCATATCAGAGTAGAGAAATTATAGAGATAACAAGAGGATTAGCTTAACATCTAAAGAATAAATAATAAAAATGTGCAGCTGTAGATTTTGCAGACAGCTAGGTGAATAAGCAGTGAATGTTTAAACAGAAGACAAAATGGCCTTGGCTTCTTACATTGCTGCTCTCTTTTAGTTATACTAGCTTTTTTTTTTTTAATGCAGATTTTCAATTTTATTAGAACAGCTGTAAGGTTTTCTATTAAAGTTCACGTAATTTAAGATCTGCTTGCATTAAAACAACCTTAGTAAATGTACTGGTCATATGTAAGCAAATGCAGTTACGGTTATGTTGCAAATACATTGTTATTATTTTATATGTTTTAATTCTGTTAATTCAAATGGGTTGTAGTGACCAGAAGAACACAGTTTTTAGCAGTAGCACTGGTTTTTGTTTGTTTGTTTGTTTTCCAGAGGAGACAGCTGAGCAGTTCTTGCAGCAGCTGGACAGCGCATGTGTTTTCTGGAACGCTAGTTCACGATTTGCCGACGGCTACCGGTTCGGACTCGGTTAGTGCCTTCTGTTTTAATTCTTTCCCTATCAAGTTATTTATTCTCAACATAAATGATGTTGAGATGATTTAAACTCCCCGCTCCTCACATGTAGAATTTTTTTTCTGCTCTTGACAATTGTCCAACAACGTGTCAAACTATGACACTTATCCCACTTTATCCCAAATATGCACATCAGTGTGTGATTTAGAGGGAAAAGCACATTTATAAACCACTTGCACTATATCTGGTTCTGCACAAATCTTTATACATTATTGGCTCAAAGGACCTTTGTGTCTTTTTTTGTAAATTAGTTTTGATCAACATTTCTTCAAGCTTTTAAAACATCTACCAGCATTTGTTCTTGAACATTGACTACTTTTTTAACAATGTCAACACAATCTGAGTACAATTTTCAGAAAACATTTTTGTATTACGCCACTAATCAATAATCCATGAACCATTCAAGCATGCAAAGGAAATCCACACTAAAGAAAACCCACATATTGTAAATAAATTAGGAAAACATTAATTTGGATCTTTAGGCACATTGTGACAGTTTGCCATCAGGACTGTTTATACTCTTTAGTGAATTTATGGCCTGAATTTAACGAGCATTAAATAGTATTGATTCATTAAATTAGTGTTTTTCACAGTTATAAGCTGAAAACATGATACAGTAGATGATGAACTGCATCTCTCAGGGTGATGATCAAACTCTTGACTTTTGCACAGCACTGTATTTTATAATATACCTTGTGAATGTTTATGGCAATGCATGCACAACAAATGCATGTTAAAGCAATTTGCAGAACCAAACTAAGGTGAAAAGGCACTATTAAAATGTGAGACTTTTATAGTTTATTGCATTTACTTCACTGCTGTTCTCTTGATCTACAGGAGCAGAAGTCGGTATCAGCACAGCCCGAATCCACGTCCGAGGGCCTGTAGGCCTCGAGGGGCTGCTCACCACCAAGTGGGTCCTGAGAGGCGATGGGCACACCGTAGCTGATTTCTCTGAGCACGGCAACATGAAGTACCTCCATGAAAACTTGCCTGTGGGGCCGACTTTAGCTGAACAGAGAGACAACAGCTAAACCAGAGCCTGCATGAAGACTTAAGGTCTTGTTGAGACCATGGTTGATGCCACTATTTGACTCTAAAACAAACTTTACCTGTACAATAAGACTAATGTTCTCTTTTGCATTATGCTCTTGTTCAGGGACCAACAGTTTGTAAAGTTTTTTTATTTTATTTTTTAGCTCAGCTCAGGACACTTATGAGTTAGTTTAGCCTAAGGAGGCATGTGCTTCTCAGTAAATTGGACTTTAATCAAAACGTTTATTTATTTTAGTAAATTAATTTCAACAGAGAAACTCATGTATATAGATGCAATGCTGATTTAAAGTGTTTATCATCAACATTAACTGAAATGTCTTAAAGTGAATTTAAAAATAACAAATTCTGTCTCTTAGAAAATTACACACATTGTCATAAGTACCAACACATTTGGAAACTTAAATTATTTATTGTTCAAAGTGACAAATTAAGTGAAAACGTCATTTCAGTAAAAAAAAAAGGATAAAAACTGAACATAAATGGATTTCTTGTATAGTAATTTAAGTTAAATGCAACTGTTTTTGCACCATTTATTTTAATTGTTTAATTTTTACATATTGTTACTTGATGGGCTCAGTCTTTAGCAAATCGTTGCCCTCCTGCTCGCTCCTTGTGGCGCCTCCAGCCTCCGTCTGAGTGGGAATAGTAATTGACAAGCCTTCTCTTTAAAGCTTGAGGGGTGAGCGAGGCTGCTTTTAAATGAAGCTCTGTAACGTTCCAGCCTCTGAGCTGCTTTTAGATGTCTTGAGATGCACATTTAAGGTTTGGGTTATTTAATGCCAGTAATGTAGAATAAAAAAAAGTTAAAGAATATTTGGATTCTCTTTTCTTTCCTCACTTTGATTTATTTTTTTTTTCTCGCAGTTGAGGATTTTTGCACGTATGCTCATCTCTGTCCTGGCTCTAGTCTTTCTACTTTCACAAAAAAAAAAAACACAAATTAATGGGGGTGGGGGAGTTATACTGATCTAAAAAAACAGATGTCTAAAAGGGGCCTTTTTAAAGTTGCCCATAGGGACATTTGCGTTACTGGAAGTGGGGCAGAGAAGATGGAAGACAATACTATAGAGGTTTAATTATCCAGCCATCAGAAATGAAAAGAGAGATGAGAAGAACTGAGACTAATAATGGAATCACAGACTTCTGTTCTGGGCTTTTCTCTATCCTTTTTTCAAAATTTCTCTCTTTTCTATCATCTAAAGGATTCGTTCTCCAAAACGCACTACTTACCCTTCAATCAGCTTCCCATCACAAAGTCCAAAGGCTTCGGAGATGAAGAAGGAAACTCGAAACTCAAATCTTACTCTTTTGTCCTTTTTTTAATGTGTGAAGGGATTGAAAAATAAATCATCTAAATGACTTGAAGAAGAGAAGGAACAATCCAGGGACAATGAGCGTTATCTCTTTGTTGCATAGAAAACAGGCTGAGCATCAGATTTAGCTACGGTTGCTGTCGGTGTGTAAGTTTACACCTGGTTGGGCTTTGTTGTGAAATGAAAGGCATCAGGTAAATCCCTGAATTTAGTATTTTATATCGGCTTTATGACTCCTAAATGATCTAATTTAAGGGCAGATGTAAAAACAGGCGATTAGAAAAACTAATTTTAACTAAAACCCTTGTTTTTTTTGTTCAATCTGTCATTAAACCCATCTTTTGTTGTGTTTTTAAGTTATTTAATTCCTCTGTTTTGTAACGTTTAGATTGTTGCACTTGAAAACAGATTTCTTAACATTATCTTTAGTTGATTAAATATCATAAACCTCCACTTCTTATGGCTGTAAATTAATTTCAAGTTAAGCCAGATTCTCATCTCTCGCCATCTGTGCCCCCAGGATCCGGCAGATCCGTTCCTCCGCTGCACCCTGTTGATACCGTGTTGTCTACTGGGCATTGTTGTCCGCAGCAAATCACCGAACTCGTGCAGCAGAGCCGACAATCCTTTAATTGAACATTACTCAAGGCCAAAACTCGTGTAACTCGTTCTGCTTAATCTTGAGATTCTCAAACGCTCTCCCTGCTGGGCTTCAAATTTTTTAAAATCAATAATTAATTGGTCAAAGTTATTTATTCATGCGTATCTTCTCCAATTATGCGGCGTCTAATTAACAGTTTCAATAATTGATATTTATTTCTGAAAGGGCTTGTGTCTTGGGCTGATGAAAAATGCATGAGCGGAGATGTGGACTGGGTTTAGTTTTTTTTTTTGTTGTTCTGAGAGAGCTTGGTGCTCGGGGCTAATATGAGGCCACTTTGACTCCTGCTCTTTGAGCTGGCACCGTCCCTGTGATGTTGATCTAATATGGGCATCTTTCATGGACCCAAAGCGCTTACTCTGTATCATGTGATCTCGTAAAGACTCCAACAAATCCGCTCTCAGATACTGTTTTTTTTTTTATATACAGTATATATATTTGGTTGCTTGTCTTTAATAGCAAACTTCAAAGACAGAGCTTGTTTCCTTTTGTAATTTTTAGTTTACCCTATATGACTCTTTGTCTTGGATAAAATGAAAAGTTGCCATATTAATTTAGTAGTTCAGATTTTTGTTTAAAAAAGGGGCGTTCTGGGGAAAGATTAAGAATTGATTAGCAACGTATTTGTTGTAGCTTGACCAGTCTCAGATTGATGAGCTAATAGTCCAAAAAGGGCCCCCATCAAAGTAGGTTGCATCCACCCTAAAAGAGCTCTAATTTTAAAAATTTCACAGCAGTTCAAATGTTATTTTTACTTTTACTTTTGAAATGCTGTCAGTTTTGCACTAAGTGGTTTGTATCAAATTATTTGCAGGTGCAAACAGCAACAGCTAACTGTAGCACAGCTTGTAAAACATGCAAGAACTTCATATTTCTGCATTAAACTTTCACTATATTGTGTAATCATTAGCATATAATTGTTGTCTAATGTGAGATAATGGCATGTAAAAATGTATAAAAATGGGATTTTATGGACCATTATAAAAATGGATTCAGGTTTAGTGACATTATTAATTCATAATGGTCGTATTCTTATCAAGTTTATTCTTTAACTTGTCAAAATAAGGCTGTTCAAAAAGATATCTGCAACAGGTAAGATATTTCTTGTTTATAACTTTCTAAAGAACCGTGATGAACCATATCCTTATTTTTAATAGTTGATAGTCAACTATAAATCACCAAAAACTCCTTTTGGAAAACTTTCATCAAGTTTTCATTTATTGTGATTCCAATTGAACCTGTGAGTGAAACCATTTCGCTTTGGAACAATCAAAGCAAGTCAGATCATAGCTGTGACCTCCGTTTGAGCTTCGAATTGGATGCAAAGCCACAACCCAACATCGGACAGAGACTAACCTCTGTACCATATTTTTTGGACTATAAAGCGCATTAAGCGGAACTAAAACATTTTGACAGATTTTTGAGCGCCATGTACCACATAAAATCAATTTGAGGTCAGTAAGCACAACCAGAATTTATACATAAATTGCACCAGATTATAAGGCTCACTGTTGATTTTTGAGAAAATTAAAGGATTTTAAATGCGCCTTATAGTCCGAATAATACGGTAGTTAAAGTGTGGCTGCAAGTTTGGTCATCGCAGTTTTGAGATGCTCATACAGAGCTGTCGGGGAAACAGAAGAGTGGAGATTTAAACTGTGGGGGTCAAAACGTTATTTTATTTATTCAATTTTTAAAGATACAAACTACTTATTCTCTGTGACGCGTCTCAGAGATCCGATGGTGGGGCTGGTGCTTCCCCACTCACTGTGCCGTCTGTATTCTCCGGGTTGCAGGAAGTACTGGCGTCCCCTGTAGTTGGGGTGCTCGTGCAGCATCCAGTAGCCCTCCATAACGTTGACGGAGGAGATGTCACGGGTGTGGAAACGCTCATGCAGATCCGGGCAGTCTTCGTTTAACTCCATCGTCTGGCCCGCAAAGTCAGACCGCTCGAAAATCTTCATCCTATAGCTTCCGTTGTACTACATAAAGAATAAAACTTAACATGACTTTTATGCAAACACTTAAATACTTAGAACTGTAGAGTTTGATTGAAAACAGCCAAAATGGTGCAAAAGGATCCTAAACAGGATACAGCAATGTTTAAAACTCACAGGGGGCACCATGCGGCAGGAGCGGATGCAGTCATTGAAGCCAGCCCAGTGCTGGTAGTCAGGATACTCTCCCTTGTGCAGCATGTACTGGTAACCAGCATAATTGGACTTCTCATAGGCCACCCAGCAACCACTCTCAACTCTTATGGAGTTGCAGCGACTGAAGTAGTTTTGCATCTCAGGGCAGTCACTGCTGCACTCATGGTGACGGCCCTGGAAGTTCCTGTCTTCATAGAAGATAATCTGCGTACGACAGATGGTTGGACATCACAGGATCAACATGGAGCTGTTTCAAACTCAAGATGCTTATATGTCGTCACTAAGATCACACTTATCTAAACCAGCTCTGTAAATTAGTTTTATCTAAAGTTTTTAATTTGAATAGTTAAAGAGAAGTTTAAAAAAAAAAAATTAAAAAGCGTATAACACTTTTGAAAATGATGTCCCAGGGTTCACAAAGCTTGCTCTTAAATTGATGGTAGGGTTTCCCATAAGGCAAGTTTCTAAATTAAATTCTGATCATTTCAATTTAGCGTAAACTGTTTTACAATAGCATACTTTGCTGGAGCAACGAAGGAACACCAACGACAGAATAATCAGTAAAACAGAAGTTATATGCAAAATGTATTTAATATATATTTATACTGACATTAAAAATAGTTATTGAAATGCAGGCTCAATTTTATGAAAAAATAAAATGTATTTTGTATGCAAATTGAATATTTTGCTTGTATATTTGTCATTTGCCTTTTTACATTATTTTTGTTAGTGTTCTTGACAAAAATGTAATGCTTAAAATCTGGCTGATGTAGAAAACGTAACGTCTTCTTTGCATATAGACTGTTCATGGTTTCATTAATTATTGGTTATTGACTATTTGATAACCCTTTATAAAATAGTCTTAATGTAAAGTGGTACCCACGTTTGTTTCTACTCTTTTGTTTTACATAATGTTTATTTTTATTTATTAAAACTTTAATTTCCATATTTTTAAAGTTAATTTTATCCATATCAATGCAATATTCAACCTTTTATTTATACAGGTTAATCCAATTGAGCCTCGGGGACTCATTTACAAGAGAGACCTGAATTTTAACAAAAAGTGATGACAATAACGACAATAGACAATTATAAAGGATGCGTACAAATTACTTTTTTTTAACAAGTGAAAATAAAATTATAATTAAAAGGATAATTAAAAGGAAAAGTAGCGAAAAATCAGCTAGGTTTGTGTATACAGTA
>JARVLU010000489.1:17858435-17874032 GCA_031762415.1 Simpsonichthys santanae
AATAGTCCAGAAATTACGGTATTGATTTCATCTGATAAAATAAAAACACAAATGTGCACATACTAAGTTGCTTTTATTAATACAGAACTGCATGCTACAGAGACTGTACAGCATAAACATTTATTCAATACAAAAACATGGTTTTAGAACCATTTAAAATAACAGGAAAAAACAAACAAACAAAAAGATAAGAGCATAAAATAGAACAGGAACATCACAGCCGTTAAGGAAACATTCAAACTATTTATCATTAGCATTTTAATAAACCAGAGAAGAAATCGACAGATTACAGTCGCGTCATGTCAACTACAATGGCACCGAGTGGATGATTCTCTTGTAGCTTTTTTACAGCCTCTTGCAACATCAACATGCCTATTTTTTTTATCTACCTATATGTAGTAGTGTACTTAAAAGTGGCAGTTTGTGTATTTTTTTGTATTTAATAAGTTTTTTTATGAACCTCCTAATATACATAATTTGGCCCTTGTGGGTTTATACAGTATGATGTCCGTCTTTTTATTAATTTTAATATTTGACATTTTGCTACCAAACACAGTTGTTATAGCAACATTTATACTACATACATAGCAATCTATGTAACGTCACAGCAAAGAATGGTATCAAAAGAAAATAAAAACAAACAACAACAGAACAAAAAAAAAATAATTCCCTACAGCATGTTTTTTGGGGGAGGGGCAGAGAAAATTAGCACAAAATTTGGCACGGAAAATCTGTACACGAATCTACAGTCCGAGAAATGTGACTGTGCAATAAAAAAAGAAGGACTTGAGTCGTTTTTCTCGCCGGCTACTGAAGACACGGTGCCACCGTCTGGTTTCAAGTTTTCTTTTCTTTTTTTTTTTTGTTTTGTTTTTTTGTTTTCGTGCGTGTGTAAAATGGCTTTTAGACGGATTCCTTGAAATGAAGTTGTGCATACTTCTGTTCATGAGATCTACCCAGTACGCCGAGTGGAGTCCAGGTGTTTCAGCGAGGAAAAAAATAAAAAATAACACAAGGTTTGCTTTCCAAAACCTCCTTGTAAAAATGGATCATTCATATAGTTATTTTACCTTAAGAAAAAATATTTGTACAATGTATCAAGAGGGGGGAAAAAAAGGAGACACATACAAGATACGACAAGCAATCTCTAAAGCAATAAATACTACTGGTCTTAGCGTTGTGACATTTTTGAATTTTATAACCCTCCCGCCCAACCCTCCCTCAAGCCCACCCAAACTTGCCTGACTCCGCCCCAAAAGTAAACAAAACGAACAAAAAAAGACAACGCAGTGGAAGAATGCATATATAACACATTAATTCCCCTCCCTCCCCAATATTCTGTACATTTAAACAAGAACAAGTAACATCACAATTAAAGTTGTTCCTCAGAGGTGTCACCACAAGCCTCACGCCCTCCAAGAGTCTGAACGGATGGTGAACGATTGGTTCGCAAGCTCGTATTTAATACAAATAAAGAAGGAGAACCAACTCTTTCAAGGAAAAAAAAAAAAGGGCTCGCTGAATATTCTACCTTTTTTTTTTTTAAATATCCGTCTTTTAAACATTTTGATGTTGAACTAGATACATTTGCTTTGCACCGTTGCACTACAAAAGAAGACTAAACAAAATCCATAAAAATTTTGGCAGATTCACAAAGCTATACAGCTCCTTGTATCATTTCTTTATTATAATTAGATTTGTTTTGATAACGAGGGGTCAAATATTGACCAATGAACTTTAATAAAACTAAAATTTCAAAGCCTCACGGCACAGAAACGTAAAGAGAAAGAAAAATGACGGCAAGTAAGATATCGCAGAGAGAGAGCATAAAGCTAAAAAAAGAAAAATGGAGGCTATTCTATAGACTTGGTCACTAGCGACAGAGGCTGGGGGGCCGTGGAGGAGAGGAGCGAGTGGGAATGACACAGCGATGCCGATTGCCGGGCCATCGAGGACGCCACAGAGGAGCCCGGCTGCCGCGAGGACGAGACGTCACTGTGCTCCAGAGATCTGTTGTGGGAGGAGGCGCAGGGCGCTTTGCCGGCCGAGTTTTCCATCTGAACCAAAGATGACGATGGAGGCCCAACCAGGAGGTGAGGGTGGTGGAGTGGCTGGTGGGCCGGTTTCATAGTCAGTGAGAGAGGTTGCATTTGTTCAGTCTGAGGTTTGGACTCTTTTGGGGAGGGGGAGGGCGCGACGGAGGAGGGGGAGGATGGGGGGGAGTCTAGTAAGCTTCCGTCCGTAGAGGGAGGACTGGCACAGCTGCCTTCACCTTGGATGTAGCGAATGCACTTTTTTTTTCTCCTGAGGGACAAAGTAAGAGAGAGAGAGAGAGAAAGAGAGAGAGAGAGCATCGTTCAGCATCAACGCATTGAACTTCAGAGCCTTCTGGCCCCGATGCCGACTTAAATGCACCTTTTTTGAATTAACAGAACCTGTTGTGTGAATCATGATCAAAAGGTGCATTTAAGCAGTGTTAGAAATCGTGTGCGAAAGGGAGAAAAGCGGTAAAGACACTAAGCCGTCAGACTGAAGAGACATTACAGAAAGATCACAGGTGAAGCACCTGAACAGGAAGCAGGAGGGGAATGAAACACACACACAGATGATAGAGGATTAGACAGGGTGGTGTTTGCTCTCTGAATTTAAAACTCTCCTTTCTTGAAGGAACAACTCCGGCTACACATCAGCTTGTTGTCCCAACTCACTGTACGGTACTTATACTTCCATCGGGCTCAACCAGATCCACATAATACATCTGCCCCACAGACACAAGTGTAAGTTTGCATCAGGGGTCAAGGCATCGTGTTTACATTCCTGCCTCGGGTCAAGCCCCCTCCCCTGCATGTCGAGTCCTAAGGCCAGACCAGTTGTGCTCAGTGGAAAGCGATGAACGAACTGGACTGAGGGCGAGTTTTGCTGCATTTATCTGCAGCGGCTTCTGCTGTGAAGACGGTGTTCAGATTTGGTTAAGGGGGAATCTCTGCCCACTTCATCTGTAGGCTGACCCTGATGGTGACCCCCTCCCCCCTTTTCTCTCCCTCAGCTCTCAGTTCTACCACAACTAAGCCAGAAGCCTTTCTTTTTTTTTTTTTAAGCCTTATAGGACGATGAAGGTAAAAACAGGCTGATGTGTTTTAAGCCCTGTCACTTTATTCGTCATGAACACGTCAACGTTTCAAGAAATGCTTTCTTCTACACTGAGAACAGAAAATGTCAAAGTTTCTAACATAACTTCTCCAGAGGTGTGTGTGGTGCTGCTGTAACGCTGCCGTGAAGAAAGACTAAATCTTTTCTGTGGCCTGATGAAGTGGAACGACTCCACGTCATATCAAACTACTGATGACTGGGAGTTGTGCCAGTCCAGATGCCCGGACATACTGGACAATTTCAGGCACCGTATCCAGCTAGGGATGACTGTAGGGATGAATTTTCTACATGATGTTCAAAGCATTTCAGGCTCAGGCTAAATCTATTCATATCTCTGTCTTTAAAAACTATTCCTATTTCTTACATTTTTCATATGTGATCTAGATCTTTACCTGCCAAACTTGTTTGTATTGTTGACGGTGTAATAAAGTGATAAAAGTGTTTTGGCTTTATATAATTTGGTGTGATAAGTTGTTGTGTTGCGCTCATCACGGCAAAGTCATTGTCTGTATATCGGTACTCTATTACTTCAATAAGCAAAGGTTTTACTTTAGTTGAGCAACAGGCATCTGCAAAACAAATGTAAGCATGTAATCTGTTTTGAACCACTTTGGCTATGGCTGCCTCAGAGGAGTTGACGGGGGAGAGGGTAGGCCCCAGAAACCATCTTATCACCAGCAAACTGGTGCTTGTGGGACTGAGTTTTTTGTGGCTCCTCGGACTGATGAAGTCCTTTGGATGAAAGACAAAAGGGCTAAAAAAAAAAAAAAAAAAAAAAGATGACCAGACTGAACCTTGTTGCATGTACAGTAATCTGTTGTTATGGCTGTCGCTCTTGGGGCCGTATGTTAGGCAGGAGGTGAGACTAGGCCTGTCACGATAACAAATTTTGCTGGGGGATTAATTGTCTCAGAAATTATTGTGATAAACGATAATATTCCTTGAAATTTGACAATTAGTAATTATTGTCAAATTAAAAAAATTAAGAAATGTTAAATTTGCTTGTGTAGCACCTTTTTTTTTAACCACTGGATGGCAGTTTAAGACTGAACCAAAGGATGGATAGTGAGGAAGCGAGCAGCGTGTCTCTTTTTTAAGAAAAATTGGAGGGAGGCCCCTTTACGTGACATGGGCCGTCTCTCCTTCCTTTTATTTGGTTTTCAAAATGGCGGATGCTTGGTGTGGTTTTAACTCTTTAGCATAGCATTTGTCACATAAAGCTTTTAATTTAAAAAAATCAGTAAACAAGTTCTCAGCTTCTTTTTGCTTAGAAAAACATTTTTAGACGAAGGCACGGCTTTCAACCGGGAATTTTGGAGCTTCAACAGGACAAAGTTTTTTTTCCCCGAAGACAGCCTTTAGCTTAGCTTGTAGCTTAGCTTCTCAGCTTAGCTGATTTTAACGATCCAAAAACGTGATTTTGGATGGTTAAAACAGATTTTAAAGAGAAAAGGAGGCATCAGTGAAGAGCACTGGAGTTGAGCCTTTTGTCGTCCAGTGTCTTCAGTAGAACGAGACATGAAGAAACGATAAAGCACATAAATGAAAATGAGGTTGATAATTTTCATTTGTCATGTGATTAATTGATTTATTGTTTATCGCGACAGGCCTAGGTGGGACTATGACATCACTGTTTGCTCAAAGTTACATTTTGGCTGCCCAAAGAAGAACGCAAGGGTGGATAAAAAGAATAATGAAAAAATAATGATAATAATCGCTCTGGAGCTTGGTTTCAAAAATAGTGTTTTAAAGATCCTGCTTGTGGACACAAGGCTGAAACAATTAGACTTGTGAATTCACAAAATGCTGTTCCTGTGTGGACAGCATCTTAAACCTTTCCTTGTCACTCATATTAATGAACTAAATGCAGAGAGCATGTGTTGACAATGTAAAAGGGAGAAAGATATGAAAAGATGCCAACAAAACCTTGATCACATGCTGAGTGAATGACAGACATGCATTTCTGATGAACTCAACAGTTCAAGAAAACGGTGCGGATAGGCTTTTGAGATCAGTCTGCGCAGAAACTAAGATCAGGACGGTGCAGAGCATCGACCTGGAATAAAGATATCGTTTTGCTTCTACGTACACCTCACAGGCTCTGTAACTGTCCGTCAAGGTGCAACAAATGAGCTAATATCCATTTTTTAACAGACATATTGATTTATAGTATGTGCCCGTGTATGTTATTGATTCGCTATCTCGGGGGAAATTACACCAGATGCATCTTTTAGGAAATGGAGCCCAGAGAGAACTTTTAACCTCTCTGACTGAAATACAGCACTTTTCAACCTCTTGATCTTCATGATAGCTGCTATTATTTAATATACAATGCCATATTTTTGATCCTGTTCAAGTCAGCTTGATAGGACAATAAGAGGACTCAGTGGAGAAGGAGGACTGTGTGGATGAAGTGAGACCGCCAATTCTTTTGAGTCATTGAGCACACTTGAAATTGTATCAAAAATGAACAATTTCTTTCATAATTACAAAGCAAAAGGAACCACTTAATTTGATCTTTAGCCCATCCATGAGTATGTTTAAAACTATTCAGATGAAACAGCAGAAATGGTCTGGAATGATTGTGATGGAAGGCAGACACGGAGAAGGGTTTTATTTAGCAGAAACAAATACCTACCATGAAATTATTCCCAATTCAAAGACTGCTTGTGTCAGAACAGAAAGACAACAGGTAGGGACTAAGTAAGGGTTATTGAAGAGGAGGAAGAGGTGGAGAAGGAGGAGGAAGAGGGCACAGAAAAGAGTGTCACTGAACAGGCCCTCAGAGGAAGCAGGGCTAAATTTGTAAGCAGTACATTGCCAATTAGAACATACATTGACAGTTAAGATAAGAGGGGATTATCAAATACTTGGGACAGAAAATGGATTTCAGCGCTAAAAAAAAATGTATAAAGCAAGAACTAATTCCAAATTGAAATAGGAACGTTGATCTTTCTTCTTGGAAAAAGGTGATCTCGAAATCCATTTTCTGCCACTGGGCTTGAACTGAGTTTGAGAAATTAAAAAGTTGTGCAGGAATTTAGAGGCGCATGAAATTTCTCAGTGAGGAAAAAGAGAGTTTTCCATCTGTCAGCACACTGATGGAGCCAATAATCAAAGAGGAAACAGCTCAGTGTGAATGTCTTTCCTTTGATTGCTACTGCAGCAGTTTTATACCTGCATGGTTTGCACCATAAACTCAGCTGGTCAAGCCCGAACAAGGCACGACACTTCTTTGGGGTATTTGCATCTGTTAGCCAAAGAGGTAGACACAAACGCACAGACGGAAACAAATACAAAAACAAACGAGAAAGACAAAAAAAGAAAATGTACACGTCATTGCACAGACAAAAACATAGTAGCCAGGGCTTAGATTTAGGCTGGCAACACTAGGATAACCTCCATATTAACCAAGCCATGAGACTCCAGAAACTCCAAGCCCCGGCCTGCCAGTTCAACACGTCTGACCAATCTCAGTGAGGCCTACTGTGCATCCTGCAATGAAACCCTCGCAAATTTATCCACGCATTCATTCAAACGCATACGTCATTCCCACAAACACTCTGGCGTATGCTAATACCCTTATCCCCGCCCCTAACAGGAAGTTAAAATCAATCAGCAAGAACCCCAGAAGCAGACCGGCAGGGCGAGGCTGGAGGAAGCTGAGAGGTCACAACAGCCTGGCAGGACAGACAAAGGGGGAGGAAGGCGGAGAGGGAGACAAGCAGCAGAGCAGAGGAGGAAGTCCCAGCGTACAGTTTTACCCAGCCTTCACCTGGCCCCGGCCAGTGCAAGCGCACACCATACACACCTGCACGGGCCACACCAGTTATTCTGTTGATCGAGCCCAAAGCGCGCTCGACACTTCTTAGGAGCGCTCAGGTCTGATGCCGCAACAAGGAAGAGAAGCCGGCAGAGAGGAGGAATAAAACCAGTAAAATAAGAAAAGTCAAAACAGAAGGGGAAAAAACAAACTGTGAATCTATGAAGGTTAGCAGTGGCTCATAGAGCAAGAAATTCCTCTAAAGCCCACAAAGCCATGATCAATTGTGCATTTAAAGACAGAGCAAACACACATGTATTATTCTGCAAATGAGTATAAATCCAAACACATGCAGATAATCAGATTATGATATTAATATGGGAATAATCACTTTCATTCATAAGCTCTGACAGAAATGAAAGCCTGGAAGTTTTTATTTGGTGGAGAGGATTTAAACAGAGCTAATGCAGATTAGATTAACTTGCTGTTAAGTGCTATCAGTGCACTATGGCTTTAAAAATAAAGGGTCAAGGTGGCAAGCTAGGTAGTGGAAGCAGATTATTTAAACAGCAATTAGTTTTATCTGGGGGGGGGAGGATTAAAAAGGCTGGAATCGACTCTTCAGACCTGGCGTCAAACAGACGGTTGCAACCCTGTCAGTTGCCAGTCACTTGCTCTATTCAGTTTATATCAGAAGTAGAGCAAAGTGACGGCAAGGTCCAGGTTGAGTCCAGGCCTCGTTAGAGTAGAAGCATTTTTTAAGAAAAAGGAGTAAGGCCAAACTCATGCTGGTCTGAAGGAAAGGGACAAGCGCAGCTACCAAAGCTTTTAGATTAAGGAGGTTTACCCTGACGACCCACTCTTTACTTTACAATAATGAGCTAGCTTTATTTCGTCAGCCCCTCACGCACACTGCATTGAGATTTTGACAAACTATGGAAAAGCTCTGAACCAAAAAGTGACAGTAAAATAAGAAATGTAGTCTAGCTTGAAGTCAAACAACCATATTTTAAGAAAAGAAAGCAGCAAACAAAGGTAAAGAAGCATTATCAGAAGGAAAAAATAAACCTGTCTCATACTGCACAATTATTGGTAATTACATATGCATTTTTTTTTTATAAAGAGAAACAGTTAGTAATTTAATACTCAAAATGACATTAGCACCTGTAATCGGAGGGAGTGAAAGGCAAGGGTTTGGAAAATATTCTCTGTGTTCTGAAAAAAAAAGAACAGATAGAGAGGCCTTCAAGAAGAAATCCGTCACCAAAACGACCGTAAAAAATACACAAATAAGGCGGCATAGCTCCTCACATTATGATCAGAAGAGGATGAATCATGGGAATAAAATAAAAATAAAAATAAAGTATAAATGGATAAATCACAGAATTAGCAAACCTCCTTAATTTGAAGATGTGATTTCTCTAAATAAAAGCATGCAGAGAAGCAAGCAAAGGGGGCCCCCAACAAGCGCACACATGCACAGTCATTGAGTCACATGCACGCACACTCATTACAGCACTGCAGGCGATCTGTAGGGCACAGGCAATGTAAAACAGGGGTACACACACACACACACACACTGTCAAAGTTAATGACTCTCACAATGCTTCAACTTCTTAAAAACACGTCTCAAAATACCAGGGGGCTAAGAGCCCAAGCAGGGTGGGTGAGAGGGACTGTGGAGGGTCATGCATATTCAGTTATTATTAGCTAGGGACAACTAGGGAAAATGGAGGGGGGTTACAAGCAACTCTATCGTTTAAACATTGCATTTGGTAGCATAACTATACCAAGAAAAGAAAAAAAAGCAAGCATAATAATACAAAAAATAAAAACAACACAAGAAAGAAAAGATATACAAGCTTGACTTTTATCTTGCAAGATGTCACATCTGCCTGACACATGATGGGGCTCTTCTAATATGAGAGATAATTGCAGCTCACTTACCATTGCTCTCTGCTTGCTGCTTTTCCCTTTTTCTCTTCTTCCTTTTCCCCTGTTGGTTAGCCGCCAAAAAAATAGAAAGAAAAAATAAAATAGACACAGACAGGAACCTTAGTTATTATATAGCAAGAATGCCCCAAACATGAAACAGAGAATAGGACTCATCTTTGTGTTTACTTATTTATTCATTCACTCTTTCTCTGCCTTGTGTTTTTTGTTTTTTTTTTCCGTCTTGTGTTTGCCCTCCGGTTTGTAACAGCCACTGCTGGCCAGACAACTCTCCCTCCTCTCGCTGTTTTCTGTCTCTTTCTGCACTCGTCTTCTCCTCTCTGCATTCTTTTATTTTTATTTTCCTCTGCAAACATGTAGACATTCTGACACACTTCTGCTTCAAAAGACGGATTTCTCTGCGGCTACTCAACAAAGACTCGTGTGGTCAGCTTCAAAAATCGGGCTCTTGTGCGTCGGAACAAAGAGTCCAGGATGCAAAGCATTCAGCACATTTCAAAAATATGTGCTTCAAATACAATTTTAGACAATTAAACATTTTTTTAGACATAATTAGATGACAACTTTTAGTTGATTTGGTGATGTGCGAGAGCTATTTTTGAATGGTGGCAACAAACAGCAGGAATACAAGTGAGGAAGACAATTAGGGTCCACTTTAAATGAGCTATAAACCAAATTTTCCACAAGCATGGTAAATATCTTGTGGACTCTCCTTTTTATGACTGAAGAATCAAGAAAAGACCAAAGAAGGTTCACTACAAGATGCAAAGCACAGTTTACCACAAAAGCAAGAAGTTCATTGTGATCCTTTTGGCTATGAACTCCTTGAGGTGCAACAAGCATCAACCATAAAAGTATATAAGAGATTTCTGTGTACAAATAATTATTAAAACTGACACAGCCTAATAAAAACCTAAAGAGCTTTTCAGAGCAAACCAGGTCAATTCAATCATCTCACAGGAGCAACATTCAGGTTATTGATAAGTCTAAATGTGTAGTTATTGCAACAAACTAAAAATACCTTAAAGCATAATCATGAAAGATAAAGTGTTTAACGACTGATGCTTAAGACAGTCCCCTACACATATAGTGTTGTTTGACTGTCACTTTGTGTGTTATGTACCAAAAAGACTATCTCTCCCCCCCCCCCCCCCCCAGTATCTCATATGCATCAAGCTGCATTATTTAAACACGTTGCACGCTTCAGAAGAATCTAATACCTCGAACCACCTGTATGTCCAAAACTAACGGAGGGGGGGAAAGAACAGGCTATTACAACTTGTAAACTTAAAAACTTACATAGTTGTCTCGTGCTGACCAGCCAGGGTACAGCTGCATGTGGAGCTGTCGTTCTTTCCTGGCCAGCTCGTAGTACTTGGCCTGCTCCTCTCGCGATAGGGCGTGCCACTGTGAGATGAGAAGCAGCTCAGGACTTTAGCCACAACCACTTTGAGTTCCAGGAACGATGGAGACATGGTTTTGTTCAAGTCAGCAGAGTTGTTCCGTTCGACTTTGTACTCACCCTCCGCCCCAGGATCTGGTTGATGGCGGCGCTTTCTTTCAGTGTGCACTCAGCCACCACCTTGGCCCTCATCTCCTTCATGTAGAGCATGAAGGCATTCAGAGGCTTCTTTATGTGGACCTGCTTCTTTTTCTCCTCTTCCTTTTTAGCATCTGACTGTTTCCTGTGGTGGGGTGGGGGGAGGGGTCGGTGGGGGCAGAGGGCAGCGACATGAGAAAGATGAACCAACAAGTGTCAATAGACTGAAAACGTTGAGTTTAGGCCACAAAGTGTTTCACTCACGAGCTGTTGAGAGAGCTAATGTCGCTGTGGGAGGATTCCTGCTTGACGTTGGGTGTGACGATGGCTGGGTGAGGAATGCCCGTGGTGTGCAAACTGTGGTGGGGGGGCACCATGTGTGGGGGGAACCTTGAGGACAGAAGACTGTGTAAATCGTCAGAATGGACACGGGTGAAATGGGAAGATGGAGCACAAACAAGACTTAGCAACTGCAGCCAAAATTTACATTTTTAACATTTATACATGTAAATCGCAAATGCATGTAAATACACATTGTTCTTTCTTACTGCTTTTAAATGGAGTTGGCCTTGAGTTACAAGAATGACACACATTTATACACAAAAAACATAAAAATGTCCAAGGTTGAATTCTGTGTCGGTCTTAAACTTTTACACTAGATTTAACCTTTCAAAGAAGGAGAAGGAAAGCGATTGTTTTTAATTCTCCAAGACTACGGTGGTTTTGTCTGTAGCAAAATATCTCATGAATCAGTGAATGTATTTCAGCTCAATCAAGTTTACAGATAATGAGCTGAAATGTGGTGTGGTAGTAGCTGAGACTGACCCCCAGATTATGCTCTAAGCACTAACTGATAACATGAGACCTATGTATAAAACTTTGAAATTAACCACTGGAATCAACTCTGTTGGCAAACTTTCTCATAAGCAACTGAAATTGGTGGTTCCCAACCCTGGTCCTTGAGGAACACCATCCTGCATGTTTTAGTTGTTTCCCTGCTCCAACACCTGATTCAGTGATTTAATTACTTCCTTGTATTCTGCAGAAGCATGTTAATTACTCAAAATTAAAATTAGGTGTGTCGGAGCAGAGAAACAACTAAACATGCAGAATGGAATTCCTCAAGGACTAGGGTTCGGAACCCCAGATTTTTTCAGAAGGTTCTACTACTGATTATCTTTGGAGTCAGCTCAGTTCAAGATGGCTGCAGCACCTAAACAACATTAGTCTATATAAAAATGGCTACACCTCAGTGAATTTTACAGACACTAAGCTAAAATATGGTATGTTGTAGCTTTGAGTCATTCACAATACTTTGAGCTAACAGATTATGCAAGATCAAGCAATAATACATAAAATCGTCTTGTGTAAGGTTAAACCAAAACAGCTTTGATGCCATTCCTCAACATAAGGTTGTGAATTTACATATTTATTTTCTACAATGTTACTCTAAATTGGACATGTAATTCAGCCTGGATGAGTACATATTTTACACAAGAATATGGCAGATAAAACTATCAACAGTCATCAGATCTGTGGTAAAAATTAAAAGTAATACATCTATGTGACATAAAAACTAGACAAAACATGTTATTGATTAAACCTCTTGAAAATCAACGTCTTGAGAAATTACCAGTTGGACAAATGGAAATGTTTTAGTGACTCCTGTATGTAATCAAATGTTTTTCACATATAAAATGCGATGGTGTTTAATTTGAGTATTTATCGTTTACAAAATGCAGGCAGGTAGATTTTTAAAACATAAATTATTGATAATTATATAATCTACAGGTTACTATCGACCAACTCATCCGATAAGAAGCTGCATAGTTGTAGTTTTCTTGGGGAAAATTGCAAAGTAGGTGAAACTGTCCAGCTATCAGTCAAAATTTTGGGTCCTTATTTGCTTCCTTCTGCTTATTTCTGTAGCTTCAGCACTGTCAGCATCACTGACATTTTATTTCTCCTTCCTCTTCACTCCTATCATCATTTCGTAATCGCCAACTGTTCCACATATGGAGGCCAGAAGCCCTTATTTAAGGAACAGTTTCACTGACCAGAGCAGCTACAGATGATGCCACGCTGTGGGTGTGTGACAATAATTATCTGAAAATGTATACAGTATCTGCATATGTGTTTAAAGGCTTTGGTTCCATGTGACCACACACAAATTTAAGAGGAAAAAGAAGGATGAAGGAGAAGTGTGTGGTGGGGGGGGGAGAGGAATAATTCTTTTTTGTGTGTGTGTTGCTGTTAAAGCAGCTCATTATCCGGCTGTGTCTGGCTGCATGGCTCCGAGCCAGAATATAATGATGAGAATAAACTCGCCAGGAACAACTAGTTTCTGTTGGAGGCCATCTCTGGGGAGTACCGGTGCTCCCCCCTCAAACTCTTTTCCTCCTTTTCCCTCTTCTCCCTTCATCACTGACACATTGGTGTTTGTGCCATGTCATCCGTTGATGGGGAGCTCGGCAGCAGTGGCTGCATATCGCCCATCATTAAGGCTGCATTTTCTTCACTCGCTCAGTTTCCTTTCTCCCTGTTCACCCCCCCCCCCCTCCTCCTTCTCTCTGTGCACTTGTTAAAATTTCCTCCGTTCCAAGGTTCTTCTCTACTCCTGCTTGTCCTCTCGCCACCTCCTCCCTTCATTTCCTCCTCGCCGTCCCTCCCTTCATCCTGCTGCCACCGCACGGCCCAGGTTATGGTTAAAACATGACGGCCGTCCCTTTGAAGAGTCGGGGCATTATCATCGTCGTCGGGCTCATCAGCAGCCAGCACTGACTCGGACCAATTTAAGCAACACAGAAAGGTAGGAGCGGAGGAAACCCCCCCACCTTTCTACCCACCCTGGGGCTTCTACGTCTCAATCTAAAAGGTAAGAATAGCTGAAAGGGTGGAGTAAGGAAGGTAGTGTAGGGGATAGTGGGAATAGGTCACCAGCACAGCAAGCCCAGCATCAGCCAGCTCCATTTAATTGCCAGTGCAAAGCAGCAGCCCCCGCTCTTGTTTAATGTATAATGATCTGGCCGTTGCAGTGCTCCCCGTTCCCAAGGAAAAGGATGGAGCAGCATGACAGGAGAACATATCAAAGGGCAGGCTTAAGGATAAGGGGCAAAATGGCCTACACATCCACCCACCTGTCCCACATACATACACACAATATGGGGACCTTGCACCGGCTCAACCCCATTATCAAAATAATGTCTCATGAATGTTTCTTTGCTCACTTTTTCCTCCTTTCATTCAAGCATATATATTTTTAACAGGACCTAGTCGACAAAGTGCTATGCAGGACTGAGTCTGCAGAGTCATCCTTTGATTCCAATTCAGTCCATGCACAAGGGGATTCATACGAAGCAAGGCTCCCCTTGCGTAGACCTAAATCCTGGCAAGAGTACAAAACCTAGATGTCTTTTCTGTGTGATTTCATCCAGTTAGCAAGCTTGCTATAGACTGTTTAAGCCCGGGATGTGCAAACGCTTTCATATGTGGGCCAAAACTATCAAGATGAAAGGACTCGTGGTCCACAGAAATGTGAATTTAACTCTCAACGTGAACAATATTTTGGAGAAAGAACAAAAGTTTACTAATTTTGGTGGAAAAAGTTTTAAATTCTTATAGATCCAAAACATTAAAAGCCTCAAACACTAAGCTTATATTTTTTTTATTAAAAAGGATTTGATTTATTGGGTCTACGTTTGTTGTTTTCTTGTGTTTGGAAAGTTCATTTTAGTCTATTCTCACCAACAAAAGCTTAATTTGAGTAAGTGTCCCTTTGAAAATTGGTCCCATCAGCCTTTTGGACCATGACAGCTTCTGAAAAATCATCCAGCTGTCAGTTGCTACAATAGATTCATGGAAGGTTTGATAACGTTGATAAACGCGTATGCAGATGATACCACGCTATATTCATTGAAAATGCTCAATGTCCCTCTTGATTATTTTATCAACCAATATTTAGCCAAGTTTTATGAATCATTCTCCAAAAGTCTCATTTTTGGTAGAAATCCGGTAAGGTTTGTGGTGTTTTGTACCATGAAGTGAAAATAAAAAGCTTACAATCAAAGGTTTGTATTTTATTTAATATTGCTCATTTTGAGAAGATTGTTTTTCATCCATTTTGCTGTTAAAGCTAAACATTATATAAAAAAGGATTACCACCTAATTTGCATTAAGTCTGCATCGACCTCTTAAGCCTGCTGGCCAAAATGATACCATTCTTAAACTGCAGTTGTGGGCCGCACAATAGGACTCCAAGGGCTGCAAATGGCACTCGGGCCACACTTTGAACACCCGTGGTTTAAGCTGTCACAACTATCTGGCCTTTTCTTTGAACAAAACCAACCAGCTGAAGGCTATGTAAGAAAAGAGTCTGCTATTTTGCTGATGCAATTAAACCAATTGTTGGGAAATTTTTGTCAGCAGCTCAAATTTTCCCCTCTACTCCAGTAGTGTGAGGGTGGGGCAATGTGCTAAACCCCTCCCATTCTCCAGAGAAGTCCCAGAGCTCTCCATCTATTCAGTTAAACTAATTCAATTAGGGGCCTCATCACAGGGCATTAGCTCTTCCCCTTGGCCAGTCCTCCCCCCTACCACACCCCAGCCAGTATATTCAATTAGTTTCACTGGAAATAGGATGATCACATTGTAGATGCTGTCATTAAGGAGCCAAATTAGCAGTCGCTTAAAGCCCAGGTTGGCTGGGTCCTGCTGCCAACGTCTGGGGACAGACGCAGAATCTGACTCTTTGCATCTGAAATTTGCTGGAACGAGGAATTCTGACTATGATTGAAAGGTGAAGCTAATGCAAGAAAGTGCCTATTTTTTTAACAACAAATGCAAAGAAAACAAAAAATTATTTCAGTCAGCATTAAGCTTTTTCCTCATTTTTTTTAGCCAAGAATAAAAAATAAATTACACATATATATTTATTTACATATATATTTCAAACCCTAGCAGTTGCCTTCAAGCATACACGATCCATCACTGTCACAGAGGTCTAAACAAGCCGCCCTCAGGAACTGCTTTTCCAATCAGGCTGCAATTTAACTAAAGCTAGGCTTCATCCCTTTACTTTCAGAGTTCCCTGCTGTAGAGGCATGAAGAGGGAGGAGGAGGAAGGAGCAGTGCGGGCAAAGAGAGTGACAGTCTATTTTTTTTTTTTTTTTTTTTTTTTTTTTTTTTTTTTAAA
>JARVLU010000489.1:17874053-17895215 GCA_031762415.1 Simpsonichthys santanae
TGTTGCTTCTGACTTTTTGACTCACTCAAATTGGCTTTACACAATCCAAATTAATTACTTTCCCGTTCCAGACAATATGGAGGACATGGGTTCCTCAAGGGAACAAAATGTTATAAAACACCAACAAGGATGCACACCTTAACCTCAAGAGTGCACTAACGTCCACAGCAGCACTTGAACTAGACCCTAACGAGCTGGAACCAAAGCAGTAGCCGAGTGTTGGCTTACATCATGTTGTCACCTTCAAAGTGCTGCTGTTTGTTTATCTGTTCGGCTGCTCAAACTCACAGCAAGGACATTCCCTGGCTCGTTTCAAATCTGCCTGACATGCAGTGGGGGTAAACGTTCTTCAGGGGCCTCATTAGGAAATGATAAATATAATTAATATTTGAGCATGTTAGCTGGAGCTCCCACACTAGAGAGTTGGCCTTTTGAACACATGCGATGGGGAGTGCGAGCTCTTCTTTAAGGAGGTTTGTGCTCACCGACTGTGCAGCCAAGACAAACATAAACCAATATGTGTGTGAGAAGTGTGTGTGTGTTGGTGTTTTACACCTTGGGCTTAACTCACCTTGACATGGATGCGTTGACAGTGAGTGCAGTTGGGTAGGGGTGTCTAAAACCCCCTGTTGTGATTGGATAAACAGGTTGACCTTGCCTAGGAAGAGGGAGGAAAAGAAGAAAGAGGAAAAGGTAAAGGAACAGGGTTGATGGAAGAGGAGAAGCCAAAGCCCTCTGTTTCTCACTTCTCTCCACCGTGGGCCTCTTTATTCTCATTTGATCAGGACAAAAATCTAGGGGATTGCAGATCGCAGATCAAAGGGAGGAAAACTCTGAACAATTTGAACGCCACAAATCTTGATAGCAATGGCTAATTAAATTTCATAACCCTTCGCTCCGTGTCGACAGAGTGGGGCCCTGTTCCTCCCCAAGCTGGAACTAGGTGTTTTGTTGTGATAATTAAAGACGAAGCACGGGTCCCTTTAATGGAGCCATCACACTAATTGAGGTCTACACATCCAAAGACAAACAATAATGAATGTAAATTTATACCAAAATAAAGTGCAGCAAATCAAAGGGCGCCATGACTGCGCTCAGGGCCTCTCTTGGTATTTAGATCGCGGTGAGAAAACATTAAATTAACAGAGCTTAATTTGTAGCCTTTTGTCATATTAACAAGTGTTGACAAGAGTTATCAGGGGAGAACCCCTATGAGGAATTGTGGGTAAAACACAAGCAATCACTGTTCATTACTCTAATTTAACCAAACAGACATGCAAAATAGTATTTGCCACAAAATACGAGTTGAGCTCGGCAAGGGCTTAAGAAAGCTCAGAGGTGCTGCTCTGGTCCAGGAGTGATGGCGTTTGAAAATCAACTTTCACTGCGACAACCCACTCTCAGGGAGAAATGAGAGACAGAGAAATCTTTCACAACATCCTGCTGCCCGCAGTGCAACATGACAGGTGAGAACAACTTTCATTTACTGCTCTTATAGTCGTAATTTAGCTTGATATACATCTGGTGCTGATGAATTGTTATAGGGCTTCAAAATTCCAGGAATTTTCAAAGTTGGAAACTTTCCATGGTAATTGGGGCCGCTGTGGCTGAGTGGTTAGGGCAGTCGTCCTCCAGTGGGAGAGTTGGGGGTTCAATTCTACCAGCAGTCACATGCTGAAGTGCCCCTGGGTAAGACACTGAACCATTGCCTCCGATGCGTGTCCCATCAGTGTATGAATGTGATAAAGCACTGATTAGTCATTGAAAAGATCTAGTAGAGTGCTGTATGAATGGGTAAATGAGGGCGCAGATTGTGTTGTAAAGAGCTTTGAGTGTCTTGATAAGATAGAAAGGTGCTATATAAGTATAGTCCATTTACCATTCAGGGAATAACCTGAAATTTTAAATACCGAAAGTTGTCTCTTAACTTAATTTTATGTATAGTTGGGGGAAATCTATTTTTGCATAATCTTGACAAAACAGTGATCTCATGAGTGATGATACAATATGCAAATTAGAAAATTAAGTTTGTGACTTTCATAAACTTTAAGTCAAACATGTTATTTGTGGGATGTAACTGGGACCATATGTACACAATCTCGTTCCATCATATGTACCACATGTGGTGGGAATGACTAATAAAGAAACTCTGACTCTTATGTATCTACTATAACAGGAGTCTGCAATCTTTACGATCAAAACAGCCATTTTTACACCTTTGCTCACTACATTAAATGTGTCCAGAGCCGCAACAACCTGCTACAACTGTGATTATAACTCTGACCCATGGGCCACTTTAAGTTTATTGGAGGAGACTTTAGTGGATAGTAAGGGTGACACTTTAAAGCTAAAAAGATCTAATGATTTCTAACATTTTTTGATATTTTTACAACTTAACACAAATGAAAAGACCAGATTCTTGTAAAGCGGGGTGGGGGGTTATTAAATAAACAACTATGAACTGTGCAGGCCTATGTGATTTTTTTTTTATTGTGGAGAAAATGATTAAGTATAGAAATAAAGTAAAATGTTAAAGTGAGTATTTGCAACAGAAATGACAGGAAAACAGCAAAAACTAGATTTTTGTTGTTGTTTGTATAACAACCAATAAAATTCAGTTTTATGTCAGTTTTGGTCAAAGTGTGAAAGAGCCGCATGTGGCTCCAGAGCCACAGGTTGCAGACCCCTGATCTATGACAAAACAAAATGCTTTATTTTTTGTTTGTTTGTCTGAACATGATATGGTTTGATTCAAAGCCCCAAATTTCTAGTTATTTTTCACGGAAAGTTTCCAATTTGGAGTGTTTCCCAATGGAAATCATCTGGAAATGTTCCAGAAATGTATCTGAATTTTTTTTCTCATCAGTCTTAATTATTATAAACTTATGAAGCTCACAAAAAATACAGATGGATAAGGAGTAAAAAAAAAAGGAGTTGCTTACTGTGGTACTAACCATCCTAGCGGATGGGGAATCTGGCCAACAGTGCCAGGTGACAAAGGGTAATAAGGAGATATGTCTGGAGGATGGGGAGGTCGCGGAATTCCTGAAAGAAAGATGATGGCAGGAGCAAAGAGGAGGTGGACAGACGAGAGAGACAGAACCACATCTTTGTCAGTGTTGTATTCATTTTGGTTGAGTTTCATATCTGAATAGGGCAGACATCACAGGAGTGCAGATGGAAGCAAGAGGAGGAGGATGACAAGGGCTCGTTGCTCGCATGTACACTGTGTTAATTCACACTTCCTGATCAAAGGCCTTTGAGCAACGGCACAATGTGTTCGAAGAGGCAGAGGGTAGGGAAGTGAGGAGAGCACACCAACACGATTCTTGTCACATTTGTCTGGCAAACCAGCAGATTAATGATATAAAATGGCTGAGTTTAGACGTTAACAAAACAAAGTGTTTTAATTAAAAGCTGTCTCTGTGATCAAGCAGCTGCCAATAAGGGCATAACAGCAAGCTGACTTATCTTAATTTCACCTGATGTATTACTGTACATGTAATATCTATACAAGTACAGTACAAATTTTATTCTTCTGACTAGAGTAGATATTGACTGCCTGTAGCTTTATATTCAGAATATTTGTGCTGGATCAGTGGTCTCCATTCTTTTGAATAATCCATAGATTTGACGTAAAAGCATCAGCGGTTTTTGTTTGTTTTCCCCTGCTGACAAACGGTGACAAAGATGTCCAATTTAAGGACGGATCACAAAGCTACCGCAGCATCCACAGTGGAGATTTTACTTTCTGCGGCAGCTGACAAGCCAAGAAACAGCATCGACAAGCTGCCCTGAATGAACACCTTGAAAAGGTCCTGAACACAGCACAGTGTAAAAATAACTTTCTCTCTCGAGACGAACTTGAAACAAGGAACACTAGACTTGTGTGGAAGACAGCAGGGGGGTGAAGTGCCCACAGAAAATCAGAAACTAGGGGGCTTCCTTGGCTGTTGGGTGTTACTTCTAAACACCAGTTTTTGATTCAGGTATTTTGGTGATCGCCAACACGGCCACACTAATGCCAGGTGATTGTTTTTTTTTGTTTGTTGTTGGTCAATTAGATGTGACAGATGTTCGGATCTGAACAAATGGTCTTTGATACATGGCGTGTTTGAATGTGGTTTTAAAATCTAAACTTTTCTAGGAATACCATTTACACAAAGGCAAGTTCTATTGAAAAGAAAAGCTAGGGGAACGTTATCCCATCGCCATGCAGCGCTCAAGACCTAATATAACTCATTAATTAATTAAACACTGTGCCCAATTAAGCAGCCCCATTAAGCACTACATTAAACAGCAGCTGGCACATTACTTCCCCTTTGTAAGGGCCATCATAATAAGAGAACATTATTGCCTAAAACACAGCCTGAATCCACCAGAGACCACAAAAAAAAGGCACAAAATTATTCACCACACAGAAAACGCATTAACCCAAAAGAATAGGCTGAATGACAGTTAAGAGAATTAAGTGCTGGGTAAAGATGCTTACGGAAATGAAGGAAATTACCTTAAAAATTTAGGCTCAATGTTTGTGGGAAATGCGTGTGTGGGTCAAATCTGACAGGCAAATTTGGACATAAAATCTGCAAACTCAACAGGCTGGAGAAGAAAGTAAGGGAGCACAAAAAGACAAATTTGGAAAAATAAAATATTGTGTATAAGCTACAAAAAGTGCTCCACCTTTCTATCCTGAGGAGTATTAGCTGAATGTTTGCTGCTCTCTGGCAAGGAGCTCTAACTACTGTGGTCGACTTGTGTTCAGCAATTGGATTTGCAGTCATGGGAGTTTTACGAGATTTACAAGAGATTCATGAGGCACTGCTCAGGTTATTGTTTTTAAAATAAAAAGGCTGCTTTCCACTAAAAAAAAAAGCTAACCACGGTAATGAGGGCTATAGCCTGACAACAGCTGAGAGCTGCAGCTGTAAACAAAGGAGCGCTTGAGCTGACCTTGACCAAGTTTATTAGTCACCGACTTAAAAACGATGTTTATGGAGTCATCATGTAAAAAATTATGGAGCAAAACAAACAATTTATGCTCAATTCCTTCCAATCTGAAGTGCAAGTATTGCAAAACGATACTAAGAAATAGGGATGCACAATATTATCGGCATGGTATCGGTATCAGACGATATTAGCGATATAGTTAAATATCAGACATGGGCCATTCCATCAAAATAACTCACTGATATAAAAGGCTTCTGTTTTAAGTTAATTTTAAATGTAAGAAACTGTCAAGTATATCCATTAATGCACTACTACTTATGCACTTTTCACTTGTCGCTTGTGAACAGGTTGAGTTTAGATTTGTGAAAATTCACAAATTTGGACTGTTCAAGTGTTGTCATTGTGTTAGAGAGAGTAAATGTCATGAATAAATTTGACATTAAACATAATCCAAGTTGAAGTCTTGCATCATTTTCAGCCCCTTTTTGACATCAGCATTTGGTAGCAGGCCAAATTGACAAAGACCATGCAGAATAATGTAGTATTTTAATTCCACAACAGAAAAAGCTTTGTAATCTCTGTAAGTAGGTCTAGGAAAAAATATCGATATTGTTATCAGTTATCGGCCAAATAAGTTTTAACATATTGGCATATCGGATATCAGCCAAAAATCCAACATCGTACATCCCTACAAACCTGCATAAACCCATAGGACTCTGCATGATCATGAAACATTTACACAAACATCTGCGACAGACCTGATGTGCTTTATTTTAGAATAGCTGATTCTGTGTTTTATTCTCCTTTGAAAAGTCAAATTGTTAAAAACATTTTGGCGTTTCTGGCACTTCTCAAACACATTGTGCTGAACTGTAATGGTGTTTTGGTTGATGTCAGATGCTACTTGAACGCCTACTTCTGGCGATAAACAATGGTGAGACTGTGCTTGTCGGGCTTTACCTGTTTTGGGATCCACGTCTGTCTGTAGGTGAGGTGGTGGGTTTCCTGGTGTGAAGTGCTCATTGCTGTAGGTGATCAGAGGTGTGAGAGGATGCACATGGTGCGGGTGCTGTACCACTGGAACCTTATTAGACTGACAGAAAGAAGGTTGCAAAGAAAAGGGAAGAGGGGAAAGAGAAAAATGGAAGCAATAATGTTATTTAGATTCAAGACTAAAGGCACATGCTACAGAGTTACAGCTAAAAAAAAAAAAAAAGTGCTATCAGATTCTGAGTATGCCTAAGCTGCCAAACCACCAAACCACAGCAAAAATAGCATGGTTTGTAATTAAAAACACTTCTGCGGTGTCAAACTGGAATCCAGTAACTCAATCTAAGAGGTTTGTGGGGTTTTCAAGGCACATTTGGGTTTGATGTTTGATAAGACACTTTCAGACCTCTGTTGCAGTGAAGTAACCAATCATCTGTAAACCACAAAATCAAGGCAGCGCGTGTAAATCTACAGCTATTAGCAGCTCTTCAGCTCCCCTCTCTCCCCCTTTTTCTTATCTATCCCCCTGGGGCCCAAGTCATGGAGGCTATGGGAGTACTGTATTGTAACAGGAGGGGTAAGTATTGAAATTTCCATTTCTGCAATTTTACCAAATTAGTTTTAGCCATGTAATCTTCTTTTTATTCTCCTAAGTGGTGCAGATCCCTTTTTTTTTTTTTCAATTACATTGGAGGTTTAGGGGGTGTGCTGCCGTAGGCCCTTGTGTTAAATGGAGCTCAGGTCCTCCCATCAGACCAGGCTGGGACAGAGAATACACAGTCCCTGAACACAAGATAACCAGATTAAAACAGCACTGTGGATCAGGCTGGTGGCAGAGGCTGCTCTCACCTCTTTACCCACACATCCTTATCCTGCCCTCAGCAGTCAAAGAAGCAGCACTAATCAGGCTTATCATAACATGGATGATACGTTCGGGGGGGGAGAGGAGTAAGACACCAGGCTGCTTGTGTATGTGTGCACTCTCACAGGCCACACACCCTCATTAGTGACTTTAAACCATGCAAGAAAGAAAAAAGGAAAGAAAGAAAGCAAGCAGGCTCCACTGTGGCACATTTCCAAAAGACTTTGAAAAACATTAATGGGTCTAGATGTTGGCAGGGGGGCTACATGCTTAAGATGCACAGTTGCCCGATGCTCGTTGACAATACAAATGCAAAGCTGTGGGCCCAGGGCAAGACAAATAAATGTGTGCAGAGCTTAATGCTGCAAACTAATCATCTACCCAGGCTGTTTGAGGTTGAAGATATTGGTCTGTTTGAGAAAAAAATACACCATCAGTTTAGTCTGGGCCCCCGTGTTACTGTTCACTGGGTGTTAAGGCAGTCTATCTGCATGTTTAGAACATGTAGACCTTTTCTTCACAGTAGCAGTAGTGGGGGAAGTTGGAAGTGTATGTGGAAGGGGGGTGGGTGTGTGTGGGTGTGTGGGGGGGCATTCCCTATTGCCGTGGTCTCAATGAAAGATTAATGAACCCCAGCAGAACTCCAGGGAGGCAGAGACACTCCTGGGACTCATTCACAGCCCTGAGCTGAAAAGGCTAGGGAGGGGAGAGGGAGGTCGGTTGAGAGGGGTTCCTGTTTGGTTGTCAGGGGTGGAGGTGGGGGAGATGGTAGGTGGAATGAGGTTCCTTAGAAAGAAACACAAGCCGAAACACTCATTTGGGATTCAGATCTGATCTGCCAAAACAGGAATGAAAAAGGAAAAAGTTGGAAGAAAGCAACAGTGACTGGGGTTTTGGCAGTTGCCAAACATCTCAAGAGTTGGTTGCTCATAGTATGACGATGGCCCAAATCCCTTCTTCCTGTGCCACCCCTCTCCAATCCCTCACCTCTTAACCTCCTTCACTACTCTGCTACTCCGTGAAAGAATGTCGATTCTTCATTTTTCCATGCTGAAACACTTTAGGTGACGGTTTAAATTAGTTATTTTGTCTCGGGAAAACAGCCATAGAGAGGACAGTCCAAAATGTCCATCCAATGAGTCCACATTTAGACAGAGGGTGTTAGGGAGATTGTGCAGGGTGGGTGTGGTGGTACTGGGAGATGCTAGAGCTCAGATGAGTTGCACCAGTCCCTTTTGGCATCAGAGCATGCCCTTTTTGTTCCAGAAGTCCAGAGTGATGCAAACAGCAATGTGCCACACCAACTAAAGACAGACGCTAGAAACAAAGCAGTGTTGTAACATAAACTTGTTTTCTATTGCTAAGGAAGCTTTAAAAATACAGTACTGTAAAGGTTTTTATTTTTAAAAAGCCACTGTACTATCAGTCTCACACCCACAGTGTGTACCGTTTGTAGTCAGCTCACATGCACACCGCATGGCATGTGATCGCCACACTAATGCAGCTAGCGTCAACTGTCTTTTCTGCTGACATGAAGGCAGCAAACAGTGGTCCCTGTGGAAAGTAGCTGCAGCATTTGCCCTGTGTGGCCGGCGAGGACAATACAAGCTCCAGACTTATCATCTGGCAGGCTGCTGGGTGCTTCGGCTGCACAGAGTCCACAGAGCGCAGAGAAACAAAAGCGGGCAACGTGGGAGGCGTCGCTCTCCTTTCTCCACAAAAGCCAGGGGAAAAGAAAGAACACTTCCTGCCCTTACACCCCCGCTGGCTCGCATCCTTCCCACCACCTCTGTCCTTACAACAAAACAAGTAGTGGAAGGCAGACACATTGCTCTGTAGACGCGATGACCGAATTTTCGAGCCTTCAGAAAAAGAAACTGCGTTCAGAAGACCCTTAAGATAAATTTAAGGGCACCCTCTTGCATGAACATCAATGAACACATTTACTCTCTCCACATCCAAGACTCATACGGCGCCTGTTGCTGAGAAAGGCCACTGCTGTGAAATCCATGCAGCACACTTTAGCTGCAGTAGTTGTAGCCTCTGGTTATGTTATTGATATAGCCTCGGCTGTTATTCTATTCTTCCTCTTCAAGCTACGAGGTTCATATGCTTATAAGACAAACAAACTATATTCCTCAGTACCGGTAAGTCATTCAGATTGCACTCATTGTTCACAATAGTGCTTCTCTACAATTCTTCCAAATTACCCAACAATTTTTCCCAGTAACACTTATCATAAGTAGATAAGATTCCTTAGATAGAGAACTTTACTAATTAGCTTTTCTATGGATGTGAATGCTCCTGTAAAGTGTCCTGAGACAACTTTGTTGTGATTTGGTGCTATATAAATAAACTGAATTGAATTGAATAAGTATGAAAATTGTCATAGCAATAGATGATTTATGCTACCATCAGAAGAAAAAAAAAGCCATTTGGAAGTGGACAAATAAAAGAACTGCTTCAAGTCAGGCCTCTGAGGAATAATGGGGCCTGGTGCAGAAGAAGGCAAACAGCGGAGAAATCCTGACAGCAGGACTGAATAAGACAAAGGGAGGGAGACACAGAGGTGGAGGCCGGAGAGGAAAAAGCTGTTGGCCTTGCATTTCCGCTTGGTGGCACCTCGCAGGGCCAGCTTGAGCCCTAAATGTGAAGGTGGTGACCTTGTGGGCCCAGTGGGTGGCTGGGCAGGGAGGGGTGGTGGGCTGGAGACCCTGTCTTTCTGCTTTATGTCATGATATGATGAGTTGTCACAACAGCTTGCGGGGCGCTAATGAGCTGTAGTGAGGTTGGGGCAGAGAAAGGGGAGGCTGGGGATGTGGGGATGACAGCGGCATGATGGATTGGGGGATCCTCCAAATTCCAAAGCAAGGAGGGGGAAAATAATGCTGCCAGAGCTCTGGCTTTCCAAAAAGCATGCAATGGTCTCAGAAAATGTACATGCACAAATAAAAATAACACAGAAGATCTAAGGAATGCATCACAAAACAGTTAAGAGTTTGTTTGTAAGTAGGCACGGTTTGATTCGATGTCGACAAAAAAAGTACACCAGTCTTATCTGTCGTTTTGTAACACTCAATGTTATGTTGAAATCTGTTTACATGCAGTGGCTGTTCTCCTCCTCTGAGAGGTATAGAGTGCCCCCTCTAGGCTACAGTTCTTAATCCAACCCTATTTTATACCGCCCATGTGGTGCAAGCACTAAATCAGATCAATCCTCAGATTCAAGCAGAAAACAAAAAGGACAAAATCAAAAATGTGAAAGTTTTCAAACAAATTAAAGAGTTGTATCTTTCATTGCTAATAAATCTTTTTTTTTTTTTTTTTTTTTTTCAAATTCAAAGTGAGGGAAAAAAAACAATACTAAGAACCTGCTAATTGTAAAAGGGGGAGTTTAAAAAGGGCAACAAAAAAAAAGAAGCTGAAGTTGTTGAGTTTTCTTGTGCAGAGAAGATGCATCTCTGAGGGCAAGAGGCTCCTGAGACCACAGTATATTTAAAAGTTAATCTATTCACTTTGCTGCAGTGACACGCCGACTGCTTGATCACAGCACTGAACAAAAATATTATGTGGGCCAGAGCCTTTGCTCCCCTTCCTCCTGCTCTCTTTGCTAGCACTCAAGTCAAGCGTCGCCATTTATTTCTTGCTTCCCATCTTTGATGGTTGGCACATCAAATAGAATCTCAGAAAGGACACGCTCGGATATGTCACCGATAAATAAAACCTGCACAAATAGCTTAAATATGAAGTGGCATTTGGCAGAATTGTTGTGTTCTGTGAAGACAAATCACCTCTTTTTAGACAAGCACGTGTGGTAAAGCGCCTTTTCCTTTTCAGGGTAAACAGGCTCTTGAACTCCCCATACCTGAGTTGAAGGGGCTTCTCTGAGAGATGATATTGCATCACGGCGTTAAGAGCCACACTGAATCCTGCCTTTTGAAATGCAATCAGCTCCTCAGAATTTCAGCTGAAAGCCAAGCAATTAGGAGCTGGAATTGAGAGGCAACGTTAACAAAGGAATATATTAATCTGTGAGGTTATTGAAATCTTATTTTACATTTCATGGTTTAGGCATGAGCTTGATCAAATAATGTTTTGTCGAGTAAATAATACTCCTCTTGAGGGGATCAAGTCTGAACAAATACACTTTTTTAAAATCGTTTAAGATGTTATTTATCTTTTTTGGAGTTGGAGTTTGTGTTTTGTTATTTTAACTTAAGTTTGTTTTGTTGGTTAAACAAACTCGCCGATCTAAACTGAAGATTTCAACGCGTCATCGTTTTTAGCGCAGCTGTCAATCTTGCACACGGATTTCACCTCAAACACAGTGAGAACTTGTGGAAACGATCCTCGGAGGTCTTGGTGTTAAAGAAAAAATAAAAATTTTAAAAAAGCAGGAGCGGAGCAGTTTCAGGAGCCAGCAGCCCACCTGCTGCAGGAGCGAGGGCCCGGGGCCTAACATGTCTGCTAGCTCCTGTCTCCTCCAGTCTAACAGGAGCACCATCCCACAGGTACATGACCCCACTCCTTACACCTGGACCCCCACTCCCCCCTCCGCTCCTTCTTTTATACCAGGGAGAAGCCCTCTCGCTTCTTTTGGCTACTTCTCCTCCTCCTCTATTCTGTGTCTTCACTCGTTTCTCTACTTGGTGCACGTGTGTGTTTACATGTTGCCTGTTGTGTCATCCAGCTGTTGTTACGATTCTGACGTTGCAGTTTGTGTGTCTCAGCATCTAAGGTCCAAGTTCCCCCCCATAGTCACAACTTTTCACACCAACATCCCTCCACTGTTAACCACAGAAACCTTCCCTCGTAGCAGCCTCTTCTTTCTTAATAAAACTTTTGATGCCGTCAACAAAAACAAGCGTAAGAAACGAGAGCCATACTTTGGACAGAATAAACAAAGAAATATTGTGAGGAGCCTTTCAGCATTCTTTCCACCAGCAATATGTAGGAAAAATATGTTTAAAAAAAAAAAATAATAATAAAAAAAAAAATCTCTTCAGCACGTTGGTCTGTGTTTCTTAGGATTACGTGTGTGTGAGAATGTGTGTGTGTGTGTGGGCTCTGTGGCGCCTCCAGGATGCCCAGAGACGAACTGGCAGCTTGAAAAGCTTCGGCTACAAGGTAAAGTGAGCAAAGCGAGAGATGGAGACAAAGAGGAGAGAGCAGGAGAGAGAGAGAGAGAGAGAGAGAAAAGGGGAAGAAAGGGAACAAGACAACATTCACAAAGGGAGGGCAGAATCAGCAAAGTGTGGCCAACAGTCACTTCTTCTGTGATGCTGACAGTCCTGTCTTCATGCCCACTTTCCAGAAGGAGGGATGGGGGGGGGGGGGGGGAACCAGAGAAAGTCTATACTCAGACACAAATGTGGCACTTTTCATCAGTCTTTACTTTAGTTTGTACTCGGCACTCGTCTAGTTCCAAACAATACCTTAAAGTGGAAATCAATTTGTTTTTTTAACACCCCCCCCCCCCACTCCATCCTCACTAAACTCCATTCAAGGTTCATGTGAGCAAGGCCTCGAGCCCCTCCTCACAGCCCTGCGCTTGAGATTTTCTCTGTTCTTCAGCTTCAAAAACTATTCCACCTTCTGAATGGTTGAAATCGAACGACGAGCACCGTGTGGTTCCCTCAACTCGTGCACGTTTCAGTTTTGATGGGCATGACAATTAAACAATAATCCATGGTTTTACATATAAATTGAAAGAGGTTAAGTAAACCTAAAGAAATACACTTAAATTTTTTTTTAATTAAATCAAGGTCTAAAACGGATTAAAAAAATCAATTAGAATAAAAGACAATAAAAACAAAAAATTAAAGTCAAATCATAAACAATGTGTCGAACATCAAAAAAATCTAATCATAAAATAAAATATGAATGTATTGTCGTTTTAAAAAAAATTAGACTCAGTAAATAATATTATAAAAATTAAAAACTCGTTGTTTTAAAGTAATATTAAAATAAAAGCTTTGCAGATAAATGTTCTAAGAAAATAAAACGAAAATAAACGTGTTGAATAAAATCATGCATTTAAAGCTGAATTGGGGCACGGAAAAGTTGAGATTAGACAACGGAAAAACTTTTTTTTTTTGCTCGATTTCCTTTTCTACTGCGAACATTGAGCCTCAGCAGCGCTGTTTGGGACCCTGCCCTCTCCTCGGCCTGCAGCGAGCCGTCCTGAGGCCCTTAACGCCAAAACAAAGCCCTGAGAATGTTCTTTACACAACTCGGACAATAGCGCCGGCGCTCCAGCTTGACAAGTAAAAGAGCTCCGACAAGGCGGCGGCTAATTGCCTGCCCTCCCTCCATTCAGCTGCCCTGCCACGCTCCTGCCATCTCCTTTTGTCCCACGTGCACTTTCTTAAGTAAACTGCCAGTTCGCCAGCGAGTGATGGACAGCTCACAATCACTCAGCCACAATAGCATCAACATCACAACACAAAAGAAAAAAGGGAATATTTAGAAAAAGAAAAGGGAACGCTCTTTTCCGCTTCACCGTTTTGACGTTTGCACGAGACCCGAAAGAAAATAAAACATTTTAAAAAGTTTTACAAGACAAAATCAAAACTACTAACATTTACAAAAATCTGAATAAATAAATAAACTGTTACGTCTAATAGTGTCAGTCGTTTTCCTTCTTTTCCATTTTTAAGAAATAAATAAAATGAAAACTGTATTTAAAATGTTCATTCTTAGACACAATCTAATGTGTAAAATACACATTAAATATTAAGTATTATTTATATCAAAAAGCATTGAACTGTAAAATATAAGCAGCCAAACTCACTTTAATTTAGAAGTTCACATAAAGTACATTTTAAATGCATTCAGTGAACAATAAAGACCTTTGTATTGTTTCAGTATTTTTTTGTTCCAATACAAAAATGTAATCAGATTTAGTTTGATGTCTTGGAATAATACAACACTGTCAGGCTGTCAGGACAAAGCAATCAAACAGCGCCTTTCATTATCCAAATTGTCAATCTGTCACTTAGCAACATAAGTATTATAAATTGCCAAATGGAGCCCAGATAAATATTTCCCGGTACATTCAATCAAAACATAGTATTCAAAGTCGGTCATGCAGCAGAAAATAAAAAAGAGCAATGATTAAAATGTTGGAAAGTCTTACCATTTAAAAGAGCTGTATTTGGGATGCTGCTCGGTTCCTGGTTAAAACAAGCATGCTGGCACTCATGGTAGTGCACAGACTCCAAGCAGACTCCCACCACCATGTCAGCCACTAATCCACTGGGGGGCAGCACCTCATCTACGGCAGCCCCCTCGCTAAAGCCCGATGGATTAAGCCGATAAGACGGCGAGCGGAGGACCGGGTGAGAGCCGAGGTACGCTGGAGCGACTTATAGGACGACGGCTCTTAAAGTCCCAGAGCGGAAAGGAGCGCAAGTCGGCGTCCGGAGATGGTTGTTCACTCTCAGCCACCCCGTGCATTCAGGCGCACAGTCAGGCTGCGCTGCTCGTCTCCACGTCTGACCAAGACTAACTCTTACCCCCTCGCCCATCTTCATATCCCCCCCTAATAAGCTCTTTTGTGTCCATCTCTCTTTCTTTGATAAGTTGAAAGAACGACAAAAAAAGAGGGAGCGGAAAGAAAGGCTTTCATTCAGCCGCCTGGCAGACTTAAAGGTAGTAGAGTGCCGTCTATAGGAGTTGCCCTAACTTGGCTAAACTCAAACAGCGGGGTGTCACTCGTTATGTCATTAATCCCCAAAACTAGCCACGCTCCGTTCACCGCTGGTCACACTAAATTAAAGGCAAAATCAAAAAGACACAAACGAGGTGTCATGGAGAAAGGCGTTCCGATCCAGGGGTAAAGGGTGTGCGGTGTTGGAGCCACGGTGCCCCCAAGTCCATTGTTAACCCCCAACATTTCATATGAAAACACCCAGAAAACAAATGAATAAAAAATATAATAAGAACTTTTTAATCACTAAAAGCTTCGGCCACGTAAAGCAACTTTCACAAGTCTCCAGCCTGAACTCTCCTAAAGCGAAAGGAAGTCTCAAGTCGATCCGGCCAGACCAAAAGGCACCGACAGCAGTTAAAATAACGCCAAAACAACAAATAAATAAATACAGCCACGGTTGGTTTTCAGGAGAGATGGCAATAGAAAATTCAACCCGGCCAAATGACGGCTTGAAGAGAGGAAGCCCACTCTTAAAGCCGTGATCCGACCATCCACCATACCACCGCTGTGAGCCTTTTAACCACAGCAGAAAAAAATTTTACTATTGATCTTCAAATGGCGATAATTGAAAAGATCAAAAAGATTAAACAAAAAAGGGGAGAAAAAGAAAGAAATTGCGCAGACTTACCATGTTGTTTTCCTTTTTCGTTGCAAGTTTTTGTTTAAAATTAAAAGGAGGGGAGAGAAGAAAAAAAAAAGAAATTGCTCAAAGATGCAGCATTGAAGGTGTCAAATTTTTGTAGCAGTCTCTTGATCGTATTACTTCCACAGTCCTGGTTTCCAATGCGTCTGAACTTTTTCCCTTTCTCTTTTATTTTGTTTGTGGTACCTAGCCTTTTTTCCCCCTGCTTAAGACTTTAAAAGCCTTCAGCTCAGCAAAGCAGCACAAATTATCTTGCCACCTTGCTCAGCTCTGATGCTTTGGCCGCTAACTTCGGAAGGCCCTTTACTACTGCATCAAAATTAGCATTGTCAAAGCAGTTAATGAATATTAATATTGTATTTGTCATTGGAGCTGGCCCATTGCTGAACTCCAAGTCATCCATCAGGGACAAGATTAAGCACACAATTATTTCTGACTGACAGGGACCAAATCTGGAAGATTTTTTTTTTCTCCTCCAACAATTTAAAGAAAAAGACACAACATCATCTTAAGGTACCTCCCATGAGACGAGACAAGATTAATACACTTTTAATGAAGCAAGATTTCATGGTGTATGAACAGCAGGAACCTCAGGGGGGGAATACTTTTTTTAACTCCATTTTAACCATTTTAAATGGACAGGAATAAAAAAAATTATAACTAATTTTAGCGACAGGGCGCTAAATTTAAACATCTTTTTTAAGAACAGATTTTTTTTTTTTCCCCCCTCTCCATTTATTGAGACTAATTTATTTTACCTTTTGTCGAAGCAGAAAGATGAATAAAACAATAGCGCGTACAAGCGCTGTGAACATCGCCGGCGCTAAATTTAACATGAAACATTCATTAAGATCCCAGACCTCCGGCGCTCTCCGCAGAGCCCAGCGGAGCTCCGACCGCCGCGGACCACACAGGCAGCCAGCATCAGCACCACCCGCTGCAGCGCCTCAGCTCCATCCTTTCCCCGCAGAAACGACAGCACCGTCAAACACTGCACCGTTTCAGAGCTTTCGCAAACGCTTCAGAAGAGCGTTCACCTAAATAATATTTGTCCAGTTCCTTCAGATAATTATTGCAACGACTTGAAAACTGAAAACAATCAAGAAGCATCCAGACCCGCATCCGTTTTGGGAAAATTAAGCCGATCATCTCCTTTGCTCCTCTGCGCACAAAGCATCATAACCTCTTATGCAGGATTAAAAAAGAAACAATAAAATAAAACACTTAATGAAATTCTCACAAAATCTCACTTTTGAGCTGAACAGAATTGGACTTTTCTCCGTTCACCGTTTTCCAAGAAACGGCAAAAGGATTTTCAAGGTTAAATAAAATAATAAATCAATTCTGTTTGCGCTTCTCTAACGAATACAATGCAAGAAAAAATAATTAAAATAAAAAAGTGCTGACCTGCTCACACAAGAAATGGCAGATGTTGGGCATTAGTGCCAGCAGCTCAGTAAACTGGTGTGAGTGTGGGGTCAAGCTGCGGGCTCACCTTGGAGCGCCGGGCTCCCGCCGACCACCCTGCCAGCTCCTTAATACCATTAGCAACCCTTAGATGAACACACTAAATTGGCCTTTTGTTCTGAAGGTGCCGATCTGGTCACACCGACCCACTGGAATCACGGCAGCAAATACAGATGGTGCTGCTTTTTTCCTCTGAAATGAATAGTGCTTAAGAAGAAGCGTCTTTCTCCGAATTGTTCTGATTTTCAAAAGCCGTCGGCTTTATTTCTCCATTTTCCCCAAAAAAACTTTTTATATATCACTATCGTATTTCACAATTTTGTGTAATAGTTTAAAATCTATTTATTATACACTAAATTTGTTATTTAAAAATAATTTTTAAAAATCCTACACTAAGGCATTTTATCAGCTAGTGTTAACTAATTAAATTAGATTTAAGCTAATAAGACAATTTATTTGAATTTGCAATGACAAAAAAAAATGTGTTTAAATGATGAGAAAATGAAGATATAAAATAAATCTGCCGTTGTAATAATAAAAAAAAAAAAAACTATTGACAGAACTATATCCTTCAATGAATACTATGGAATAAAATCAGAAATAAATATATATTTTTAAGTTTATTGTGTCCACATGAACCTCATTTATAAAAAAAAAAAAAAAAAAACAGATGGCTAACTTGCCAATTTCATTCAAGCTGAGAACCCAAAACAGCTCCAATCAAGGTGAGGAGGAGAGGAGGAAAGGAGGAGACGAGGGAGCAGCTCTGCAGCCCAGCGTGATCACATCAGCGCTAGTATCAAATTAACTCTCCGACTTTGAAATTTATTGATCTGCTATTAAGACACTAGTGAACTTGATGAAGTGAGTGCTGTAGGTGACTCTGGGACTTCAAAGTCTTGCACCAGCCACATAAAACAAGCCACTTTGATCCCCGCTCCGCTCCTCGGATCTAGAGAGGGAGCATCAGAGGAACCCCCCCTAATTCTACTCTGGGTTTTTTCTCCCACTCACCCCGGGCCCGAGCTCCAGCTCTTCTCCCCTTTCCCTTTTCCACGTGTGCCCCATGCCCCGGGAACCAGCAAAGCACCGGCGCCGTCAACGCGTTTTACAGGATAGTTAGCTAGTCGGAGGCACGCTGGTGCAGACTGATCTCGTTTCTGATACACCGAGAAAACATAAAACACGACGACGGCACAGGAAATGCAATTCAGTGTCAAAACAACAACTAGAAAAAGGCGGCCATCCAAGCCTATTGGCATTAAAATTCAGTGCCGATAAGAAGGGGTTTCTTCGTGCCAAATACGGCATGTAATAAGGTCGGCAATGAGACAGACAATGCAGAGTGGGAGATAGCAACACTATTGTGTGATTATACATCCCCCTCTTTGCTTAAGGCAACTCTTCCCTCTACATTAAATATTGTGTGCTGCCAATCACACCTTCCTTTTTTTTATTTTGTGCCACTGGGTGGAGGTAGTAGTTAATGTTTTCAACATGCGCCGAATAACTACAAAACACTGGCACAGACGCAAAAACGCAACTGGCCCACAAAATGCATCTATTCTCCACCAACTCCAGTCATTTCAAGACAAAATGCTCAGATAAAAAGGCAAAAAAAGATGCATGTGCATATCGCAACAAAACAACCTGCAGAGTTGGGAAACAAAAACTCGAGCTCCACTGAGCTGTTAACTTCGCAGGACGGTGCAAAATAAATAACAACGGCTAAATTAATCATCGGCAGGACGGTGTTTGCGCTCAGGCTCCAGTGCTCAAAGGCGCAGGGTGTGTGTGAGTGTGTGTCTGCATGCGAGTGTCTACACTTGGAGCGCCAGGGCTAAGCCGCATCTGTTTAATTAAGAGGGGTAAAACAGATGACAAATGCGAGACAGTTAAACATTTAATGTGTGCTTATCTCCCCCCTCATTTATTTAGTTGGAAGCGATTCACAGTGGGTGGCGTCAAGACTGATGCGCCGACAGAAAGCCGGTGGTGAACGCAGCCTCGTGTGCCGTAAAAAGTCAGGATTCGACAAACGCTTCCTGACCAATCATTTCCAACTTATTTTGACTCGATAGAAGAATAAAACAATGCATTAAATACCACAAAATCAAACACGGCAAGAAGGTTGATTCTGTAGAAGGAAAAAAAAACTAGTTTTAATAACGTCTGTATTTTTAGCAGCATCACTCAAATTAAATGATTGTTGCAATTAAAACTCAACTGTTCCAAAATCCGTAGTTTCTTCTTCATTCCGCTTGTCAAAAACGCAATGTTTTCACTGGCTGATCCCTATTGTGCACCTCGCACTGAAACACATTGCCTAAAGTCAATGTCAAATCCCAGCTCCAAAAGTCCCACAAAAAAAAAATACAGAATGAAAAGTGCCCACGGCACACATATTCCCTTTGCTCAACCCAGCTTGCAATACCTCACCCTAAGTTACAGCTTCCAATGTGACATGAAAACAGAGAAAATATATAGCATTTTATAGATATACGTAAATACAAAGAGCATTAATACGTTTATGCCATTATAGATTGAGGGAGGGATGCGTGGAGAAATAAAAATGGTAGGAACGGGTGGGGAGGGAGAATAGACAGAAAAAAAAAAAAGGCAAAAAAAGCAAAAAAGCTCAAGCTAAAAAAGCAAAAACAGAGAGAAGGAAAAAAAGGAGGAGGAAGAGGTGATGGAGGGAGGGAAGAAAGCCCTGTGCCAAAAGCATATATAAGAGAAACCTTCACCAATTAGTGGGGAGAAACGGGAGAGGGAGCTGCCGTGGCGTCGGCACTCAAAGAGCCAAGCCTCGCGGCGAAGCTGTCATGTCGGCAGGATTGATCAACAGGCCTGCTATTTCTAATGGCATGTTGTCATGAAGCTGCAGCCATGGGGAGCCACCTGCCTCAGTCCTCGCACGGCACTCAGTGCATGTGTGTGTGTGTTTATGTGCACGAAAGACGGGGTTGAAGGTATTGAAGCAGCCATACCTATTCTGCGCCCATATATCTTTTACTAACAATTTGAAAACAGCACAGAATCCTCCTCCCACTCAGGCAGTCTACCTTGCATTCTCCAGAAGGTGGAAGAAAGATGCCATCTTGAATTGTCCTTTATTCTCACACAGCAGTAAAATATAATATATTAAATTGAAAATGTTGGGAAAACTACTACTACTTATATAATAATTAGTAGTAATATTTACAGTATAATATTATTATTATACTTGCACTTTATCGTCAATGGTTTCCTCATGGAGGGTAGCCTATTTGTACTAAGCTAGCTTTCAAACGCTTGTGATAAGCATAACATCTTATTCCATTTTTCCTTAAAAGGGGGAAAAAGCTACCAAAACATTGTTGTCTAATTAATAATTTTCTATTGAAAATCGTTGCTAAATGCCGTCGCATGAAAAGCCCAATCGAAACGGGCAAATTGCTTTCCTCAGCCCTCAATAGCCGTCGTTGCAGCAACGCAAAACTGCTTTGGCGGCTAAACAAGTCCAGACTCGCTAACAATAAAAAGTCAAATAAAAGTTACAGAACTTGAGAGTTCAAGGTAGTGCGGGCTACTTGGAGTGCGTGTCACGTACGGTTAACCTTTTTATCGGGCATGCCTGTGGTCTCATCAGTCGATGAAATTCTTCGCCCGCGGCGGTGGCTTAGCCGAGGGACACGGACCAATAGAAAAATATTTCATTGTGTTAGCATTTCAAATGGCGAGTGGAGGGTGGAGACGAGGGCATCTGGAGGGGCGGTGGGGGAAGAAGCTCGATCCGATCGTTGCCAGTGGAATTAATTGCCTATTCTGAGAATAATGTCCCTTAACCGTGATCCTCGGAGGGCCGAATGCTAGCAGAGGGCACCTTTTTTTTTTCTTCTTTTTTTTTTGTTTTTGTCTTCAAAAAGACGAGCGCTCAGGGGTACTGGACGTATTAGGGGTTTAGCTTGGTTCCCTTTATGTCGGGAAAAATAATCAGAAGCACTGAACCAAACTAAACTAATCCATATCCCAATTAAAGATTGGTAAAAACAATAGAAAAAAACGTAAAGAACATCTAAACTCAAATATTTAAAAAACGACAGATAACCTAAAATTAGACACTAGCATATTCTGGCTAATACATTGCTTATTGCTTAAGTTTGCTTTAAGACAAAAACATCAAAAGTTTACCATCTATATTTGGCTTTAAGCCAGCACTCGATAAATGGCTCAAGATGGCGCGACCCTGGTGGTGCTTCTATCCTTTTATTTAAGGGGATTTGGGTTCAGGCTTCGATACACATCAGCCAAGCATATGCAATGACCCTAACTGATATTGGTGCATCTTTTAGCCACATCTTAATCTAACCTCTATAAAGCTCTGCAGCTTTTCAAACTCAAAACAGCATAAAGAACACGCATTGTTTGGATCCAGGGAAGAGGCTGCCCTGGGAAAAGCCTCCTCAGAAAGGCTGGACCCAAGCCGGGGCAGAAGCCCTCTGGAAAAACAGCTGCTTATGCACTCAAAACCAAAACCCAACAGCTAAGAGGGGA
>JARVLU010000489.1:17910008-17944483 GCA_031762415.1 Simpsonichthys santanae
TTCTTAAAGAGACACGCTGCTCGCTCCCTCACTATCCATCCTTCGGTTCAAACAGTCTTATACTGCCATCCAGTGGTTTAAAAAAAAGGTACTACACACAAAAAATAACCAAAATTTCTTCTTCAATTTGACAATTACCGTACTAATTATTGTCAAATTTCAAATATTATCGTTGTTCATCGCAATAATTTCTGAGACAATTCATCGCCCAGCAAAATGTGTTATTGTGACAGGCCTAGTTGTCATTTTACTAATTACTACATGTCTTTAAAGTTTGACACCTAGTTTTGGTAACACATATCTCGGCTAAGTCAGGTCATCTGAATGGTTTCTTTTTTACTGAGACGTTTCGTCCTTCATCCAAAGGACTTCATCAGTCTGAAGAGCCACAAACAAACTGAGTCCCACAAGCACATTCTCATAGTGGAAACAAAAGCAGTTTGATGGTGATAAAGTGATTTCTGTGGCCCGCCCTCTCCTCTTGTGGGACTCAAGTTTGTCTGTGGCTCCTTGGACTGATGAAGTCCTTTGGATGAAGGATGAAATATCTCACCAAAAAAAAAAAACCTTCCAGATAACCTGACTGAACATTGTTGGATTTGTACCTGGATTACTGAGCATGAGCTTTATTGATATCTCGTCTTCCTTAATTTTATGCTTTAGCACTTTTTGCTAGGTGTAGTAGTGTTGGTAATAAAGGGTTTACTGAGTTGCTAGCCAAACTTCAGACACATTTTAGTCATTTAGAAATTTTACTTTGGTAAATACAGGTGTCCTCAAATTTCCTAAAGCGATTGTTCCCTGAATATTACTCGTCTAGATAACATAACAAGGACTCTGGATTTATTTTAAAAAATAAATAAAATAAAATAAAAACTTCCTTTCTGTTACGTTTTACAGCTTTAATCAAACTTTTGGCTAAAAACTATTTTTGCGTTTGCCTGTCTTACTGCTGGTTGAGACAAATGGGACACCCTTCCTGAGCCTCGTTCTGTTGAAATAAGATCTTTCTCCCCACAGTCTCCTTGTACCTTAAGGTCATGTGACACCATGATTGCATGAAAGATGGGACTTAAAGTCCCACATCTCGAGTGCACGCACACTGGTCCTAAAATACAACATGCCAGCTTCCTTAAACAAGTTTTGCTGGTTTAAATTTGCAACAACAGGAATAGAAGGGAACACGTGGTCTATAATAGAACGTTTTGTTTTAAACTGATTTTCTTGCTGCAGAAGAAGCATTAAACTTTAGTTAAAAACTTTCATTTTCTTAAAAAAAGGTGACATTTCAATAAATTTGAGTTTGTAGGCTTTAAAAAAGTGCTTTCCAATAGTCTCTGGTGATTAAATCTACTTGGCTAACTAACATGCAACAAAGTATGACACGATCTAAATACCAACAAAAAAACTACTCCCGATTCCAAAGACCACCTCAGGGATTCAGTGAATCAGTTTACGCTGCTTCATTTTCCAGGAAGTTTAGAAGTTAAGAACAAACATTTCTGAGGAATAAAATTGCGAGCTAGTACGATTTACAGAAGGACAGAGTTTATTCCCATATTCCTCTACAAGGAGCTGAGAACAGTGAAGTGTGTGTTTGTGTGCGTACGGGTGAGGAGGTGTTGGCAAAGTTTACCCTTAATAAAATGGGTGCCAATGAACAAAAATTTAAAAGATAACTTCCAGCTGTAAAGTTGCCCTCCCACCTCCTCCTTCTATGCAACACCCCTACCTTCACCCCAGCTCACACCTCAGCCCTTTCAATACTACAGCTGGGAGGGAGAAAAAAACGAGGTCAAGGATCGCTTTACTCCAGCCTGCCTCCGTATGGTCTCCCCCCTCCTCCCTCTGCATCAGCCCCTCTCACTTAAAACCTCATTCCATCACTGCAGCCAAATCCGTCTCCTCTCCTCCCCCCCCAGTTTCATTCTTCCCCTCCCCTCTTCTTCACTCCCACCCTCCCTGTGCCCTCAGCCCAGTGCTAATTGGTAAATCTGTTGAACCATGCCATCTCCAACAATGAGACACCTGGAGTTCTGTCAAAACAAGTTTCCCTGCAAAACGGCCTCCAGTGTTAATACAGTGGCGTGCAGAGCTGTTGTCGCTCACGAGGGCATCCACATAATGCAACTCATCTGGGTAAATTTGTCAGCGCCAAGCTGCACTCAGCTGTCAATCAGCGACTGTTCCATCAAGTAGAGATTAGTCATCAATGTAATATCTAGAACTAGCCTGGTTCCTTGAGCAAAGCTGCAACTAGAGACGCACAATCGCTACAACTTTTTAAACCCCCCAGATGTTTCTGCTCTTGCTCAGAGCTCACATGGGTCTAAGAGTCAGATGTTAAGTCCTTAGTGGGTTCATAGTATGCAATCAAATGAACAAGTACCATTGTCTCATCGAGCTCTGACAGCCTGTCACCCAAGACTCCAGTCACACCTTAGACTCAAGGACACTACGTGCACACTGCTGTAAACAAAGGTGTGTTTGTAAGGCACACACACACACACACATATATATATATATATGCAGAAAGACAGACCGGCACACCCAACCGTAATCCTGCCAGACCTCGTCAAACAAGTTCCAGCAGAGACAGGGGGAGGGAATGGAGGCATCAAGTTGACATGCAGAAAGGAATGCTAACTTTTATGTAAAATGTGTCTGCAACATTAAGCACGACTCTTTCTTCCAGCGTTTTCTTTTTGAACAGATTTATTCACCAACAACAAAGGCCCAACAGAGTGTGCACAATCGACAAGCAATTGATTAGTCAAACAATCCAAGTAGTCTCTCCAGAAGGCCATGGTCACCTCAGAGGAGATTAAGACGTCTCCTCTGGGCTCCGTAATGCCAACCCAATTCTGGCTTCACAGAGCCTGACTGAAGCAAATCAAAACAAGGCTTACCGACGTCCCCGCCATGTCAGCTCTGCAGTAAAAACAACACTAACCTTACCTCCAGGCTCCAGTTTTTTTTATTTTTTTTATTTACAGCTTGTGTTCTGGTGGAGGTTTTGTAAATAGTTGCAGGAAAACTAGATTAAGCAGGGTCGTTCAGCGTTGCGCTTCTGTCGGATAGCGTTATCTTTGGTCTAAATCTCCAACCAGTGGATGTAAACACTATAATTACTTCATCTCTGCGTATAAAATTATTTAAACCAGTATCTGTGTGGAAATACTTGATTAAAAGCAGCTGCGCGAGAAAGTGCGAAGAGGACAAACTTTCTTCGTCTAGGTTCATTTGTGCAAAATGGAATCATGTTGTTTTCATTAGAGACTTTCCCTGAAAATGCATGTTGACTACAGCAATGTATAAACTGTTAGACATGATCCAAACATAGGATTAATTGCAAACAAAGATGACTTTAAAGCTAAACAAAAAGCTGAACAGTCATCATAAATGAAAAGCTTATATGCGGGATTTCACACAAAAGCAAAGCAGCAGCACTGAGTTAGCAATAAGCACAATACAGTGATTATAATTTCATCAAGATTTAAAGCTTTCATTTACTAGTGTTTAAAAAAACAAAACAGAAATCAGTTAATAATCAGTTTGTAATTTGTGTGTGGAATCAACCAAAAGAGATTCAAAGAAAATCCAAAAAAGATATTTTTAGATTCAAAGGTCTCTCACCAAATGAAATTGGTGAAGGCTCAGATCTGACTGTCCGGGGAATTCCCAGCAGAAGGGCCCCTGAAAGGCAAAGATGGACGTTCCCAAGTCACACAATTATATCAGCTCTCCGTCTCTCCACCGTTTCCTCACACACACGTACACACAGATCTCCACACAATCACAGCCGACCAGGTTTTATGCACACAAAAAAAAAGTGTTCTCTGAAAATAACGCATACCCTGGGCTTTTTTTTTTTTTTACTTATTTAAACCACTACCTCATCTCTGCTGGCTCAGCTTCCTCCTGGGTCTATGTTCGGCCCCTTTCGAAGTAATTTTACACAGAGAGAATGGGAGAACACTGGCTCGGCATTAGTAACACTATATCTGTACTTGCTGGCCGGCTGTTAAAACAGTGTTTCGCTTTGGTAAACTGTTTCCTCTCAAAGCGTGAACATTTAGCTGCTTTTGGGAAGGGGGGGAATCTTCTGACGCAATCAAATTCAGGTGCAAGATCAGGAAAAGTCCATGAATTAAATCGCCTGAGTGTGTAGTGTTTTTAACTAACATTTAAGCTAATACATTTCCACTTGAATTAAACTTTTTCTTTGTTTTCAGACTGGTAATCTGAGATATTTAACAGTGCATAAACACAACATTATAAGAATAAGGCATTCACAGGGTAAAATTAATAGGTTTCTAAGAGTACAACGTTCCAACAGATTTTAAGAGAAGACCAAAAAAGAGAAATGTAGACACTGATTTCTTACAGAAGAAAGGACAGGCTGTAGCCAAAGTGAAAGAACATGCAGAAGAAAACAACAGGGCTTTAGTCTACTGAAGGGCTCCAACACCTTTAAGCTACTGTGCAATCAGATCACCGGGTTTTATTTGTACTTGTGCTTGACCCTCAGGCCTTTTAGATAACTTCTCATAAAAAAAGGAGACAGTGAACTCTGTGGTTAATGGTGAAACACACACACTTACAGTAAGACATATCTATTGTCCTTTTTAATGTGCATGTCCAACACAGAGTCACACGTCCTCTAGGACAATTTCAGTTCACAGGAGGTTAATTAACAAATTTAGCAAAAATACTGGTGCACACACAAAATGCTCAGACGCATTTAAAAGAGTTTCTTTAACTCTGTTCTTCAGAAACATTTACATTTCCTACCAAAAAGACGACACGTTGTTGTGGAACTGTAGTAAACTAAGCCAACACTGAGTGGATTGTCTGTGAGAACAAGCCACCGTCCAGACTATGGACAGATACAAAGACTGACTGGCGTGCTCTCATTCTCACTCACAGTTCCCAGACCTGACGCCATGTCTCAACAGACACAAATTTTGGCCCGAGCCGATGATGCAAGCGTGACCCGTTGGATTAACATCTTGTCCAGAGGAGACAGCGAGAGACAGCAGAGGGGAGCAACAGTCTAAGTGCTAAATAACTTTTTCCAGAGAAACAGATTGATATGAATACAATTTGCTGTCATACTTATGGTCCAATGTATGCTGTTAGACATTTTTGTAACAAAAACAACTAAATCATCTTTAAATAATCTAAAAATACTAATAACCTGCAACGACAACCGTAAAGATATTGCTAAGTAGGGGTGCAGATTTTATTCAAAATCTAGATTCTGAATCGATTCTAAAGGCCCATAAAATGCGTTTTGTTTTGTTTTTCCCGCTCCTACTCAGAGCGCACTGCATATCATATTACATGTCCACTCGGCTGCTGTAGAATTTGGCTGTAAGCTAGTTAGCTAGCTCCCTTTAGCTGAATGGCGTCTGCTAGCATAGAGCAGGAGGACAGCGCAATTCAACCCGCTCCTTCAGATCCTACAATGTTCTGGAGGAGACAGAGCTTAACAAGAGCACGGTTGTTTGTAAGAAGTGTAAAATAAACTTGCGGTACAGTATTTTGGAAACGCGACAAAATGTGCGGAAGGAAGATGAAAAGCAAAGCAGCAGACGAGCAAAAGTTGCAACAAACTTATTCCATCGCCTGCTGTATCACAAAGATTTACGAGCAGACAGCTCAGTCGAAGGTGAGAGGTTTAGGTTTATTTTTAATATGCTGGACGCAACGTGCCTCATTCCTTCATGTAGCTTTTTTTAGTGAAAAAGCTGTGCCACAACTCCACCATGAAACAAAGAATAAAGTGGGAGAAGCTCTGATTAATGCACCAGCTGCAGCTCAAAGGGTCACCATTTTCTCATATTATACTAAAATGTATAGACAAGTTAAACTTAATGTCATTTGTCTTTTAACAGGTTGAAGAGAGGCCAGATGAGACACTTCACCTGGAACCAGTTCTAAATGATAAAATTTAGTTGGTTATAAATTACAGTTCAGAAATTTTAATGCAGACTTACACAGGTTTTGAAATTTTGTTTAAGATTAACCAAATATGAATCAATATGGTTAACACTATGAAGTCTGTATACAGCACTTCATATTAGGTTAAGTTTTGAAAATATAACAAATGTTAGATGTATTTTATTGTGAGTTAAAGGTTAATATACTATGGTAGGCTGAAGTCGTTCACTTTTGTATTTATATATTTTGAATTATTTCTCTGTGATGGACTGTAGACCTATCCAGGGCCCCCACCTCTTGCACAGTGATGGCTGGATATGGGCACCAGTGACCCCCGTGACCCGTACAGGAAGAAGTGCGTAAAGATGATGGATGAATCATTTGTTCCTAGATTTTTATTTTAATTTAGAAAAAGCCAGGCAGCTAAGCTAACCTAATACTGGTAATTTAAGTTATAGACTTTATGCACTCCTATATTTGTTCCTGATTTTGGTGTAAATTAAAAATATATAATTTGATACAGTAAATGACCTAAAATTATTGTTTTAAATAAATATTATATCCGTTTACATTGCTTTTTCATCGTGTCAGTTACATAATTTAAACAAAAGTTATGACTATTTCAATAGAAAAATAGTTTCTGAATCGAAAATCGTTTCTGAATCAAAAAAATCTATTTTAAATCAAATCGTGAAACCAAAAATTGGAATCTAATCGAATTGCCAGACTGCAAGAATTCCAAACCTATAATGCTAAGTTGAATCTAAGAACTACAATATTCTAGACTGTGTTCCAAATAAACCTTAAAAGTGGCACAACTAATTTAATTATTGATGCAATTTGAACGTGCAGCTCTTCAGGGTTCAGGGCACATTACTGCCACTTAATGAAATTCACCTAAACTTTTAAATACAAATGTAAACAAAAGGCAGCAATACAAATCGAACTCTGTTACAATGTAAACACGGTTTGAATAGACTTTAAAACCTTAGTCAAACAATACACAAGGGCCTCAGCAATTTTTGTCTATCCTCCAATCTCGTTTTAATCTTTCAAAGTGCACTAAGAGATTGCTGCGGCAAAGATTTATTTGTTTACCTTTGAACCACACGTTTTGTTTCCTCCACCTTCGTGTTTCTTGTTAATAACTAAACTTTTCTAGCACTTTCTACATTATATTGTGCTTTATTAGTAAGTCTTGTTTTCTAGTAGAGACAACTTTTGTACTCTTGGAGTAGTTTCCATTTTTAGATACTAACTCATCAGCATAAGCCAGCACTGCCCTTACTCTATCGTGCTAGATAATGTCGAGCTGTTAAAGCACTAATATTGCAGAATGATGCTTTATCACGCAAAAAATATCAGTCGTATTGTGGACATATAATGTGGGTATGACCTTTCATTTGCAGCAGAGTTGGAATGCACACACAAAACAAAGAGAACAAAAAAAAAGACAAAGCAGGGGGCATGGGTTATTTGGACAAATGCTTAAAATGCAGCAGGAAAGCGCAGCCTAAGGTCAGCACAAATCAGGATAGAGACAGCGTCCAAGGTAAAGCCTACAGACAGTGCGTGGGTGGCGCCTGTTGACCATGGGGGTCACTCATTAACAAACAGGAAAGGCTAAAACTCTCAGAGTCCATAAGAATTGTATGGGCAGCCCAGGTGTATGGGCCATTCAGCCCAACAGGAAGGCCCCTTTATTCCCACTACTCAAAGATGGACAGAGAAGTGGTCCCAGAAGGTGAAAGTGATACTGGTGTTTTCTTTGTTTAAAAACTAAACTAGAGTTGCACGTCTATGCAGCTCTTTGACCCACTGAAGGGATCTACAGAGTCACTGTAATGAGTTTATTCTGAAGGCTTAGACTCTTTAAATATCAGAAATACGTCAGCTCTTTCCAGAACACATTCTTCAGCGAAACAGGTTAGTGTGAATGAGAATAAAATAAGTACGTTCCGCAGTTGGAAAGGCTCAGGTGGGAGGTCTTCCACGCAACAAAAATGGACAAATTCCATCACTTCCTTCATACTAATTACCATACACTTGGAGCGAAGGCCCTCCTTCTCTTCATCCTTTCAAAAAGCCCTTGCTTCACTACCTCTGACAAACACTCACGCACACACAAACGCACACAAAGACACACAGTAAGGTGCAGTTGGGAAATGGTTAACACTCCAGCCGTCCCCTGCTGCCAGTGAAAGCCCACAAAACAATGGACACATTGTTCGGCCGGGGCTAGATTCTAGACTCTAAGGCTGTGCATGTGTGTGTGTACGCACTCATGTCAGAAAGTAGTGCTCCTAACATGGGCATGTTTTTTCCCATAATTCCTCTATTAACTGCAAACGTGATCCAACAAGAATTAATTGCAGTTAACTTGTTTTTTTGTGGATGTGCTGCAGTAATTAAAAATATAAACTTTGACTGCATGACGGTGAGGTTAGATGGTTTATTACCTCTCGGCCAAATGATGTCATAGCGTTACTAAGATGAGCCTGGACTCCAGCTGAGTTTATTACTGAAGTTTTGTTGATGATGTCAACATACAGACTGCAAGCTGCGGATTTACAAAACAGTCTGATCTGAGTTAAAGCAATAAGCATTACAGGTCATAATACAGAAGATACATCCAACCCTATGAATATTTTGGCCTACTTCCTGCTACAAAATATTCAGTAGATAGATGTCTCTTAAGTGGACAATGTTGCATCAAAACACTCAGCTGACCAAGTAAAGATGCTTTACGATCTTTTCCTCAGGAGTTGCACGAGGCATCGTCAAAACCAGCACATCAATAGGTGGATAAAATATTGAATAACTTTCAGCCAATGGCATAAAAGTTCAGCAGCGGCAGGTTTTCAGACTGCCCGCAGGGTGGTCAGACACTTCAAAAAGGTTTAGCTTGGCCTCCTTTGAGGGCATGGTAAACAGGGGGCACGACGCTGTGCCCTCAGAGAGAACAGCTGGTGTGAGGTCACTTCCTCTGCTGCGCCTACCCAAACTCAACTTTCTAGACTGGACTAAAACAGGCTTTTTTTTCTTCTCAATCTCTCCCTCTACTCAATCCCCAATTTTTCAGAGGCTCCATCAACAGTTATCTCTGCTTCTTCCGGTGGCTCTTATTGTTTCAACTGTCTTTCTTGCAGCTCCGTCTCGGTCAGATGCAGCACATCTCCGTTATCTAGCAGTCCATTCAACGGCTTCTTATCGCTACCAAAGCAGACTGCTAGAGCTCCAGGCAGGCAGAGGTCAATGCGTCCGAATGCTTCTTAGCATTTGTAAACAAAAAAGGAAACAGCGTATGAACAAATCTATTGATAAAACCGATCACGCACCAGAACAGCAAGGTCTGCATGTCATCAAAAAAAAAGGGTTGACCAATTGAGTGACACCTGCAGGTCTGAGTGGGGGTTGTCTTTGCGAGTCACAGTGCTGTAAGTGCAGATCTTTTCCTTTCTATATGTACGACAGCTGGCATGATGCAAACGTGGGAAACATTTAGCCCCACTTCCTTCTCAGTCAGTGGTGGATGCTGGCGCAAGATAGAAGGAGAGTCAACAATACGTGCAGCAGTTTACGTCCAATTTTATCAGTTGTACTAACAGCCAGTTGTGTGCCTCTAATCTTACGAGCCTGTGTATCAAACTGATCATACTGGCTTGGGCAATAAGAACTCAAATATTACGTTTTCTCAGCGTCATTACAATCACAGCATCAGTTTAAAAGGCTGCAAACCACTTTTGCTTAAAACTAACACCTAAAGAAAAGAAAAGGAACAACTTTAAATCAAAATCCTATTTTTTTTTACATTTATTTCATTTAACGTCTCGTCTTTTTTTTTGTGCCAAGGCAAAGCTGTTACTGTGAGTGAGTCTGTACTTCACTGCTGTAAAACGTCTGTTTATCCACAAAAACAGATCATTATTCCTATAAAATGTGCTTTTATTGTAAACTGTGATCATTTAGCAAATAAATGCCATAAAGCAAGCCGTTTCCCCTTTTCTATAGATTAGATTAGATAAAACTTTATTGATCCCTTGGGAAGATTCTTGCAGGGAAATTAAAATTAAATTAAACCAAAAAAAAAAAAAGACAATAATGCACACAAATAAGCTTGAGTGTCACAAATCTAAAAGTAAAATTGCCCTGTTCTCAAACTTCCTTCCCACACTGAAGTATATTCAAGCATACAGCATGAATTTATGTGTATACGGTAGTGAATATGTACAGCCAGATGACTCACAGCAGGCATTTACCTGCAGCCTTCGCTACCTACGACAAGTTCAATGATTTTATGCGCGTTGGAACTCTTTTTTTTCTTGGCGCCTCCTGAAATAACAGGAGTAATAAGAGGACCCTGAACTCTTGGGTATAAAAATAACACAAACATCGCAGGGAAAGATAAGGAGAGCTTCAGCTGGGCTTGTTTTGTTCAGAACGCTGTCATCGCCAACTTTCGACAAGATTTAGTTTTCAAATACGCACTTTGACAACTCTTACTATTTTTAGACATGCTTCGTTTAAATAGGGAAAAACACGAAAGAAGCCATCTTTTGAATAATTGTGATGAGATTTATTACAGACCATAAACATGACCTAGCTGATCAAATGTCAAATGTGACTCAGAGGGACACCGTGTCTTGACAGTGCAATTACCGGTACGTGATAAAATCCATCACTAGCTTCTGGATGAGTTCCAGAGCTGTAACAACAAAATAACCCTGTTTTTCCACAGAAGGCGGGAACAAAAGGCGACTTCACTCAGCCCTGAAATGTTACCAACGAAAGACTTCAGTTTTGTAAGAACCTACAACCTTTGAAGCCTTCTCCTTCTACGGTTTTAATCCCATTTCCATAACAATAAGCTACATGTACAACTCCAAAACAAAAGTAGCAACTGTGTCCTGAAGCACTAATGGTCACATCTCCATCCTCGCACGCATTGATTTTTTTTTTTTTTTTGGCTTGCTAACCATGTGACCACAAATCCCTTATATTAAACCTTTCCAATGACCTCCTGCAAACTTTCAGCCTTTTCCTAACTGCTTAGTTGTTGATTTTAGCGCTGACAGATATGCCTGAGGTGTATTCACTGTTAACTGTATGTACTGCAAAAGCTCTTATGGCTGTCAAACCAATTCTGCCAGAGTACGCCTCCAACAGCCATGGACAATGTGATCAATGTTGAAAAAACACCCACACTTCCCTTACAGACATGTGTTTTCAGCCCACCATTAGTTTATTCTCACCAAAAAAAAGTTGTCAGTGAGGTGAATTATCTATATTATAATATCCAGTTCTTTGTAAAACTGGTCTGGGAGTTATAATCGTTGTGATTACAGGCTGTTCAAGGAACAACCACCACAGTGACTCTTTTACCAGTGCTATTCTGTCCACAACCACATAAGAGTCAAAATGTGCACCTTAAGTAAACAAGTTAAGAAATGCTGACTGGGTGTGTTAGTGGTTGTGATTTAAGTGGAACATAGATGAGTGTCCCTAAAAAAAACAGATGAGAAAAGGAAAGCAGGGCTCGTTTCTGGCTTGTTCTGTCGTGAATAGAATCAGGGGAGGGGGGAAAAAAGAGATGGTGAAAGAGGAAAAGTACTGAGCGGAGTGCTACTTACAACGATGTGTGCCGGTGACGGGGACCTGGCATCTTTAAGTGCTTGTCTACTTTGAAGACCTCCTGGTTGAACATCTAGAAGGGGCCATTTCATCTGTAGGTACTGAATGGCAGAAAGGAAACAGAATGGAAAGAAAGAAACAAAACATGTTAACAATGCAAAAAAGTAAAGAAAAAAAAGACAAAAAAAAAGAAGGAGACATTATTTGACAAGTGCATGGGTGCAGAAACTCAAAAATATGGGGACGCAAATAAAAATCTTAAGGCGGATGGTAGAAGGAATGATAATGGCCTCAAGCATGCGTCCGAGAGTAGCAGGAGTGCACAAAGTAAATGTGTAACTCAAATAATGCAGAGAACTGTCTTCTAGAAATACAACGCGCAAACTTAAAAAGCCAGGCAACCTAAAGAAAAAAACTTTTTTGTTTGTTTTATTAGTAGACAGACGGTTCCAAAAAAAAAAAAAAAACTGGAACTAGCAGCCACAGTTCAAAGCTTTACGATGACCTCATGTCATCAATGTGACCGTTTTTATTGAAATCCATAAAAAGAAGTAAAGCATGGTGTCTCTCCACGCTCCTGTGAGGCCAAACCTCCCGACTGCTCCCATAAATGATTGACCTAGCCTCTATCAGAAGTCAGTATGTCTGTGGTTCCCCCACCCTTTTTCTCTCACGCACACACACAAAAGCACAAAAAAAATTACAGATAAGAAGAAACAAGGTTCATGAGAAACATCCATGTAGTAATAAACTGGGTGGAGATTAATTGTAATGATATATAATGGACTACCTTTTAAAATATCCGTTTTCATACACATTGTCAAAATCATAGCTCCATTTTCAATATTTTTGACTTTCTAGTTTGAATACCTGATGTTTGCTTTCCTACAATACGGGAGCCAAATTCTGCTTATCAGTGTCACAGCCACCTAGTTTGTGACATGGAGGTCAAAACAACCTAAACATTGTGGGATGAGGGGGGGAATAGAGTTCATAACTAGGGGACAACAGCTGTTTCAAGCGTATTATAAGTTACATTATTAGCATTTGTGGCTTTCCAAACACAGGACAAGTTCACGGTTTTATTTGCAAACAACTTCTTAATCTATGTTTAAATTAGAAAATAAGATATCAAAAGAAAAGCCTCTCAAGACATCTATTAAAAAGGTCCCCACTTTTTCAAATCAAGATTAATGAAGTTAAAAAAAAGGTTTTAGGAACCTAAATAAAAGCAATAATTGGAATTGGATAATAAATGGAAAGTAGCTAACCTATGTTGTGACCCCAGTGTCACAAGCACTCATTAAAAATGGTTTAGATATCACCATTAAAAAGCTCTGACAAGTGAATCTGAACTCAGTTGCATTTAAAATGCCAGACAAAAACAAATCTCTGATATGATCAAAAAAACAAACTGGCTTTCTTTTCCCCCACGTCATCTTAAAACACTTTTTACGAGTGACCAAGACATTCTTTAGCGATCATGAGTTGAGTAATTTTGATTATGTTTCTCAATTATGTCATGGTAATTACTAAGCCTTGGAACGGCACAAAAAGTTGTCCGTTTAATAAATTATCCATCCATTCCTCAAACAGTCAATGAAGTGAAGAGCTAAGTCTAATGATCCGGTGCTTGTATGGTGACACAAGTGTGTTACATTCAATTTCTCCATGTTGCCATCTCTCAAAGGTGGCCAGTAGTTTGTATGCATGCCTGATAGCATCTGTGTGTATGTGTGACTGGGTGAGTGTGCATCAGTGCTGGTTGGAGAGTGAGTGTGTCGCGACCCTTCCTGAGACTGTGTCTAAATCAGTGGTAATTAGTGAAGAGTTCACTGTAGGGTGCCAGCCGGTGGTAGATGCTGGAGGGAGTTATTGACTGTATGTCCTCAGTTACAGCCTATGCAAGAAAAAAATACTGCCGGCTGTCGGGTCCTTTTCCACAACAGTCATTTAAGACCCCCAAATTACTTGTTCTGCTAAAAATAAAAAAAACTGTATGTCTCTAGGATTGCAAAAAGGAAAGGTTGCAAAATGGTTGTTTTTAGACACGCTCACCCTTTTTGATAATAATTCCTAAGAGTAGGAGAAGAGGGCAGCATCAGAATTGTGACAGGATTGCAGTCTTCTATGAGGTACTTCAAGACAGACTCAACTGGTGCCAGGAAGCTCAAAGAATAACCAGAGCGAAGACCACTTGTGAGTTTGGTGATGGAAAAGTTGTGCCATGGCATTCTCACACGTTGCAAACGTTGAAACACAGCTGCAATTGGTGAAGGGGGAGGGGGGGTCAAACAAGAGGACATTCTGAGGTGGTAGGGAAGGAGTTGAAGGTGACACCCCTGAGTGTAGCAGTGAGGCACAAACCGACGAGTGAGTGAGAGGGTGTTTGAGCGCATGCCCTGACAAGTGGCTCCACTTCAGCCCCGTTGTTGCAAATGTTCTCACACGCTAATCTCTCCCGCAGATTTTATAAGCATGTCAAGGAAGACGGAGCCTTGGCAAGCGCCAGGCTCTCCGACCACCCCCTTCTTGGCCTCCTGCCTCCATCTCCACCCACCCGTCTGCCCTGCTAACAGACGCACTGCCTGGGCTTGAGTAGGCTATGACCTCTGACCCCTCTCTGCTGCTCCAAGCCCCTCCTCGTTCCCCACTCTGCGACCTGAAAACTCTCCTGCTATGAGGGGGCCTCCTGTGTAACTCAAGAGCCATTCCAATGTGACAAATTGCTCCCGAGTTCCAGGATAACTCTCGCTCTTTCCCTTTTTCTCCACCTCACCCCACCCTCACGCAAACACTAACCACCCCGCCCCCCATTTGACAGACCCCCACCAAACAAGAGCCACCCAGTAGTTGTGCTGCTTCTTCCTTCTCCCCTCTCCTTTTCAGTTACCCAAAGTTGTTCTCATCCCCTACCCTGCACCCCTCCTCGCCTGGCCAACTCCACAAAGAGAGTTGAATGACTCAATTGTCTCTGATGAAGTGAAAGACAACAGTCCTCTAATCCTTACATAGGGATGAACTCACCCTCCCCGTCCTAGTTTTCCTGTCATCGGCTGCGGTCCCACGTGCATGGAGGGGGCTGGTGACAGGGAGCTACAACCAATAAACAATTTATTTGTTGATTATTTGCAGTTGTTTCAGTTAATGTCCATGAAAATGAATGGTCGATAACAATTACATTCCCACCTGAAAGGTCAAGTACAAATACCAAAATTTTACTCTTTTTTTTTTTTCTTCTGGTAATTAATACATACCATTTTTGTTTTAGTGCTGCCCAGGTGCTTCCCCTTTGCATGCTGAACCACCATCCATATAGAAATGCCTCCTGTTATACAACTGTTCTATTACAGTTTGACATGGTCTGCGCTACAGTATGTTAACCCATATCCAGAATGACTGTCATCACAATGAAAACAAGCTGGAGCCCTGGTCTGAGTGTCACAGCTGAAAGGATACAGGGTAGAGGCAGACTGAGGAGCATCATCTTTCCATATCCTCATACTAACTAACATTGATGATATTAACTTGAACTGGTAGAAAAGAAATTGAACCTAAAATACCTGTTTGGTACTAGTGCTTTATTTCAATCCTCTTCTTTTTAATTCTGTCAAATTATAGCCAATTAATAGAATGATTGACAAGAAGAGAGCAGAATGGTTTTGTCTGCATCTTGTCAACAACCAGTTTCTTTTCCATCAAGCCCCCATCTGACGTGTTTATGACACGTCGGCTGGCAGCCAGAGCAGCCGCCACCGCACAGTTTGTTCGTTTTGTTTTGGATTAAGAGCAGAGGGCTTGAGACCAATCAAACAAACTGAGCTCCTTATGTGCCAATGTGGCTCCCAAACACTGGTTTCGTTTCCAACAGGCAACCATGAGAGAAATGATGAGGACCACGAGGGTATTTTAAACATTTGGGCAATGTGAGCAATGGATTTGGAAGGGGGGAAGGGGGGTTAGACAGGGAAAGGCAGATAGCAGCTTTGGTTTCGAGTCAGCATATGGATGCTGGGTGTTGCTCCAGAGAGGCCAGCAGAACTTCTGACCATCTGTGGCTCCCACATATCACAACAGCAACATAGCTCAGCACAGCCACTTGGATAATACATTAACAGTGACCCCCTCCATTTTCACCCCAACGTTCTGTACATGCTTATAAACAGATTCACACCTGAACAACAATGTTCATCCATCTTTGAACAACATCCCAATGGCTGAATGGCCCATCTGGAGAGCTTTTAGAGATTGATTGACAGCTTGCAGATTACACCAATCACTACTATAAAGAGCTTTATTTAAGTCTGGTAATGATCAAGCCTTGTAAAAGATGCCCATTCAAAAGTGATGTAAGTAAACAACTCAGAGCTTAAAAGATTAGTCAATCCAGTTTGACTAAAATTTTATCCCTTTAAAATGAAATGAAAGCCTAGCATATTGGCAAGATTTTTTTTAGCAGATAATGCCTATGGACTTTGTTGTCATATACACAGGTGCTAGAAACAAAGCAATGGAGTCCTTATGCAAATACATAACTTATTGAGAAGGTCAAGTACTATTTTGTAATTGAAAGATAGAGATGCTTAACTTAAATGCTTTCAAATGCTTAAGTCGATTTATGCATACAGTCTTTTTGTGTGGAGAAGGTAAGAGTAAAAAGAATGAAAGCAGTGCAAGAATTTCTTGATAAAATTGAGAGAAAGTTAGTAAACACTGGAGGGCCCATCATGGCTCCTTTGGTTCTACTAATGCACATTTTATGAGTAAATATTAAAGAAAAAAAAAAGAACCCCACCTGCTTTGATAGCCAGAGGCATTTTGCAACCAGGAAAATAAAAGTGAAATGTGGGAAGGCCTGGGGTTTGCTTGCCCTGGGGCGGGAAGGGGTCCACTGGGTCCGTATTTACTCCAAAGCCAGAACCGCTTGGGGGTTTCACTGGCCCTGACAGCACTGAGGCTGCCGACCTGATCCAAAACCTCCCCTCCTCACCTCCCATCCCTTTTGCCAACAATCTCCATCTCCACCTCAAACTCCCCTTCACCCTCTTTTGCAGAAAATCTGAACCTGATACTTTTGTACAAGCTTTTTCCCCCTACAGGGGAAGAGCACGTGACTTTTTCTTTCCTTCCCTTCCACAAGACTCATAGTTTGTTCATCTTGTAAAATTAGGCTCAATATGTTGGATTGTACGACTACAATTACTGTATTCCATTAGCCGTATTTGAGGGGAAAAAAATAGTTTACTGATTTGTTTTTTGTGATTTCTGTGAAATATATTTTCAAGAACACTTAACTTTATCAAAGCCATTTTGAAAGTTAGTCCCACTTTCTTAAAGTCATGTGACAAGTACAGTATAGCTCTGTTCCGACACTATTTACTTAACAGGTGTGGGCAAACGTGCTGTTCAAACACGAGCCGATTGACCAACAAAGTTGCAAAAGATTGCCCTTTACACAGGGGACAATTGGTTTTTCTATAACAAATATCCAGATAAACTGTGGTCAAAGCTTTTTATTTAGATATAATATAAGGTGACAGGATGCAGCAACATTTTCACAGACTCAAATATTCATACTTGGCTTTTAAAGGAAGTTTGAGATTGACATGACCACATTCCAAAATGCACCAACTTCTCAGGAGTCTCAGGAAGAAAACAGTGTTCCATATCTGACTTTTGCTCCCGCTCCCCCTTTACCACTGTCCTGAGTCATTAGGAGTTTCTCTTGGCTGCTCTATAAATAGTGGCAGAGAGGGTGAAGGCCAGCAGGAGTTGGCTGGTTTTCCATCAGCCCTGCTAATGAACAGGCAGTATGGCACCTTTAGCATCAGGAGAAGCATCAGAATGCCATTTCAGGTGTTTCTCCTACTTCACATAGCTGCTCTCGCTTCTCTTCTGAGTGACTCTTATATTTTCTATTATCTTTTTTTTTTTTTTTTTTCATAGATACAAAAATAGCCTGAGCTTTGTAATGCTCTCATTGGCCTACATAATTACCAGGGTGACTACCCAAAGAAGCAATACTCCGGACTGCGGCTACTTAAAATGCTGACCAATGCAAATTAAACTGAGTCGTCAGTATAAATAATGTGGTAATCATAGTATTATATAAACCAAATGGGTTCATAAAAATGTTATTTTATGATGTAAATTGCTCGAGCACTTTGACAAAACAAAACAAAGCTAAACACAATATGACTTGGGGACGATATGAGAGCTCCATCATCGATTTTAAAACAAGCGTTAGGAACAAGCTATAAGAGTTAGCATGTCTATCAGTTAAATGAAAAGGAAGTTGCAGGCTCGCTATGGAGGCTAATAACCAAACTAATTAACTAGCTTAAGCTTCTCAGGATACCAACATCACATGGCAACAGAACAACAGAAAAAGTAATGTTCTGTTCAATAAACACATTTTCTTTAGTTTAATAAATACATCTATCTTGCATTCAGGCTGCATATGTGTTTGTCTTCCATCACTGTGAACAACTTTTAACTAAGACTGCTGATTTTAAAAAGGCATCACTATTTATAATTGTCTTTAACTGTACCTGTGCATCAAAATCTAAATGAGCAGAATTAAAATATATATATATATTGTATTCTAACCATAAATCTACATGATTTCAATTCAAATGTGAAAATTGTGAGGAGAAAACTGAGAATACAAATGTGCTCTGCAAATTTAACATGATGCAATTTCTTATATTATTCATACAATTAATAAGAAAACTAGCTGTTTGTAATCAAAAACATTTAAAGTAGCCAATTTTGGAGAACAATAGTACACACAAAAAGAAAGGTAAAGGTAAAAACGGAAATTCAATTACTTTGGCTGTTTATTAACTTAGTCTAGATATTCAATTTTGCATGTGTGTTGCAATGTTCTGCACAAGTTAAAGCAGCATTCAAAGACTGGTTACACAGTGGAAGTGTGCCAATAAAATGGCCTTCTCGTATGCATTGACCTACTTTGAGAACAGTATAGAGGTGAATAGAAATATCTGCAGGCCAAGGTGTGTTTGTCTGAGCCCATGCGACACTAAGGGGTTGGAGACAAGAGGATGGGCAACCTCACTTCATCCTTACCTTTGTAGGAAGAAGGCTTAGGGGTGTGGAGGGGTGATAAAAAACAAAAGCTGAACAGCAACTGAGCTCTGCTAAAAGAGAAAACTAAGCTGGTTGCAGCGCCCACATTCTGCTGGAGAAGGCTGCATTTGGTATAGTGCTAGAGGAGAGCTGAACATTGCCCTTGATGTTGGGTGTCTGGTTTTGTTCTCTGAGAGTTCACTATGAATTAGTTAAACGGTAGACTGGATATAAGAAAGCTACGAAACATGCCTCAGAGGGAGAGAATGTGTACACTGGCAGGCTTAACAAAGACTTCCGATATTCTGAAAGCACTACGCGCTATCACACAATTCCACCTACGCAAAATCATCAATCAGAAAAGCATCATGTTGAAGGCATCACACACACACATACCAACAGGCAATTAATCTGCACAAAGGAATCATAGGAAAACAGTTGGTTTTGTGTCTCTTTCACATTTGCACATGCACCTTGAAGCGGCTCAGCCTCCATATTCATGAGGCCTACTCCCTCAGCATATCTAAGGCACAAGATTTTAAGGGCTTCAACGCAAATCTTAAACATAGTTTCAGGTTATGGATCTGCAAGCCAACCAATGATTAGAACTCATCAGCTTTAAGCCATCTCTTTTTGATTTGACCAGCTTTAACCTAACTCACTCTTGTAGATGAAACATGGTATTTACCATCATAAGAGGGGGAAAAAGTCATCCCTGAGAAGCACTTCCATACACACTCACCCAGTGGGGTACTGCTGCTTTGCCATGGTAGCTTAATGAATAAATAAGTAATAAGGACCTGGTTATTGGAGCTCATTAAAATGGGCGATGCTTCCAAGACAAAAAGACCCGAAGAGGGTCAGGTGAGGCGGTGGTGCAACTAGGGCTAGGTCACCACCTCACAACCGTGAATGACCTGACCACACGGCCCCAGCTCTCACCCCCAGATCAACTCTGTCTGTGTTGCACGTTCCTTGCAACACATGCACCTTCATGAATACACACACAACTGCAACCACAGGCGCATGCACACACACACACACACACACACACACACACACACACACCTCTCTCATGGTTAATTACCACTTAGCTCAATCACGTGGTGATCCAGCCATAAGAACCCCTCCACCCCATCCCCCACAACACAAACAGCAGCACACATGCCAATTATTGATGAATCTTTAATATGCCGTTTTGCAAAGTCTACATCTCATTTCCTACCATTGAGCCGACGATTACACTTCTTCCAGGAGAGACTTTAGCATCTTATATGAAAAAGACTGAGTGAGAGAAGATTAGCTTATTGCAATATCATTGCATCGGGATGAAACAAAGTGGTCTGAGCCATTTGGAAAAGGTGGCTAACTTTTTTTTTTTATTGCTTAAATACTTGTTCTTTCTTACATCTCTGGCTAAGTTTATATAAAACGCCTGGACAAAAATCCCACGCCGCGATAACATGTCAATAATGAGCTGAGGCCATCTATTGATCAGCTTAATTTTGCATCTATTAGCTAGGGAACGGCTTGCTCCGGGGGCGAGGGAAGCCAGGCGCTAACACGCACCGACAGGCTGGATGGAGATCATTACAACTGATGTTCACACACACGCTGTGATTGACATGGAGATAAGGCAAGAGAGAGCTCTGGCTCGCACGGCTCCCCGCACACTAAGCTAATGATACACCAAATGTGTGCTTGGTGTGAGTACGGCAGTGTCTGTGTGCAGGAGTGTGATGGAGAGAGCATCTGGAAGGAAGTTGAAGCAGGAGAAAGAGAGAAAGACGAGAAGAAAGGCAGGCCACACGCCTTTGCTAATTGGCACAGTCAGACAGAAAAGCTCGTAAAGGATAAAAATAAGCATTTAGTGGAGCACCTCAGCTTTCTAGATCACCTTATCAAGTCTGTGTCATTTGAACACCTCAGAAAAACATCACTTTGACCTGAAATGCATGGCTTCTTCTGACACACACTTCATTTAGGGAGTGTGCGTAAAGAATACAGCCGAAGTAATCATTATGGAAATTGTTTGTTTTCTTGTGATTGCAAGCTTCATGCTCACCGTGTCAACACAGCAATCACAGCAGCTGAAGAGGGGGAAAAAATAGAGAATCATATTTCTTCCTTTGAAAACTTATCCACTTTCTGTTCCTTCTACATTTAAGAAACATGAAACAAAAATTAAGGATCAAATTACCAAGGTCAAAGTTTCAAAGATGTGGCTTCATTGTCCATGCTGGAAATCAAACTTTCACAGTCATTTTCAACAAACAATTAATTTGGAGAATCACTTTTTATATGCAAATAATTTTGTAATAGATAGACTTGTGCATCCTAAAAGTCTAAAATGAGAGTTTTGTGAGAGCCAAGCTAAGATGGCTGAATAAGAGCTTCTTTTATACAGAATCAGAGGGAAGGAAAACAGTTTTAGAAGAAACTGAGAAAAAGAATCATTAAAGTCTCATTTATCTCAGGATTGCCACGGCTCTTTCGACAAGTCCATTTTTTGGTGAAAGTTGGTCCATGGCTTAACTCTTAGTCCTGTCCCCGTGGATTCTGTGCAAGTCTCTCAAAGCTTTCCTTATCAGAGACTGTCCTTGTGAAACAGCCCTATCCAAGTCTCTTACTATTTTTGCCTTTTTGTATTATTTCAAAATATGCATTTTCCCCCTTTTCCCCAAAACATGCATACAAGGTACTGATAGCATTCTAATGGACCTTGTGCAATCTAAAGAAACAAGAGTTTTGCAGTTATCAGATCATCCTGGAATATGGGTTATGAATGAATCCAAACACTTAAGGCACTCAGACAAAGATATGGTGTGAAGTCTTTTTCCTCGAGCTATCCTTTCAATCTTTCTGCAGAAAGCGTCCTGGCTCTGCATTGATGCAACAAGCTGTAACACTGAATGCTGTGTGTTAGTCACAAAGAAACAGAGAAAACAGAAGGGCCTGATGCTAGCACCTTTTTCTAATGTCAAAAATACACATCTGAGTATTTTGTGCACACCATCGGTACACTTGAGTTTTTATGGGGATGGGGCCTTGTTTTATGTCAGATAGCTATGGAAGTGAGGTCAGAGGAGGGGGGGACCCTTGGCTACAAACTGTGTGTTTTTGTCAGCTGAGAGATGCAGCGAAGGGATCGAGGGAGCAACGAGAGGAGGGAGGTGAGGGATGGGGGAGGAGAAGAGAGGAGGGGAAAAAAGCCCTCAGCCAAGCCATCAAGTTGAACATTGAACTTCACAGTAGTAGCTGCCTTTCTATGCCTCTCCTTTTGATGTTACCTCCAAAGCAAAGGATCAAAGGCTTGGAGTGTGGCGTGGGGAAGTCCCAAGCTCTTAGCCTGCCAGCCTGTTATATATGCAAAAGTCTACACCAAAAGAGAGAGAGTCAGGCAGAGGGAAAGAGACAGAAAACACGAGAAGTGGGGGGGGAGCCTGCATGGAATGTGGCTAAATGAATGTTTCGTGTCTAAAGAACATCGTGATGATGATGCAATGAGTAAGTTACAGTATGATGTAGAGGAGAATACAAGTATGCACACACAAGTTTTCAAGAATAGACCCTTGACACTCAGAGGGCTGGACATAAAAGTAAGAAATGGGATGGGACGGGGTGGAGAAGGAGGTGCTCCTGGTAGTGTTTGTTGCCCTCAAGTACACACAAATATCACTCCAATTTGCACCAATCCCCAGCTCCTTTCCAACATCAAGGAGGTGAGAGGTTGTCTCTTCTTGACACCGATCTACAGTGTGCAGTTAAAGCGACGACTACAGTAAACACAGCGCACATGAAACCCTGGATAAGTCTCACTGGAGCGGAGACAGTCGCACGTGCGTGCGCCATGGGCTCAGCTGGGCCAAAGAGCAGCGCAGAGGTGTGCTAAAATTGACAAATCTCAACGAGACAAACACACACACACGTATACACACGTACACTAACACACCCTTTCCCCAAGGCTGTAGGATTAAGAGGTCCAGCTGGCTGACAGCAAGCCCTTCCTTCCCACGTATCCGTCAATCTCGCCCCCTCTCTTGTATACACACCCAGCAGTCCCTCCCCACACCAACCTATCCCCTGGTCTAACAGCAAACCAGCTCACCTAGCATGCCAGGAGGACACGCCTGAACGTGCCACTTTTAACCACACTTTGGACTACACACGTCAGACAAAAAAAACAACTCTTCAATAGTTAGCAACATGCAAAAGCTTAAAGGAAAATACAAACATGAACTCTCATTTCTTATTTATCAATTATTAATTTTGTTACTAAATTAGGGTTAACACTTTCTCTTCACATCATCTCATGCAAAAAGAGAATGGGCAATAAAAAAGGGAAGTGAATACAAAACAACTCGACAGCCTTAGTGATTTGATTGCATAAACTTGCTCTCCCTAAACCAAAAAGGGAGGGAACTGAAATTTAAAAAAAGTTAATGTCATCGACAGGTTAACGCTAAAGCTGCTCAGTTGATTTAGTAACTCACGAGGACCCTAACATGTTGTGAGTACAATTTCCAAACTAAAAATACCATCATGGCTTATGTTAACTCTCAACAGTCAAGCTATCACAGTCCCAGTGGTTATATTTACTAATCTGACAGGGAAATCTATGATTAATAGACCCACACTTAAAACTGTTTACCTTCCTAGATGTATTCTATACAAGAGGTGAGAAACAGACTTTTTAGACTAAAAGATAAAGCGGGTTCAGCTAAAAGCAAAAGGAAGGTGCATCAGCTGGGTTTTGGATACTGAATGTGGGCTTGTGTCTAGTGAACAACTAATGAGAACAGAAAAAGCCTGAAATATATCACTGACATGGGCAGAATGCTACCACAGATAGGGTTGGGGAGGAGTATGGGAGGAGGAAAAAAATAAAAACAGACAAGCGGCATAGGGTAAGAATAAGAATTAGGGAGTGAGAAATGGAAAAAAGGCGCAGAGCAAGAGATAGAAGATGGGGGAAAAAAATTCACAATGATGACACGTAAGTGCAAAGAGCGATAAAGGATTTACTTTCAAAAGGACTCCCATTGATCTTTTTTGATAGACCTGCAATAAATCAAACCGGATTGACTCGCATGAGAACCAACCCTAATCCTTTAGTCAGATCCAGGAGAACTCCAACCAAACCAGCTGTTAATTTAGGCTTTACAAGATAAAGCGGGAGAAATCCAACCTGATGTACCCTAGGGCAGAGGCTTACATCATCTCTGTAAAGCAATCAACTTATTGCCAGTTTGGAGAGGTAATCAGAGCACATACTGAGAAAGGAGAAGAGGAGAGGGGAGGGATTGCTGGCCAGAGGGAAAGTGGGAAAAATAGGAGACAAGAGATGGCTGAAGACAGCTGAGAAAATAAATGCATTGTAAAGTATGAAAGAAAATGATCTATTTTTGCAGACAATGACCAGAAATTGGGAGGTCTTAAAGCGATGAAACTTAACTTTGAAAACGAAGTGTTTACACACAGTTCAATTCCAATTATTGACCAGGTTTGAAGATGAAACAAAAGCTTGCTAGCTTTAAACAGTGGCTTTCTGAGCTGACACCAGAGACTGGAAGACAGATTCTATTCCTCCTTTCCTTCTCAATGCCACCCTGTAATTTTCTTGGCGGCTGATTCAGACCTTGTCCCCATCCCCAGTGGCCGGTGCCACCCCAGCCGGGTCCTACCAGCCATACTGTGGCTGCACCATAGTAAACCATAGTAATTAAGATGGTTATTTTTGTCTAGAGGAACAAGAGGGATTTTTTTTTTCTTCAAGCTCCAGGCGGAAGTATTGCAGCACACCATCCAGGCCACACTGGGCAAACCATGCTAATGTTTCTTTTTCAGTTACACATGCTTTCATTGTGTATGTGTGTGGACAGCATGTTTGTCAGGGTACTACATCAGTTTTAGTTCCTCTTTTTAACTGGGAGTGTGAAACCACATTGAATAGTGTTGAGGATAAAGCCTAAAAACCACACAAACCCACTCCCAGCAGACACGCAGACACTAAAACTCATTAGCTACCCTGCTTCCCTGTCTTTAATGTCCTGTTTACAAGGCAAAACAACCAGATCGGGACTGAAATCCAATCATGTCTGCCTCACGTGAGAGCTGAGGAGAAGCAGGCCTTGTAGTCTCTGGACAGTGTCCAAGAGAAACCAAACCTCAGGAGTCAACAAAACCGACGCATAAAATCAGCAGTCTATTGTGACCTCACACAGAAACACACAAACAGAGCCTCTTTGACCCCTACTATACCCCCCTGGTTACACTTTATGCACACAGGGATCAGTCTGACTTTAGTTGGGTTACTCTACAAAATGAGGGAGGCTTGGCGACTTGGGCTTTAACATGGCCTTGTTGGTGTGTACATATGAGCACACACAGGAGACGTTCACGCTGCTACTTAGGCTCAGCTCACATCAGTTTGTGCTATCTTTAGCAGCTGGGCTAAACTTTTAAAACCACACAACAACCCCCCACCAGTCAGCGTCCCCTGACTTTAAGTAAGACAGCCTGGCTCTTTGGCAGTGGCTGCCCGCTAACACCACCTCCATGGCCGCAAGGTCGCACGATTAATTACACAGAAAGTCATAATCTCACCAGACAGATGGCAAGCAAGCCGCTTCTCAATTACTTTATGCCCAATTGAATCATTACTGATGATATTTACTAAAACATGGCAGACTGAACACTACAAAAGCTGGATTTGTGACTCAAGAGAGTGGAGGGAGGGGGGGCACAGTGTTGAGCACCTCTTGCCAAACAACTGACTCGAATCAAAAAAGCATAAAGAATACAAACATGACTGTGTTCGCCTTTTTTGGGGAGAAAAAAAAAAAAAAAGGAAGTTTAATGCCACTGAGACCGGTGCCAGAAAAAACAGATTCTTTCTTTTCTTAAAACCAAAACTGGTACAGAACACCGGCCTGTGTGGAAACAGTCGGCTCACAGACTCTCGGTTGAGGAAACCGCATGACAAGGCCAATTTAAAACGTTACAAAAGTGTCTGTTTCTTAAAAAGACGGTCAAATAATAAAAAGGGGAAAAAAAGAAACAAGAGCACTGGTTTTTAGAGTGTTCTTTTCCTCTTAAGGGCGACCAGTTTAACACCAGGGAGAAACCCCGTGGGCGCGAATCTTTTCCTGAAAAACCCCGAGCAGCAAGTGCGAGCCTTCTTATCTCAGCATCCAGCCCAGTTCCCTGTAGATGCCTTACTCATCGTTTCTTAGCTTATCCTGCCAATGGCTTCTGTGAACAATTAGAGGTTGAATTTCCCAGTGTTTAAGACCATAGCATCTCAATCTCAGGCCAGGAAGCTCCAGTGACTGAGCTGGCTGTTCAAGAGACAAGATTCTCCTCAAGTTCAAGTCGGAGTTCTGCTCTGACTGTTAAGTGAAGCATCTGTCAGCCTGTTTGTGATTTAACACAACCACAGAGCTAAATGGCAATGAAATGAGTGTGCTGACTGGACTCATTAATGTTGAGTACAAAATGTTTTCGCTGAGATCATTTCTGAATGTGCAAAAACCGTCACTACAGCAAACTGCCAAAAGCTGGTTCTTGGGCCAATTGAAACAAGATCCCCCTTTGGCTGAACCTGCATTAAATTTTCCTGTCTAGCTTGATTTCTGTTTACCTCTAAAGGTGCTGAACTAAATCCCAACTTAAAACAACAGCATATTGTGCAGGTGGGGGAAATGTTTCATTCTAAAATAACCAAAGCACCAAAATAAAACATTTAAAAATTGCTTCAGTTTCGCACTACTGGAGATTATTTAAACTATAGAAGCTCCCGATTGAATAGGAACCGTTGAGAGGCGCATCTACTCATGTAAAATGATCTTCAGGAGAGTATAGAAAACTTCCATGATTTTTTTTCTTTCAGTCAGGGTGAGGAATTTGGCTGGCCTATACATGGTAGACAGCAGTTGTTGTCCCATGGGCTAAGTAGAGGGTAAGGGCAAGCATTAGAAAATAAAATAAGAAAACAATGAGCAGATATGCATCTTTGCATCACAAAATTATGAGACTCAAAATTCATCCCAAATGCAAGAGTTCATATATTTTAAAAAAAGAGTCCATGAAACTTTCCTTCAAAGGTTCAGAGGACCTGCAGGCTCCCGGGCGAATCTTACAACACCCCAACCTTGAGGGGGGAGGTTTTCTGTTTGACTTCCCTGTTGAGTTGTTCATCCACATGTGAGCTAAGCAGCGCCATTTATTATTATAACGTCCAAAGTACTTTAGAAGGTTGAGATGGTAAAAAGCTAGAATGACAAAGATTAAATAGACGTTTATGCATGAAAATATTTTGCAATTCTTAAGTTGTTTGGAAAAAAGTGTTTTGCAGTTAGAACAGAACCAAATCTTTGCAAAAAAAAAAAAAAAAAAAAAAAAGTCCTGGGAAACTGAATAACAAATCAAAAAACAAAATCTCATTTTGTTCCTTCGTATTGCCTGTTGTCATGCTTTTTGTGGTTGCTGATGCTCACTATTGTTACAACGTGAGCCGTTGTGGGCCCCGAGCTGCTGCAGCTAGCTGTTGCTAGCTGTGAGCCTCAGGCCTTATCTCGGACCCCAGGCCCGCCTCCAGCTCATGCGGCCCCCGGCTCGGACCTCCCTCAGAAGTAGCAACTCACACTATCTCAATAAATCAAGAAAACGTGAATCAAGTTTTACCAACTGTATTAAATCAAGACAGGAGAAAATTACGGTTTACAGCGCTGGCCTCTCCGATACAATTTCAATGCAAGATCTTGGACCGGAAGGGCCGAATGTCACAAGGCATTACAAATATTTGGGCCTAGGCTCCTCCTTCACATTCAGGAGCACAGTATATCACGTGGATAAGGGGGCCGGACTAAGTGTGATCTCAGTGGATCTTATGTGGTCCGACGTGTCAGGAAAACGGATACTGGTGCAGAAAAAGCCTTTCTACATAGTGCAGCTAGACAATAAAGAAATAACAAATAAATAAAAACTGTATTCCTTGACAGATATGGAATCCCTGGGAGACTCTTTTTTTTTAGAGTTACTGGCCCTGTTTAAACCAGTCAGAACCAGGTCATAATTTCATTATAAACTGTCTCTGGGCAGATCAAAAACCCAGGGTCAGTCTAGATAAAATACTAACACTACTGTGACAACTCTCTTCATCTTGTTGATGCAATGGTAACATCTGAATATCTGCCACTAGTGTCAAAATGAAAAATATTGCACTGACAGTCCATTGGATTCCCCATCGATTGTGGACGGCTCACCTGAAACTGATTTATAGTCAAGAAATAAACACCACCTCTACAGAAGGTGCATGCAGAGACAGTGAAAGTTTAAGCCAGCACTCAGCATGGAGGACTGCTTTTTTGAGCCCCGTCAGTAAATTCTCATTAATGCCGTCTTGCAATGGCCCACACTTGACCGTGGACCTACAGTCTTTCCCCAGTTGCCGTATAGCAGGCATGGGTGGCAGTTCTGGCACCTATCTTTAAAAAGCCTCGGCATTCACACCGACTCTGGTTTCTTGAGGCCGGCTGCCTTGCAGTCAGGTGACGCATGCGAACGTGCACTCTCTCTGACACAGATTGCAATCCAAATCGACTAAATCAAGAAGCCCTTAAGCACAATCCCAACCACTTAAAAGCTTCGGCGTCATAGTGAGAGAGGCCTTAGCCTCTCACGTCTCTCTGTCTTGATAGTAAACCTGATTCAAGGCTGCGGCTAGAAGCTGTAAACCAAAGCTTCTCTCAACGCCTCTCACCCGCCTGGCTACACTCTAACCACTGTTTTTGCATACCACTCTAGCTTGTGTAACCACCGAGTGGTTTTGCTCCATCAAGACAATGGCTGTTTAACAGACTAAGCAGAGCAAAGTGATCTAACGTCTGTGCAAGGCAAGAGTTGATGAAACGATACAAGGTAGACAAGTAAAAAACAACTAAAGGTATGAAGAAAATAATGTGTCTAAGATATAATAAATGGTCTAACATCACAGGGATTTTTCCATGTGGTTGGTTTTTAGTGTGTGTGTTTCCATAATAATGTTGTTTTAGAACTCATAAGTTTAGAAAAGTCAGCAAGTCTATTTCACTATAACAGAATTACTATAAGCATAAAGCCTCTAAACTACAAACTAACTTCATTTTAGTTTAAGCTTACGTTTGGTTTCATTTTAGCTTCCTATTTGTGGCATTATTGCACATTTGTCTGTAGCTACATAAAAAGAATGGCATATAACAAAATGCAGTTTGATAAAATGTCACCAGAATCAGATATTAGGTTGTCACATTGTGACTACACCTGCTGCTTACTGAAAAAAGCAGTCATTTAGCTTGTGGGGATAGTGGGAAGGCGCTGACAGGACCTGATTGAGCTCTTGGTATGGCAAAGTATTCTGGTACTCACTCTGCTGCCCAGCAGACCACAGCCACGTTTCCGCACCTCATTTGCAAAGCAATCCCGCTTCCCTCCCACTCGGGGCACTCAGTGCATCTTTTTGTCATTTCCACAACCAGGCTCCATTGGCTTTGTCCACTGAGACGCCAAGTGGTGCGGAGGGAGGAAAAACACATGTCTCAAGGAGACTGTGCTGCATCTAAAGCGCATCCTCACGTGAAGCCCTCTCCTTTTAAAAAAAAAAAAAAACACACTCACGCTATCTACTGAGCAAACACACACTCGCCCATCTCCCTGCCTGACTAATGTGCCCTGACACTCGTACATCACCCGTAAATTGGCCAAATGAATTAACCACGGCCCCTGCTTAGCTTTACGGGCTTTAAATGGATTTTCTCCTTTCCAGGTCTGTCCAATAATTGCATTTATCCATCTTGTTGAAGTCGGGTTTACACACTCACCAAGACCATGTCAATCCCCGGATACATTTTCCGCTCTGGTGGCAAGAGTGTGAGAGATTTGTCATCGGATCATAACAGGTAATTCAAACAACAATTAGCTTGACAACACTGCCGTCCGTCAATGTCTGGCTTCTCGTAGGACAGGACCTTAAAAGCAATGAGGTGCCTTCTACCCCTTCATTCATCTGCATGTTCCATTCCTCTCTTGTCGCAGTGTAATGAACAGATCCTTGTGATACTTTTTATCTATCATCCAAGCCTCCAGGTTAAAGCAGCAAACGCACAGCAAGGAAGAAAGTTAGCAGCTATGAGTCTCCATTTTTCATACAGGGTGAAGGCAGAGCTGTGAACAGACATCAGTGGGGGTCATCTCCACACTTGTGAATGTTTGAACAGAAGTGTATTACACACTGAAGGAAGGAGGTGGGGGCAACAGACAATTCAGCTATGTAAACATGCAGCAACTTCCTTCCCTCCAGTCCTTAAAGGCCCGCGCTGAGACAAGCCACTGTTTAAACAGCACACACAGCATTCCTGTGCCTGGTCCCCGGCCAGCTGCTGCATCCTCAATGCAGGCCTGCCTGCCTGCCTGAGCAGAGACAGACACCGGCCTTATACCGGCAAGGGTCATCCACAACAAACAAAGGGCTTTTATACACATGCAGGACTAGATTCATCCCCCGAGCCTTGCAATGGTTACTGCCAGTAACTGCAGTCTGATAAGGTTCTAGCTGACCACCTAAGGAAGAAAGACTAGTGAAAAATCACCTCATCCCTGTGGCTCCTTCCTGAAACCACTTGATTCCGTGTGTCATGACAAAGCTGAAAATTTATCTTTATTGATATTTATAATATGCAGACAATAAAGATAGAAGGGGCAATAAAGTGCAGATAAAAAGGCCTCCCGGTTCTAAAGTGCGTGATGACGTGCTTCACGACACAAAGGCCAGGCCTGTCTAGTAACGCCAGTCTCAACTTTCAGAATCACAAATTGGATTTAGAAATGACAGAAATTATTCTAGTGAAATTATTAAATTTGGATGCTCAAAATATCTGTTTTTTTGTACAATCATAATGCTCTATTGAAAGTTGTTTTTTATCCATTTTGAAACGTGATCAGGAAATAAATCAAAAGCTATAAATTTAAAGTAAGTGGCAAAGACGAAAGTCAAAGAATAGATTGTGTTGGTTTTCCAACAAAAAGGAAGCACTGAAATACATTTTGAGTTGGAAAAAGTTGTTTATAAATCAAATCCGAAGTTTTGAAAAGTGGCAACCACTAGGGAATCTGCTAAACTAAGACTTCAATCCCACTCACAATCCAGATCCATCAATAGTAAACCAGAACATTGAAAAATGACTGCAGCATTCCTGTGCTGAAGTATGAAAATGTAAGTACAAGAACATGTGCAGCACTAATCTGCTTTTAATGTTTAACACAGAAATCTACTAAATCAGCTGTCGTTCAGGCTTGTTTCTTTTTTATAGGAAAAGTCCAATCATTGCTTCCTCATTTTGTCAGTGCCAATGGTCATGGACACAATACGAGCTGCCAACTGCAGGTCATTACTGCAATCAAGCAGCAATTTCAGGGTGACTCAATTCTATTGTTTTCCACCTGAGCAGTGCCATGTTCCTTCTTGCCCGTCTGTCTGTCCACCAGTTCACTTGGTTGCACTCAGTCTCCCATGTGTCCATCCCTCCAGGCTGGTCGGTAAGGGCCACTCTCACCTCGGGACAGTTGTCCAAACACGACGCTCTTTTCACTCTGACCCCTCGAGGGAGAATGGCAATTGACAATTCACTTCCACGAGTCAATTTGTTCACTTTTGGAATTGACCCTGAGCGCTGCAGTCACACTGACCTCCACGTGCAGAGGAGGGAGCTCAATGGGTGACAGCAGAATTTAAAAAAAGCTGAATATGTTTAAAAAAAAAATAGCCACATATTTATGTTAGCATACTAAATTAATTATATTTGAGGTTTCTTAAACAGTATTATTAATCGGTTTGCTTGATGTTTCACGTTGGAGCATCCAGATGTGATAAACTGTTTACAAAGTTGACAGCTGTCTCTTTGTAAGAGGTGTATTATTGTGTGTAAATAGGTTTCTAACAGCTGGTTGAAGGGAATTTACTCTTAATCCGTTTTCCACTGGTTGATCAGCTAGAGAAAAAAATCTAGCGCAGCTCCACATTGCAGGGTAAAGTAAAGGGGTTACATTTTATTAGCCATGTGCATTCTGAAGTAATCTTGCCAACATTTTTTTTTTTAAATCCTACCATAATCCACAGATTAGTAGATGAAATTATTCCGTTTCGCACTCTGAAACCTCCCTCACCTCAGGAAAAAAAAAAAAAAAAGCCAAAACAAGCAAGCTTGCGCTCACCTCATTAGCCCTTCACTCCCCTAAACCCCCACACACCCTCCTCGGAGCTTATCCTGCTACAATTAAAAGTTTAATTAGTAGATTAAAAATACATCGACTGGAATTTTATCACCTTAAACTGCTCTATTATGTGTTTAGCTTGTGCTTCCTTCCCATCCGAGGGGTTTTGAACAGATTATCTGCAAACTGAAAATCCCCTGAGATACAAAAAACAAGGCTGAGGTTTATAATAGTCCACAATAACAGAACGTAAAGTGTGCCTAAAGAAGCAATTCTTACGGTTTCATATTTTGCCTTTTTTAATTAGAAAATGCTGCAGTTTTACAGAAACGTAAGCTTGTTTTTGTACAAATGATATTTGCGTAATGTCTTAATGAGACGCCAACAAGAATAAAAATACTACAGCGGAAAAAGGTATTTAAAGATGATACAAGCATGAATGAGATTCTTCTTCTATGGTATGTTCCAGGGCATTTTACCACATTCATAAAAGGCTGGTTTACCACAGGTGTTCACTGCACACCAGCACAGCTAGTCATTATCCAGCCCAATGTGATCATTAGGAGCTGTGATGGCAGCGTGGTACCTCCTCGCTGAATGCACACACAAGCTGAGGGGGGAAATGAAGAAAAAAGATTGAGCGGCCCTACAACCCAAAGCTTTTAAAAGGGAAATTTCTTGATGACGATGATGAGGGTGGGAAAAAGAAACAACTGGAGGTGGAGGAGGCTGAGGGGTTTAGAAACCACACACTTGCTTCATAGTTAAACTCAGCTGAAAACTGAAACTCTGCTGCTCCAGTCTGTGCGCCCCTCAGTCATCCCCCCCCCCCCACCACCCTTTGCACACAGGAAGATAAATGTGAAGCCCAGGGGCACTATTGTTTGGACATCTAACCAGGAACTGTCGCTGCTCTCATTGCCCTGGCATTAACAGCAATTATGCGCTCTATTCAGACGGCTTTTGTGCATCCGACCCCTGGCCTCCCCACACCTTCCCACCACCGTTGCCCCTTCACTCACACACGCAGCGGCCTTACACACATTTCCCGCTTTTCTCTGCCCCCCTCCCACTGCGCCACTGGTGAACTCATTTGGCTACTGGAGCAATCTGGACCCATTATGAATGAACTTACAGAAACATTCAGGCAAGCAAAGGAATGCACATACTAGAAGGATTTTTAGATCAGTATCTGAGCTCAAAGAATGCTTCATAAAAACTCTGGATTTATTCTCCTGAGCTAAAATGCTGTTAGCTGGATGCACATTTAAAGTCTGCAGGAAAGTAACTTTTGCAACGCCTTCTCCAAAATACCCATTCTGGGTAACAATATCTCGAAACTAACTAATCCGAACCCAACCCATAACCTTTACATCTAAAAGATCCGATCAATAGTCATTAACGTTATCTCCTCAGCTGATGCAGCACAGAAACGCTGCCAATAAAAGCTCAAACCTTCAACAACCACCTCAATTCATCTTATCACCATTTTCAACAAGTCTGTAGAGGTCAACCAATGTGGCGCCAACTATTTACAGAGCAACTGGACGATGAGCAATTAATTTTTTTTTCTTGTATTTCAGACATTTATCATCTCTTATTTAAGCATCAACTAAATTAATGATCAAAATGGAAAAACGCTTGATAAAAGCTGATCTGACAAGCCTGTTTGTAATGCAAATATTTAGGACATTTTCTTTCTTTTTTTTTTTTTTTTTACTGAATTATTTCATTCATTCAACCTTTAATTGACAGACTATTTCCAAATGTCTATAATGAATCGGTAAAAAATTGAGATTTCCATGTTTTGGGGGGCTTTTTTAGCTAGAGGTCCTTTTTTGTGTTTGTTGTTTTGTTTGTTTTAAGTTGCACGTTAAGTATGCTTTTAAAAGATAAAAATGGGAACATTTGCTGATAGTTCAAGACTGTTCCAAACAGCTTGAATCGTTGATGTGGTGTTCGTTTTGTCCCTTTTTCTTTATCAACAAAAAGAAATGAAAACTTCTTTTCGCAAAAAGGTTTTGAGATGGCCTCCATAAACTTGTGCCTGTCGGCTTTTAGAAGAGAGTCAATAACATTTGAAATTAAGAGTATGAAGCCCTGATAAAAAAAATATAGATATTTACAGTATGTATCCTGCATGTCCAGGCTCCTGCTTAATATACCATATTATCGTGTTCAGTGTATATATTAGATCCTTGTATATTGTTTTTTATATACTTTATATACTTTTTTGGGACCTTGGGTACACAATTTTGTTCCACCTTATGTACCACATTTGACACGAATGACAATAAAGAACCTTGAAGCATATGATGTATTACACTGCCTGGCCAAAAAAAAAAAGTATCCACCTGGATTTAACTAAACAAACAGGTATGAGCCTCCTATTGGACAATTACTGCATGGACGATTATATTTCAGCTGGTATTAAGTTATTTAACCCCAACTGGTGCAATGAGTTGCTTTTAATTTCTTAAACAACCACATTGAAAGACACATCGCGTGGTCGTGGAAAAGATGTGTCTGTTTGAGAAGGGTCACATCATTGGCATCAAGCA
>JARVLU010000489.1:17956520-17968468 GCA_031762415.1 Simpsonichthys santanae
AACCCGTTCGTAACTCGGGGACCACCTGTAGTTCAAAACTAACAATGGTGCAAAGACTTGTGAAACAGCATTTGCATGAAGCTTGATGAAATATTTGAGATTGGACACATTTCAAGAAGCAGCAATTTATTCTTAGAGACGCTTGGACTAGCTGTTGTTTATCAATCTGACCAAGATTAAACTCTTTTTTTGCTCCAATCTGAAGCTATTAAAAAACTGTCTACAACAGGTAAGATAACAGTTGTTTATGACATTTTCACAGAAGCCCACTTCAGAATGTCTGAACTGTCCAATATTTAGTTGTAAAAATGTCCAAGTTCTAAAAGGCTTTATGTTCACGGATTAATCTGTGTTCTGTATTTACACTCATACAGTATTATGTGAAAATGTAAGCATCTTCTCTCATTTATGTATGCTTTTATGTCTAACGTTAAAGGCCTGGCATTTCTTGAAGACATGCTTATCATCTGGCACCTTTCATGCCAGAGTGTTAGTCTAAAATCATGCTATGTTGATAAATGATGGAGCTGGAGCTGCTTAGATCAAATATTGAAAATACCATTATGCACAATCTGATTAAATAAGGCAAGATGTCACATGCAGAAAATGTATGAATGACTCTTAGCTACAGCCACATCAAATTAAAGCTGAGTTTCTGTAAAATTATTGAATTAGTTACTTTTTTTTGTACTGTATTTATTTAATTCTTTTTTTTTTTTTTTGCTAACATTGATCAAATGTGGTGTCCATCTTTTTTTTTCTTTTTTTTTTCTCAATTCCTTTTTCGATGGCCTCCCTTCTCTCCTTACAGCCATCCTCTTCACACCATTATTTTTTTAATGTGGTGTCCATCTTGAATTGGATTGCCTCCAAGAGTTAATCTTGTGGTCATGTACATTCACCCATCCATACACCCATTATCTTTACCCACTTCTTCTTTTTCGGGTTACGGGGGTCACTGGTGCCCATACCCAACAGTCACAGTGCGAGAGGCGGGGACACCCTGGAAAGGTCGCAACTCCATCACAGAGCCATACAATATGCGTTAGGGTTCAGGCTCAGCCACTTACACACCAAATTCGATATGTACCTGCAGCTGTGACTGAACTGTAGCATTTTATGTTCTTTAAATTCAGTTAGCAGAATTTGCTGAAAAAGACAAAGAGGAAGGCCAAAGAGGAGCTATATGGATGCAGTTAGAGAGGACATGAAGGTAGCTGGAGTGAGGACAGAGGACGCAGAGGGGACAGAGTGAGATGGAGGAGGAGGACTCTGTGATGAAATTGTGATGACCCTCGGAGAGGGAAATGTCTTAAAAATAAAAATAAAAATCATTATGCTGTGGAAGCCATCTTGAATTGAATCAGTTGAATATGAAATGTATCAGTTTTGCCCTGAAATCCCCAAATTTTCCTAAAATTTGAGATACTAAAGTAACACACACATACACACACACCCTCCACCTGTCGGTCACGGCAGCATCTCGCGGCGAGCCAAGCCGCTGCTGGCTGCTAAATGTTACTTAAAGGTCAGCGGCGTCTAAACCAATGAGCTGGTTTGAGAAATGTTTTCACACCGGCTTTCACAGCGAACGCATCAGGTGGCCGGGAGGGTTTTATCTGCTGCTTCATTTGTTAAACAGAAAGAAAATATGAAGGTTTTTTTTTTTTTACTAACTTTGGAGTCCATTACACTGGGGGATTGCAATCAGATGTGCAAGCCTTGGTTCATTTTGTCCTGCAGGGCCCACCCATGAAGTGATGAAAACTCTTATCTCGGTCTTTCAATCACAGCTGATGAATTTGAGATGCTCGTCGTGTCCTTTTGTGAGCCACAGGAAGAAAAAGTCAGGCGACCAACTCGATCTTTGACCTTTTTTTTTTTTTTTTTCGCCAAAGCAAAGAAGCAGACGCACAGAACAAACCTGGCTGAAGCAGCTTCCTGCTGACCTCTGCTTTGTGCTCGTGGACAAAATAAGACGACTTTCCATTCTAGAGGTCTTTTAAGCAAAAACCCTCTGCTTCTTCATGCCTTCTGATTATTTTTTTGGTGAAGAGTGAGAGCATCTTAAAGAAGGTACTTCCTCAAACAGGAAGTAGGAAGCCTCATTGTGAGCTAAAGGAAACAAAGCCACCAAGTCGTCTTCACGTTTCCGACAATGGGAAGTTAATTAAAATCACAGCGAGCACAAGTTGACCTTTTGTGGTGCCCCGAACTACGCGCAACGTGGAGTCTTTGTGTGAGTTTTGAGAAAAGTTTTTTTTGCGAGCGTTCGTTCGCAGCTTTCAAAAAAGTAGCCGGAGAAAGCTCCGCTCGCACTTTCTCATCATCTTCACGGAAAATCAAGTCAAAGCGGACGCCAAATTAACAAAGTACGCTCGTTTGAACTTGACAATAATGCTCATTTGCCAGCTTGTAAAGTAGATTATGTTTTTCTTTCAGTGCCGCGAGTTTCTTGGAAAAGGTTCAGAGCAGCGACCGCGTCTTTTAACGCGCGCTTATTACCGAGCGACACGACTGAGACGTGACCTTGAGTCGAACGAGTCGCCTCTCGGCGTAAATCAGAAGCGACGTCGAGTTGTTTTTTGTTGTCACAATGGAAGATGAGCTCGCTAATGAGACATCAGTCTCCGTGCAGTCCAAAGAACGCTGAACATCATCCGAGGTTAAGTTGAGAGCAGATTGGCGTCAATGCCAAAAGCTCATTTCTCAGCTGACTCCAATTGTTGCTATTATTTTTTTTTACATTAAGCCCAGGAAAATAACATCTGAACTTTAATTTGTTCATCGAGGTGTCAAATGCAGCTAATTGGATGAAAACCAGCCAATTACCGGACAAAAAGTCTTTTTTTTAAACCAATGTGATAAAACTGAGCAGCCAATACTTGATTTTAAAAACTTGAGTCCACATGCCTAAAAAAACAAATCCAGTTACTTATTAAATTCTTGAAAATAAACCATATTATTTAAATTTAGTCATATTAGAAGAAGAATGACAGAAGTGGAGGAGGCGGGGGACACCCTGGACACATCTCCAGTCCATCACAGGGACACATAGAGACAAAGAGACAAACAACCATTCAGTCTCTCACTCACGTCGAGGGACAATTTAGACTTACCAGTCAGTCTAACATGCATGTTTTTGGTCTGTGGGAGGAAACCAGAGTACTCGGAGAAAACCATGCGTGCACGGAGAGAACATACAAACTCCACCCAGAAAGGTCCCCAGCCCGGATTCGATCCGGCAACCTTTCGCTGAGAGGTGGCAGCTCTACCAACTTCATCACAGTGCCACCTAAATACTGTACTCTAAATAGTCCTATAAAGTTAAGACCATGCCTTTATAAATATCAAAAGTAAAAGTGTTTATGATCCATCCATCCATCCATCCATCCATCCATCCATCCATCTACTTTACCTTCATTCACCTTTTGGGGTCACAGGGAGCTAGTGCTTATTTCCAACAGTCACGGTGCAAGAGGCGGGCCTGGACTGGTCACCAGTTCATCACATGGACACACAGAGACATTCAGTCTGTCACACACATGGGGACTATTTAGACCAGGGCTATTGAACTGGTGGCCCGCGGGTGGGAAATAGCCTGCAGGTGACTTCAATCCGGCCCACCAATGACTTCATTAAAAAAAAAAAAAAAAAAAAATTCTGGGGGGTTCTGGGTTCTGTTTATTGCATTTATGATTCAATGCAATAAAACAAACACATTTAAAAGGCAACAGCTCATTATAATACTTGGTTCATTTACGTAATGACTTTAACTGCTGGATGACTGGCCCCCGAGGCATTGGCTTTAAGAAACTTTGTCCCACTGAGCAGTTTTGTTGAATAGTCCTAATTTAGAGTTACCTTTGACGCCAACATGACGGTTTTTGGTCCGAAGAATAAAATCGGAGAACTGGAGAAAATCCACACTTATTGTTTTTAAAATATTCCTGGATTATTGATGGATTAATGTGTTCATTAATATTAATATTGAAGTTGGCAGACATGACCTAAATACTTTATCTGCATTGATTTCACTCCAGACCTCATTAAAGTTTGATTTAAATTTACAGAATCACATCCTGATCAATAAATCAAAGGGAAAAATTACAGTAAGTAACGTTTTCATATGATTCTGGACTACATCCTTCATTCTGCCTTTGAAAAACAGAGGAATAAAATGTATAAAAACTGACTGCATATTTTAAAACAATGTCTTAAAGTGCTTCTGATGGTTTTGTTGTCATTTCCTTTATCATGCACTCGCTCACTCAAGGATGTGAACTTGGGAATCCCGCGTGTCAAACCATGATTCGTCCTGAGCCACAGCTGACACTTAAAGCACCGTTCACGACAAATAGTACTTGAGTAAAGTTCTTTGGTTGATGTGTTTTGTTACTTTTATTAAGCTTATTAAGCAAAAGTTCATGGGTAGTTAAAAAAAAACTATCTACAACAGGTAAGATATTATTTCTTCGTTTTTTTCAATAGCCCTATTTCAAAAGATCAAAACTATCCTAAAGTGAAGCACAAAACTTGCAATTTAAAGTGGGAATTCTTCATAATTTTTGTGTGAAATGTAACAATTCACATTCTGCAGCGTTGTTGCTCATTGTTCACAATTCTTTAACTTATGGTCAAAAATAGCATTTAAATTTTCAACAATCTGTTGTCAAGTTTATGGCCCAGATGTGACAGTTCCTCAGATGCTGATTTGTAATTCTTTGCTAACAAAAAAGTCTGAAAGAATATATTAAACAAACCCAAGGACAAGTTTTCAGTGTAATTTCTCTTTTTGTTGAAATGTGTTGTTGTTGTTGTTGTTGTTGTCAGTTCGACACACTCTTTACTCCCAGCTGCTGTGGGCCTTTTGTTCTAACGTTTGACTTTGACGGAAGGATAGGGAGTGAAAGAGGATCGATTACCTCTCAGGTATTTTCTCCTTAAAATTGATTCCAAATTCATCCTAATCGCACAGAAAGTTGTGCGATAGGTAGATCAGATGTGGTGCTGGGCACATAATGAGCACATACACACAGTTTGTCTTTCTATCTTTACGGGGACTTTGCATTGACTTCCATTCATTTATTTAGCTTAAACCTCACCCTTAACTATTGCCAGTACAAACCTAACCCCTCTTCAGTTCACAGCTTGGTGTTAAACCTAACCACCAAGAGCACTTCTTCTTCTAGGGCTTTGGACCCCATAAGAAGAAGTTGGTACTCATAATGCTGTGTGTGTGTGTGTGTGTGTTTGTGTTGGAAAATGGGCCTTACAAGGTAACAAATACAAAAACACACACACACAAGGCCCCAAAGCTTCACTCTTCAGCCTCAACCAGAGTGTTTTGGCTGGAGACCTCTCGAAAGGCCCTAATTGAGAAATTAATGCAGAAAAATCAATTGGCCTAAAGTTTTTCTGTCCAATAGCCTCCTGAAGGCTTCAAGTGAGGAAGAATCAATGCTTTCCACATGGGTGGCTGCTCAGCTTTTGTTTGTGCTCATAGCTGGAGGTTTTGGATATATGAATTTCAATGAAATAAACATTAATGAGTTCTACCTTTTTTTACAATCCCGCATGTTTCCAGATGTATTATTCAGGCTGTGAAATCATGTACTTGGTCATTACTTAGGTACAAGCGAAGCTTTCGTATTGGGATATATATTATGTAGAAATTGTGCTCTTAAGAGGAGCACTTTTGAGCTGGCCTTATTTACACTTCAAAATGCAGATCTTTTAACGGTCTGTGATCATCTGCGGCATTGTAGGTGGATGAATTTGTTGGTTTCAGAGCATCCGTTTTGCCTAAAGGACACCAGCTTATGTGGGGCTATTGGAAAGCTCAGCACATCATCATCATCATCAGGCCAATAAAGCGTGCAACCTTGAATTCCCTTTGACACAACTGTCTTTTTCCAGTCTTCCAACACCAAAGTGAGGATGCATCACCTTGTTAGGGCTGGAGGCAAAAAGAGAAACGAGGCCAGATGAGAACGGGGCCTTTTGCGATAACAGTTTTACTTCCAACACAACTGTGTTTATCCGTTTCACACAAGGAGAAAGTCGACATTCGCTTGTGGCTGCCGGATGGGGAAAAGCGAGCACCGTGCTCCTCTTTGTGCTTCTTCACCACCTTCCAAATTCATCATAAGCCCAGAGATCAGATCACAGTAATATTTGATCAATATTAATAAGGATAGGCAAACTCCTCCAGTAATTACCACAGTCTCCGAGCTTTGATTTCGACCATTACTAACGCCTCTGCATCTTTTAGATTAAAAAAAAAAAGCGACCCCCTTTTATTTTGTAACATTAAATCCCGACATGCATCTTCTAAAAGCTCTAATAAGACAAAGATAAGATTTGCATCCCCATACAAGTGTCTTTTTCAATTGATTATGAAGCCGCCATTGATGTGCGAGAAATTGATGTTTTCCTCTGTTCTTAAGGGCGGCTAATAGAAGGGGCGGGCTTCGAGGAGGAGACTTTGCTACTTTGATCTTCAATCAGTAAAAAATCCCACTTCTTCTTTGTCAGACTATATTTGGTAAATAACAGTGACAGTCTACCCGGCCTGGAAAGACGGAGAGGAAAAATAGATGTGCTGAAGCGATAAAGAGGTGAGGGGGGAGGAAAAAGAGGGGAGGTGGTGAACAAAAAGGCCACTAATGGCGCTTTCATTAAAAATTTTAGTGTAATAAAGAGATAAGACTGTAACAATATTTTTCTACATGCACCAAAGTTCTGTGTGCAACATTCATAAGCCCTGTGGTGGCCCTACCTTGCACGGCCGACGACAGGAAATATTTCCTGCCCTCTTGTGTGAGCGACGCTACACCACGACAGCGGTCTTCTAATTAGACTCTATGAAAAGCAACAGGTGGATGTGAGAAAAGTGATAAATCAGTTTGCAGAAATGGACGCCAAAAGGCCTGATGGCCTCCCCCCCACCCCACCCCTCTGCTTTCCTCTTGATGCGTCTACAAAAAAAAGAAACTGTTGGCGGACATGCACTCTGAACAGATGCTCAAGGCGTTCGTGTGCGTCCCACGCAGATTTGTGCTGCATATTGTCTCAGGCTGACAGTTTTTAATCAGATTCTCACTGATTGGATCTATATCGTGAAAGTATTTGGCAAGAATAGCTCGTGTTTACGTTCTATAGGATGAATACGAGTACATGTGAAAAACTTAGCGTCTTGGAGTTTCACTGGCTAACACAAACATCCAGACTAAACTTGGTCATTGAACTTGGATTCATAACTTGCTGTCGTAAAACAAACACGTGCTAAGCTTTGCATTCACTGTAGAGCAGAAACTTGCTGGGAAACATCAACTTTGTGTCTGTTCAGAGATGTTTTTGTTTTTTAACGAGGAATGTAACACACTTTATTCGATCATTTAAAATGCGGATTTATCAATCTGTTAAAGATTGTAAAGCAATATAGTCAAAAACTAAATAATAATGATAATTCTGCTGGGGCTTTTTCATGTGCGTTTCTTGAGGGGAGGGAAAATATAACTGGTGATTTTAAATTGGTTAAATGTGAGAGTGTGTGTATGTGTGTGCATACACACGTGTGTGTGTGTGTGTGTGTGTGTGTGTGTGTGTGCGTGCGTGCGTGTGTGTGTGTGTGTGTTGCTCTCTAATAAATTAGTAAATAATGTGGGCCTACCCTAGTTTTGAACTAATACTAGCTGAAAAAAGTCACAAAGATGGAAACTTAGAGATGTGTAAGCTAAATCAAAAGATGGATGGATGGATGGATGACAGGAAGAAGAATGGATAGAAGGATGGATGATATATAAATGGCTGGATAGATGCATGGATGACAGGAAGAAGAATGGATGGGTGGATGGATGCATGGAGGACAGGAAGAAGAATGAATGGGGGATGGAGGATGGATGGATGATAGATAAATGGATGGATGGATGACAGGAAGAAGAATGAATGAATGGGTGGATGGATGGATGGATGGATGACAGGAAGAAGAATGAATGGGTGGATGGAGGATGGATGATAGATAAATGGATGGATGGATGGATGACAGGAAGAAGAATGAATGAATGAATGGTGGATGGATGGATGGATGGGTGATAGATAAATGGATGGATAGATGGATGGATGCAGGAAGAAGAATGGATGGATAGATGAACGGATGTATGGATGGTTGGGTGGATGGATCAGTAGGTGAACGGATATATAGACTGATGGCTGAATGAGTGGATGGATGGATGAATGGATGGATGGATGGATGGATGGATGGATGAATGGATGGTTGGGTGGATGGATCAGTAGGTGAACGGATATATAGATTGATGGATGAATGGATGGATGGATGGATAGATGGATAGATGTATGAATGATTAGTTGGATGGATGAATGGATGGCTGGATGGACAGATGAATGAATGAATGAATAGATGAATGGATGAATTAATGGATGGATGGATGGACAGATGAATGATAGTAAAAATTAAGCACAGGTCACATTACATAATTTAAATCTGTAATAATTGTTCCATTATACAAACTGTATAGTTTTTATATAAACTGTAAAATTCTGCTTCGTTTTTAGTGTTTTCTTTTTTTTTTTTTGTAAGAAAACCATCAACATGTTTTCACACAGACTGCTCACCACTGAAGCTTCATACATTTCTGTCCTCAAATTTATTTCTAAAAATATCAGTCAAACTAACTGAATACCACGTAAGACAGAATATAAACCTAATCATCTACTTCTAGTCATAAATGTTCAGATGAGTATAAAAATTGATTGTTCGTCCATTGCAGTCATCACATTTTTGACCAAAGTGAACGTTTGTGGAACATTTTGCGTCAACTTGAAGGAGCTTTCCAACATCCAACACTAAATGAAGAGATTTCATTTAAAAACAGTGTTCACCTAAGGTGCGCCAAACACACCGGGATCCCTAATGTTGGCCATTCCTTTTAATTACCATTTATACAGTTTAATAAAGCAAACCAAAAAGAAAAATGTGTATTTTTAGAGTAAGATAAGCAAAAACTATACAAAGAAGATGAAAAGCTACACCAAAAGTGAGAAGTAAGAGGAGGTGTAAATGCAAAGGCTCGAGCTGATTAAAAGAAAATCCCACAGTTTAGTTAAAAGGAAGATGACACGGGAGACGGGAGCTCCGATGGTTAGCTGGACAGGCAGAGAGAGCAATAGATGAAGCCAGAAACAGAGGGAGCTCAGTGGGAGGTGGTGGAGAGGCTGGGGGCAGGCTCCAGGCAGAGGGGAGAGCAGGGAGGAGGGATTCATGGCACCACATCAACAAAAGAACACTCGATAACCCCCCCTGATGCCAGGGAGAGATATACCTGCAACACATGCAAACACTCATTTACAATTGTGTGTAATCTTTAAAAGGATCGCTCAGACCATATGAAGAGGGGTTCTGTGGAAAGACTATGGACAATCATACCTTACCTGCTATAGATAGCACTTTAAACAACCTTTGTTTGGAGAGATAAAGTTTAATTCTGACCAAGTCTGAATGAGGGAAAGACCAAAACCAATCGCTGCATTCGTAAAACAAATCCAACCCAAGCATCTACAACTGATGAACTGCTGGAGTCAGTTCAATCCAAGATGGCTAAACCACTACACAAAACCAGCGACACTTTCATTGGATTTACAGATATTCAGCTAAAATGTGATGTGTTCGTAGCCAATGTCATTCAGAAAACATACTTAAAAGCAGACAGTGCAATACAAAAATTCAATTCATCAGAAAAGTCCTAACACACCTTCCAGAGATGTCCCAAGTTCACGAGTCCCTTCCTTGTTCTCGGACTGCATCCGAAGGATTCGCTTCTTTGAGAAGAAAACACCACAGTACTTTGGCAAAAAGAGTTTTTCTTTTTCTATTCTCAATTAATTCTGAGCTTAAATTCAAACAATGCAAGAAATTCGTCTTCGACACGATTACTCTCACACAAATTACAAACTGAACTTATGTACAGCTCGTGCACTTCCCTGGTTTTCTTGAAATAAATCCTAACGTAAAATCTGTTTTAAACTCAACACAAAGCTCTCAGGCGGAATTACTTTTCAGCCAGTTAACATCACTACCATCCAATAACAAAACTTGGTGCACTGAATATGATGGTCTAAGATCGGAGGTTACCAGTGTACATAAGGGAGTTCCGCAAGGCTCTGTATTGGGGACACGCTTATTCATTATTTATAACAACAATCTGGGTCTAAACGTGGCAGATGCTGTTTGCACCTCTATGCTGATGATACAGTTATTTACTTGTTTGTTTTCAATTGTTTATTGGTTTGATGTTTTTAATTGTGTTATTCTAAATGTGCTTTAGTAACCATGTTTTGTACGTTCCTTTCTTGGCCAGGTCTATCTTGAGCACTTTGGTCAACGGTCAACTTTATAAATAAAGTTGTATTGTATTTAAAAAAAAATAGAATTTAAAAAAAAAATAAAAAATAGAATTTTAATCCCAGTGGGACCTTCAGAGAAATATGGGTTAAATGAATTACATTTCTGTTCCAGTCTGATGAAAATAAATCAATATTTATCTCTCATTTGTCCAAAGTGACACATAAAAACATAACAATTCGTAGCAGTTAATGAAACCAACATTTCATAAATCTTTACACTGTCATCAGTTTTGCATGCCACAGTAATGAACATAAAATGTTATGGTTGTTTGCGAGAATTAGTATTGGCATTAAAAATTAGCTGTGAACTGAAACTTACTGAGAAGGGAGCTTTTAGGATGGCAAAGATCCACTTTGGTCTTTGTCCAGCTTGGACTAGCCTTAAGCTAGTCAACTGGGTCAGAAAAACAAACATGTTTCTTCAAAATAAGGTCAATCAAATGGAACAGGTGAGTTGGCGATTCCACAGAACCCCACCTCAAAATATTTGAACTATCACTCAAATTCACCACATTATGACTGAATTGTATCAAATTGTGGAAAAACCAGAAACAAAGGGTGTTTGCTGCAGAGTTGAATTTATTTGTATCTTTAATTTTATTTTTTCAGATCTATTAGTTTCATTTCCAAATAAGACACACACCACACGTTACATACAATATAAACTGTTTTTGGCTCACATAAATAAATAACTAACAGAGTCCAGCAGGTTAAAGACTGTTTTTAAAAAACAGAAAGCAACTACACTTTCAGCATTAAGAATAGTGGTTTTAGAAAGAAAAAGAAAGCTGGCACAAGATGCAATGAATATTCCTCTTTGTAACGCTCTTGTATCCTAATGCATTCATTAAAATATTTTTATGATGCCTTATTTAGTTTTTGAGTTTGTATGTGTGTGAAAGATTTCCAAATAACAGGAACTATGTGACCTCGCCACAGTGTAATTGTGGTGCTGTATTGATTTCTTTTAATTTTCAAGGGATTCATGAATATGAATCAGAGGAAAAGGCTAAAGCTGGAGTAGCTTTTTTGGATGGAGAGCACACAGCAGATGAGTCTGACTTTGTTCCCTCCTTAAACCGAGGTTACGAAAGTGTCGAGCAGCTGAAAAGCTCCGGTGAGGACGAAGGGTCTTCGTGTAGTGGGTACCGGCTCACTGAAGCCTCTGACCCAGCGCCTCAAAAGTAACTCAAGCCAAAAGTGAACATAAGAAGCTCATTCTACCAGCCTGTTAAATAAAAGTTCTGCTGCTTCACTCGGACTAACGATTTTAAAACATCTCACACCAAAACTTTATAGCAAAGCAACCCCCGCCCTAAAAAATGTGCACGTAAAACAAAGCATTTTTCAGTCAGTAGCTCAAAGACAAAGAGACAAACTTTATTGTCTTTCACCGGGAATAAAAATTTCAGAGGGGGCCGTTGCACTCCGATCCCTCCAGGTCCATTAAGACCCCCCCCCCCCCCCCACCCCCCACCATGACGGGAAAGGAAAGGTGTCACAAAGTCTGTTTTCTCACAGAG
>JARVLU010000489.1:18007225-18019154 GCA_031762415.1 Simpsonichthys santanae
CAGGTCTCTCTTGTAAATGAGTCCTCAAGGCTCAATGAGATTAACCTGCCTAAATAAAGGTTGAATGAATGAATGAACTGGCTGGGGCCGGGGTCAGATTGGATTTTTTAGGCCTGAATGCAACTTTACACTGAAAGTGTAAAGAAACGTAAAAATGGAAATATTTGAGGGTAAAGTAATTCAGAAATGTAATTATGGATATATTCATGTACAATCAAAAATCTAATGTTTTATTTATTTGCACCTTATTTATACAGGTAGTCTCATTGAGTTGCGAGCACTAATTTTCAAGAATGACCTGATTGGGAGCAGATGGTAGGGGTCAAGTGCCTTGCTCAAGGGCCCAGAATGAGGCAAATTAGGGTGGAGGCAGGTGTGGGTGTTTCACCTTTCCCACACACATGTTGATGTTGTCGGTCCGGGGAGTCGAATCGGCGACCTTCCAATCAAATGCCCACTTTCTCTAACCTCTAAACCACCACTCTCAATGTTAAGAGATTAAAAAATAAATAAAAATCAGAGTAACAATAACTTGTAATTTATGTTTCATTAATGTTATTTACGGTATACTGTTGATTGATCGATCGGCAATAAGTACATTTTTTTTGTCAAGCCAATTATTGACGGGTCTACAAAACACGAATCAATGTACATTAAACTCAAACTTCCTGTTTTATTAAACTAATTATAGAAAAGTTGAACTAGTATAAATGATAGTTATTATGTGCCAAACGAGAACTTAATCAATTAGTAGCTGGCTCTAACTCCCCATTAAGAAAAAAAAAGAAAAGAAAAACAATTCAAATGGATTAATAAATTAACATTTCCAGATTAAATAATTTTCAATATAAAGAAAATTGTACACTTGAGTTTAAGATTATCGTATTAACAGAAATTAAAAACGTTGTCTTGAATAAACTTGAATAAAAAACCCTGACATAGATAGCCTGGTTTTTATTAGCAAGACATGGCCTGATTATTAGGGTTTTTTCTTCTTCCCACTTCCTTTTCTTCCAATTAGATGCAGGAGATACAGCACCAAGGCCTTACCAGTTCATCCATTTTTTATTTGGCGGCTAACAACCCCGGCCAGCAGCAGCCTAGACTGGGACTTTGCTGGAAAAGTAGTGCAAGAAGGAAGAGAAGAGGAGCAGAGGACTGAAAGAAGGAGAGGAGGAAAGTGAGCATGGAGTAAGTTCAGTGTGGGAGGTGATGATGTGTATGCAAGAGGATGAAGAAGATGAAATGAAGGATTGCGAGATGGAGATGGAGATGGAGATTGGGTGAAAGCAGAAGAGGGAATATATTGCAACTGTTTCTGGGATTTTTAACTTTTTATGCCAGAAGCAATTTTGGGATCTGCTGCAGCGTCTTTCTCCTCTTCCTGGTGTTAGTACAGGTGGCTTTAAGCTCCCAACGTATACAGATCATTCCCCTGACAGCTTGTCTGCCTGAACTCTCGGCCTCCTCGCTCTTCCCTCTTTAATTTCATCCTTGTTCAGTAGATTCAGCTTTGCATCGTGTCCTCCTTTTGTCCCATTACACATTCAGTTTCTGCTTCTTCCTTCAATAAAATAAAAAAGTGTTTTTTTTTTTAATTGGCTTCTTTTAAATTCTATAGCTCGAAATAAATACAAATAGTTTAACATTGTTAGTCTGTGTGCTGTGTTAAAAACTTTATGGACAAGTGTCATTATACTTTAGAGTCTGTTATTTTCCCAGCTAGTTCTGAGTAAATGTTAATATTGAAGAGCCATCCATACTGGAATGGTTTATGTGAATAGGCAAAAGAGTGTGTTTTTTTTAACGTTCCAGTCTTGTGTCCACATGGCGACATTATAGCGACACTAAAACTGGTTTTGGAGTACAGTAGTCCCTCGTTTATCACAAGGAATCTGTACACTGAGGTAGAGCTGTCATTTCTAACCCGAATCCGGAGCACGACCCAGCCCAACCCGGATTCGGACTGGGCCATAATAATGTGCTCTGACCAGCCTTGAAAGAGGTAAAAAGTTAATTTACGCTTCAGATGGACTACTGCCAGTGATCCATCAGCATAAATGGACTTTCATTCAGCCGTGGTGCTCAGCGGACACGTGAGGCCAACGACCCAAACAGGTGAGATCACAAACTATCTGATATGTCAGAGCAGGGTCCAATGCAGGCAGAAGCAAGGGAAGCATTTAATGCGCTTTGATGACTCCTCAGCACCGATCTTCTGCCCTCTTTACTCAGACGCGCACGTCCGCTGACCGTTAATGATAGTCGGTGGTATAAGCAGTCAAAACTTAATGAAAAATGTCTGGGTTTTTCCAGGTTCGGACATGTAATTACTGTTAATCTGATCAGAGAAGATGGCTGTGGGCTGGGGACAGGTTGAATTTTTTTGGACCTGAGTGCACCTTTACCCTGAGGCTCTGAGATAAGTAAAAAACCACGAAGTAGGAATAGTAGTATAAGTGGTAAGTAGTAGTTTATATATACATATATATGTATGTATAAAGGCATTTTAAACTCTTTCCACGCTCTTGCAATATTCCAAACAATGTTTCTAAACTCTAAACGTTTGAAAAGAGCACAGCATGTCATGATCTCAGCTCTCTGCCAAGGCTGCGCTCTCGGCCATACCCATTTCTCAGCTGCAGAATGAAGACCGACAGAGGAGGAGGGAGGAGGAGCTGCAGGAAGACGCTTCTCCTGCAGTGTGGGCTGCACACAGGTGCAGCAGGTGATAAATAATTTAAAATAACTTATTTTAAATAAACAATCCGTGCTGCTTGTGCAGCTCATCCATCAATCAGCCAGTTGTGTGTCATGTCCAATCTTAATTTGAAAAGCCGCGATAGAGCAAGTCCGTGAAAAACGAACCGCGAAGTAGCAAGGAACTTTTGTACAGGAAAAACCAAGCGGACTGACTTCTACTCTGGCGTTTTAGTGATTTTTTTACTACTTAGTTGTAATTACTTTCTATCTTTAGGGACTTTTATTGTAATTTTTAATTAACTGCATTGCCTTTTGTGTTGTTTCTGTTCTGTTGTAGCACTTTGGTGCAACCTTTGCTGTTGTATAAATGGTTATATTAACCAACTGACCATGACATTAAAAACTGAGTTTCAGGGACATGAGATGAAGCTGAATGCACTCAAGGTATTTAGGATGAATTAAATTGTGATTAGGGCTGGACTGTACATAAAGAAACTGCACTTCCATTGCATTATCAGTTTGCACAATATCAGTGATGCAAAGAATACTTGGAATGTCAAAAACCTGTTATATTCCTACTTAATGTTCTGCAAACCAATAATGTGTCAAATCGAATGGACTCTCACCGCCTTTGACTTCCACAGTAGATTTGAAGAATAAAGGCCAAGATGCTAAAGCACACACAAAAAGTGGATTTATTACAAATGATAAAGTCACTGCAAGGTTCAACAATACTGGAGAAGGATTTTAGTCTCAAATATAAGTTTTGTTACATGAGTACAAACACATAGATGAAGCTCCTTCCCAATTTTTTCTGATCATTGTCAAATTTAAAAGCTTTGGAAAGAAAATCTCTGTATAAAAGAACTAACTTTTGTTTGTTATAGAGCTTTGTTTACTTGCTGTACAACACATCTCAAAGAACAAATCTGCCAAATGTGTTAAAAACCTGTGTCTTAGTCACCCGTGACTTTTTTTAAACTAGTTCAGAATTTTATAAAATGGTTTTATTGATGCAAGCACTGTGCCTTTACCTAAAGTGTAAACCCCAATACAGTACATGCATTTTAAAATTAAAGAAGAAAAAAAAAGGCTAATTCTTTGTTGGCTGTCAACTTTTGTTGAGAATTAGACATACTGTATGACTGCCAGTATTCCCACACTATTATTTATTTTTTCTTTTTGGGAAAAGAGAAAGTAAATCCTTTAATACATTCTGTACAGACCAGAGGCCAGCTGCAGATCCGATTACTGGCTACAGTGAAGAAGGTGAAAAAACAGCAGCCATCACAGCTGCAGGCCTCCAAAACCACCATGTCCACAGTTTTTACAGTTTGTTCAGTGTTTAAACCATTAAACGTGTGCACTGTGACCACGTTTCTAACATATGCTGACAAGTGTCCATTTCAATAACTGCTATGTTTCCAAACAGATAAGACGATAACAAATGTACATGTTTACACCTAAAACCAACTCCACAACTTGATAACTTCTTTAACTTAATGAGGAAACGTTCAGACTAAAACATGAAAATAGATTTTTAAACATCAATTCAATTCAAAAATACTTTATTAATCCCAAAGGGAAATTAAGTGTTGTTGTAGCTCATCATCCTGGTTTCATTCAAGACTTGTTACAGATGCTGATAGCTGTGGGCAGGAAGCAAATCTGAAGAATCTGGTCACCTCGGTCCACCTGGATGCAGCTTGCTGTCAGATCTGGCAGGCCTCTCGGTCCTCCTGGGCAGCAGGATTGCCTGAATGCAGGGCAGAATTCCTCCCTGAGTGATGGTCACTCCTCCCAGCAGACTGCCGAGCTTCTTGTCACCACAGAGATGGCTGAAGGTGCCAGGGGATGATCCTGGTCCTCTCATTGTCACGAGCTGAGTTTCCCACCAGCTCCAGGATCTCGGCGGTCAGGTACTCGAGCACCGCCGCCAGGTTGATGGGAATTCATCCACGGAGCCTCCTTTTCAACTCATTTTGGATTTGGGGTTGTAGTTGAGGTATTTGAGCTTTTGAGATGTTAATCAGCTGCTCCAGCTTCTTAAAAACCCACCTTGTTGCCATGGTTACACATCATAACCAACGCCCAAAAGTAAAAAGGTTTCGGTAAAAATTCTGTCAGTTGCACAGCATCCGATACCAGAGGAAGTAATCAGACAAAAAAAAAAAAAAAAGCGATTTACAGCCAGACAAAGAGGAATTAAAGTTTTCAAATGCAATAACTCACACTGGATGTATCAGAGCTACTCCAACATGCAGCCACCGCGAGCGACGCAATTCAAGAACCCTACTAGGGATGCACGATATTGGATTTTTGGCTGATATCTGATATGCCGATACTGTATATTAAAACTTATTCGGCCAATAACTGATTTCGATACCCTACCCTACATTATCTACATTACTTTACCATTAGTTTTCCTTTAAAACACATTTCAATCAAACAACTTATTAAGGCCGGGATGTATTCTGATGCATAAACTATTTTTTAAAATTTAAAACGAAGCCACCACATAAACACATCATCATATTTAGGCCCTGAACAATGTGCATTTGTGAGTCCATGAGAAAGAAGAGGATATTTTTGTTTACATTCGTTTCTTTTTATATCAACTGGTAAGGAAGATCCTCTGCATGCTGTTTGTTTGCCATTTTAAATCAACTCTCTAAATATTTGCTTCAAGTCCCGTGTGGTTTTGCATCTTGTGTATCTGTAGATAAAGCGATGTGATATTGCCCACCACATAAACACAAGCGCACACACCCACACCCACACCCAAACAATTTGGCTCTGTTTTATACAAACGCACAAAATCCTCCAAGTCACAATCACATAAACATTACTGTGAACAACATTCCAGCAAATAAAACATTACCATGGTCCTAAATTCTTCTTGTTGTCAAGTCTGAATTAAAAAGTTTGAAGAAAAATTTGAAGTCTGCATTAAAAGCTGACACACTGATCTACACAGACAATGTTGCTATAATGTTCAGATTATTTAAGAATACTAAAAGGACCTTCATGCATTTACAGGAAAGATAAGACAAACTTTCAAACTATGGACTAAAGTATAAGGCTATCATTTCTTCATCTGCAGATTATGCATTTTTGTGGGTTTTTATTTTTATGACAGCACTAAAGCTGTGAGTTAAAATGAATGTTTTCTTTTGGAATCCCTAAAGATCACATCTGTGTGTTAGTGCGGACTGTTTTGGATATTGGGGCCACATGTGAACAAGAAAAATGGGGTATTATTTGAATTTGAGAGAAAGGAGACACTCTTGCTCCTTGCTTAATCCTGCAGAGGCAACAGAATCAAACCAGGGAATGCAGACAGTTTTAAACTACACATCTGTGTGTGATAAACAATGGCAGTTCTGAGCAGTGCATCGGGTCCAACGGTTAAAGATGTGAGCTTTATGACCATTTAATTCAGGACACAAGAGCTGAGAGAAGGAGAAAGATGTAGGGATATTATGTCAGCCTACAACCTCCCCATTTGACACTACAAGGGAGACTTTAGTCAGCCTAAATAATCCATGCTGTTCCATTAAATTTGCAGACTAGCTCTGTCTTTTAGCTGAGAAAGACACTGGAATGGTACTGAGGTGCAAGACATGCCTGTGCAATTAAAAACATATTTGTCAAATTTGAAATGAGTTGCAATTTGCAGAATGGAAAACAGATATTTATTTAAAAAAAAAAACTTATATGGACAGACCAGAAAAAAAGGAGAACAAGAGCGCAAAAACATGGTTAAATGCCTCACCAAATCTCTGCTCTTTCCTCACCCCATGAAAAGTAACCACTTTAAGTACCGGTAATGCGGGGGAAGCCACCGATGTGACAGATATTGTTGCAGTAACAGCATTATTGACTTGTTTCTCCAGCTACATTTGCTTAGTGCTCTGGAGGCCCAATCAATAAGACTCTGAGCTCTGAAGACCTGCTAATCAGAGCTTGCATCCTTGCAGGGTCGACCTTCTGCAAAAAACTCAAAGTTAAAAAAAAAAAGAAGAAAAAAGAATGGCTTTACTGAAGAAGCAAGGAAAAGTGAAATGATGGGGGCCAAAAGAAAGGGAAGGAAATAGGGGGTGATGATGACAGCCAGAATTTATCGACTTCAAAATTTCTTCCTCCTCCTGTTAGAAGTAAACTCGTGGTGTTCCATATCTCCATCTCAGCTACAGCGTGGGCGCGAAGCGCCACGAGAGATGTAGATCGTTGCTTCACCTCTGCTTTTCCTGTGAACCATGGTTCAAAAGTCAAGGGGCAACCGGGTTGCTTTGGGACTTTTGGAAATAAAAGAGGCAAATCATATTTGCAGAATCCAGTTGTGAGATCTCTCGAGGATGCACAGAGCAAGACTTAAGATATAGAAGGAAGTGAGTTGATTTGAAACAATATTCATGGTGGAATTGAAAAGCAAAGCCTTTTGATAAAACCGTGTGCTTAATGTTGCACATGCATGATTAGTTTGGGGGACATCAAAAAACTTCAGTTTGATAAAAATAAAAAAAAACTAGCACAAAATTTGGATGTATTTTTTAAGGTATTTTGTTTGCCCAACTAATCTATCTGGTCACATTGAGCTGACTGTGCTTTAAGTTAGAGAATCTCTGCAGGCTCTTGTACATCACTAGCTAACTACGGATGCTATAGGAAATTTCAAGGGGAATCTATTCATTAAATATTAATGGTGTAGTTTGAGCAAAGCAGGTTTTCTTATAGTTTTTTCCCCTGGTATGTACAGTATAGTCACTGCCAGGTCCGAGAGACTTTCCACAAAAATAGAAAGGATGAAAGAAGAAAAAAAAGGGCAAAGAAGGGTAAAGAAAAATAAAGAAGACTGTGTGGGGGTTCAATAGTTGCTTTTGAGGGGCCAGAGTATGGTTACCTTCAGTGAGTCTTGATACAAAGGTCCCAAGGTGTAAACACAAACTTGTACACTGTGTCATTGCTTTTTCTCTTTCTCAACACTTTTCAGTTGTGTTGTCAGCTGGTGAAAAGGGATTACTGTGTCCAGAGACAAAAAAAAAAAAAAAAATTGCAACAAAGAAGGAAAGTTTTCACAGACTCTGAGGTTTTCAGTTCTTACGTCTTTAGAAAAACTACAAATTACTGGTAAGTGCAAAAATAACAACAGTTAACATGGGAAACACCAGATCAAGGCCTGGAACAAATACTTGTGCCAAACCTCAAAACTCTAAAATAAGCCCACGCTCTGATGGAAGTATTGAATCTGCTCATCAATAGAGCGCTATTCTCCATCTTTTCCACAACCCTCATAACACCCCCTGAAATACCAACACCCACCATTGCTGTATAAGTAGAAACTCAGGGTCAGCACTGTCCCCTCTGGCGTTGCTGACCAACAGATATTCTTATAATCACCTTTCTTCAATACTTTCAGGATTAAAACCAATGGATCCCTCATCCTGCTTTAGCACTCTGTCTCTAGCTATACCGGGGGGCTTTATGGAGCGGCGTTGCCTCGATACATTCAAACTGCTGCCCCATGATCAAACGAGCAAATACCTCCCGGGTCAGCAAAGGGCTACCCCACGTCAGTTAACAATGCAGCATTTAAACATCAGTCGTATGCAAAGCGGCTGATTCACAGGGGAGGAGATGTGCGGCAAGAAAAAGCAGTGAAGCAAGGTCTGGACTGGAGAGATAATGAGCGCAGGAACCGACAAGAAAACATCAACAGCAATTTAACGATATTGTGTCAGCACCTACATAGCTTCGCGATTTAAAATTCATATATGAGGCGAGGCTGCATCAGTATCATAATAAGGATAAACTAATAATTGTGCATACTTTTATCTTTAAGTGTAAAAAAAAATAAATTTCCACATAAACTGGAAACTATATTAACGTTCATTTAAATGTTTAGAGAAATTCAATGACTGAACAAACTTTTTCAGCACCATTACAGGTGTAGGGACAGTCTGGGTAAAACAACTTTATCGTGTAGGAGAAAAAGATTACAGATTACTGTCGTTCCTTGCACTTGTTTATCTTACATACTAGTGGTATGCTTTTGCCAGCCTGAATGTCTACACAAAGCTATGAGGATATAAGCCCACACTCAAAACATACAAGTTGAGGTCATATTTGCTCATGAGCACACACTCAGACCCATGTCTGGGGATGTGCAGGTATAATAGAGTCCTTCAAATGCGATGTACAAATATGTCGAGCCACTAACAACCGTGATTGTTCGCTTTTACGTTTACTTTAAGTAAATGCATATTTGTGTATGTAAAACTCTTCAATTTTGAAACTTATAGAAAGTAGGAAAGAGTTTTTTTTTTCTCTGCCTTAGACCCGTCTCCTGCCTACTGCTTGGTTAACCGACTGACCTGCTGTCAAAGGAGCCTTTGTGAGTGTGTATTGGCGGAAGGCCAATCAGATCCTCTGGCTTGTCTGTCTCAAGGAGCAAAATGGCGCCCCTGGTATGCCATCAGCAGCAGAAATGTGCAGACAGTCTGACTTTAGAGACAGCCTTTGCTTGCTGTGGCCCTTACAAAACTATGCCGGAGGTAGTACCTGTCTGGTCTGCAGCCAGAGGGACTCGATCTGCAAATGCAGGTTGTTTATCTTTTTATTCACTTACACCTTGTGCGCACTGGCACTTTAAAAAACATGTTCACTGTTTAATAGCCACTTCTACAGGTCCTCCTTTGAACTGCACAGGTACATGGGATAAAAGCCTGTGGAAGTTGTTTATTTTACTGTATCTATTATCCGATAGGTGACACATGCGATTTTAATCCAAAGAAAACACATACGGAACGATTATGGATTGACTTCAAGGTTAAGATTTTCCTTCTACATTACTTTTAGCTCTTCTTGTTTCAGCAAAAATTATTTACCTTTTCATCATTTTCATCCCAATCAAATTTCCCGTCGTCCCCTCACCTGCTAATAATCCCTGTCTGCATGTATCAGAGGTATTTTTGCAAAGATATGAGAACTTCCAAATGCAAAAAAAAATAAATAAATAATAATAATAAATCAAACACTTCACCAAGCACGAACACTAAACAACAATATTACAAGTTCTGAAAGCCGAAACAAGACTTTGCTCACTGTATATCCTTGTTCATTTCTACTGTGTAAAACCTGCCAAAGACAAATACAACTGCACAACAAAGTGCCACTTGTGACACATCATCCAAGGAAGCAAATGTTCAGGCTCCCGCTTCAGAAACAAACTTCTGACAGCAGAAGATGATGAAACAGAGCAGATCTTAAATTATTCTTGCACTCCTCAGAATGTGCTAAACCTGCAACAGCCTGAAGCATGCCCCTCACCCCGACACAAACAGAACGATGGAGAAGAAGTAAAGAAACAAAATGTTGATGTAGGAAGTGTCTAGTTTTTAAACATTATTAGGACTTGCTCTCTTTGCTGCAAAAACATGACACCCTTCTGCTGTTTACATGGTATAAAAAATAATGAATCTTCTTCAAACACCAAAGTTAGTTATGGAGTTCCTCAGGGTACAGTGCTTGGACCAATACTCTTTACCTTATATATGCTTCAATTAGGTACAGTTATTGAACAGCATGGGATACATTTTAATTGTTATGCTGATACATAAATAAACTGAATTGAATTAAATTTAATTTAAATAAAAAGCTTAATGTTAGTAGCACAGTATACAAAATACAGAGGTCCAACTCTAAAAATGTAGCATACACGCAAACATTCAATTAATCACTGTGACAAACCGCATGACTGCATGTCAAATAATACACTTAGCAAAATATAAATCTTGTGTTTAGATCCAAACAGAAACACAGCTCTCTGCAGAGGTCTTATCATGCAGATTTGCTCATTTCACACTGAAAGGTGAGCCGACAAGTAGCAACCAAATGTACAGAGAAAAAAAAAAGGAAGGGGTGAAGCAAGGATGACTTTAGCTTATGGTCTCCATCTTTTCCAACTTTGTCTCATGTGTCCATGTCGATTTAGGGGTGGAAGGTGAAATCTATTTTTAGATCCATCCCATCACTGACATGGAAGGTTCTAAATCATGTTTCAAATGTCCAAAATTGACAACGTTAATCTGTGCTGCCACTTTAAGAGTCAGAAGAGTAGTGGCTGCACATTAGTGTAGTTTGTCCTAGTAGAGTTACTGTACCATTCTGTAGTACAATCGCGTTGCAGTAAAGCTGTGTGATTTCACGTCTTTTCTTCACAGAATCCTGAAGAATATATATCTAAACGTTTAGTCTGCTGTTTAATACACCATATTATATTACATTATTATTGTTAAGCAAATATTAGATCCTGGTACCGTTTCTTTCTTTATACTTTTGCTACTTTTGGGTGTTACTGGGACCTGGAGTACACAGTTTTGTTCCACCTCATGTACCACATGTGATGCGAATGACAATTAAGAACCTTGAAAAGTGGAAGTTATCAAGACATGACTTGGCATGTAGGGTACAGATGAAGAATATGAGGAAAGGACCAAGCAGTGACAGATATACAGATAAAATAAAGCCAGAGTAAAGGTGAAAATGTTTGAGGTCAATATTTTCCACAAAGTATAATCACATAGATCAAGAAGGGCCCTCACTTGTCAAGTGCTCCAGTGACTGTGCCACACTGTTTCTGAGGCCGCCTTACCAAATTATTCTATTCTAGTCTGCCAGCCGCAGTGGTGTGTAAAATGAGAGGGAATGCTATGCTTTGGGAATTCTAATTTGAGGCCCGTGTTTGTTTTTCCTGCCTTATTTTGAAATCGGGAGGCGGCTTTCAAAGTAGCACAACTTTCTCTTTTCCCTTACTTTCACAACAATGTCCAGCACTAGCATCCAACAAAGACCCAATATGCACCATTGAGGCAAGGGCATGATTCTGATACTGGTCTCTTTTTTCTTGTTTTCTCTGAATTAGACAGACAGTTAATTGGGAGGGTTTTTGTCACAGGAACATATGCCTACATATAGATATATTTAAAAAACAGAAATGTTAACCGTCATCCTTTGGCAGCTAATTGCAACACGCTCCCTGTGGGAGGAGAGAGGGGTCCTCTGTCGATAATTAATCCTCGTTTAAAAGAGTAAATGACATTCATTAGTGGCGAATCGAGCCAAGTGCCACTATTTACATGGCAATAATCTTGAGCATGCTGGTGGCAGTCTTTTAATGTTACAGAAATAACTGAGACAGGGGAAGAGTACAGTTGCATTCCTGTCT
>JARVLU010000489.1:18019254-18032023 GCA_031762415.1 Simpsonichthys santanae
TATATATATTTTTTTTTTTTTTACGTCTTCGCACGAAGGAACAATTAGGCCCAGAAGAACAGATGGAGATGCCTTTGAGTGTGAAAGCTCCTCTTCATCTCATTCCTAGCTCAATCCGTCGTCCACATACACTCAGGCATGAGTGCACACACACGCACGCACACACACACATGCACACTTGCCTTTTTCACAAAACCACACACAACCACCTGGCCAAATTATGAAGTAATACACAAATTCTCTTCATAAATATGCACAAATACACACTGAGAACATATTTATTAGCACCCATGGCTAACTTTAGTTTTAACGCCTGAACACAAACCTTTATCAGGGTTAACAGGAACTTTGAAAATAAGAGCACATTGAAAACACAATCTCTAGCCCTGTTAAAACAGTCATCGTTAGAAGGACAAACGTGTTTTAATGTTGATAGAAAACAACAATCTACAAGGTTCTACTCAGATGTTATCAACAAAACCGTGCTCTTTTATTGAGGTAAGTTATCATTTGCATCCTCCCCTACAATTGTACGTGCTGAAAAATTGCAATCATGAATCAGTTTTTTTTCTGTTAGCTCTGCTGAAGCTGCTTTAATAATCAAAATGTTATATAACGGGTCATATTTTTGCACAAGCACAAGGTTTTGTCACAATAAAACTAGTATCTGTGCAATGAATTGTTAGGGATTAATTAATAATAATAAGGTGGAGCAAAAACCACTGCAGAGAAAAACAGCCAGTGTTGATCACAAACCTCAATAACAATAATGATGTGGAGAGAGAAAGGGAGCAGAAGCTATAAACTTTACCAACATCAGAATATAATGAGCTTTTGTCTGGACTCTGTAAACCACTGCATTGAATTTTAATACCAATCGTGGCCACTAGGGGCTACACCCTAATCTCTGCATTCATTAGACTCACTTTCAAAAAATCACTTGTTGGGAAAAACAAAGTCACTGCAATTTTACAGAAGTTGTTTTGGTATTAGGAGGTATTGAACTACATAACAGATACTTATAGTTAATAATGAGAAAAAAAAACTGGAAATAATGGATGATCACTGATAATAATTGTAAAACTAACAAATTTTGTCCTTGCTAAATGAATGCTTTTCAGGAGCCTATAGCAGTAATTGGAAAAATAAACTGCCAACAAATGAAACAGAATGTTGATGTGTTCATTTTTATTACATTCATATTATTCAATTATTTTATGACAAGATGTTTCAATACCCTTTATCTTTAACTTCATATTTTTATCCTCAGCAAACAGTTTAGCTGTTTTCTTGCCCCAGTCGGTTCCTGGTTTACTATAACACGTCTTATTCTTTGGTTAGTTAGGAGTAAACAACCCTAAATATACTTGCAAACAATTTTGGTCTGTGAGTCAAACCTTTATTTCTTTAAAACAATACCTGCCAATTAATCTTGTTTGCGGGATCATTGTTCCCACTGACCTGTTTCTGAAGGGTTTCTTTCTCACTTGTCCAATATCAGACAACAGGTCACACAAGCAAAAGCTAACACACCTGTTACTGTACAATTTGTTACCCTCATTGTCTCGCTAAGTACAATGATTAAAGTATCAGTCCTTGGGGAACCAAAAGACAAAAACTGACGAGACAGCACTGAGTATACATCACAGTTTCAGCATGCCCTTAGCTACCACTGTGGACATGGGATTGTCCCAGCCCCCTCTGGTCATGCTTTTAGACAGGGAGTGTCCCACCATGCAGTCCAGTCCCCTTCTTTACCTACAAGATTAGGTATCATCATCCTGTCTGCTGACACCAAGGCAGCAGCCTGAGCCCCATAAAGTCTCCTCCTACATCATATCCACTTACACCCCCCAAACAATAAACCTAGTCAAAAAGATACTACTATCTGTGTTGGCTTTACTTGTTCTACTCTACCTGTTTGTATATTTATATTTTTGCTATTTTTGGGTCTAACTGGGACCTTGAATACACAATTTCATTCCACCTCATGTACCACAAGTGACGCGAATGACAATAAAGAAACTTAAACTTGAAAGTACCTTCTTTTATTTTGTCTTTATTCCAATAAAAAGTACACCTGGGCCTGTTATTCTGTTTGTTTGTTTCTACTTCCTGTCCTCTCAAACCCCAGCAAGTTGAAGCAGATGGACGCTCGTCCCGAGCCTGGTTCTGCTGGAGGTTTCTTCCTGTTAAAATTGAGTTTTTCCTTTCCACTGTTGCCTTTGTGCTTGCTCAGGATGGGAGACTGAAGATTCAACGCAATCTGCTGGCTTCCTTAGATAGATAACTTTTACTAGTTGACTTTTTTAATGTACGGTATGTGGATGTTTCTGTACAGTGTCCTGAGATGACTTCTGTTGTAACTTGGCGATATATAAATAAACTGAATTGAATTACGATCGCTTTATTTACGTTTATCCATGTCAATAAAATCTAAATAATCTATAATCTAATAAACTAAACCAATTTTACTTTATCATTCCTGCTTTTATTGCTCCATTACACTGTAAAAATAAAAAGAATGTTTGCGAATGTGACTAAACCCTAAACTTAAATCTTCTTTACACCGTCTTTCCTCGACTGTTTCTGAGAAATGTCAGTCTTGTATCTTAGATATTGTGAGAGCAAAAGACAAGCTCAGCCTTTTGACGCGTGAAGGAAAACTTCAGAGAAATTCAATAAAATCTCGGGTGTGGGTCTGGCTAACTCGTGCATCCAACTAGCCCCACTTTCACGACCTCCTTTCCTTCAACCACTCCTCAACAAACTCTAATCGATCTAATTACTTCCTGAGATCAAAGGTTAGTGTGGCTCTCATACATTTAGCCTTGGCTGGGTCCTCCTACATCATGGGTAAATATTAATGATAATAAAGTCTCACACCCATCCTTGTGTCAGGCAATTACAGCCAACATTGATCTTCGGCTCTCTGCTCCAATTAGAACTCACCTCTAGTAATGCATCTTGGCACATCAAAGGAAAACAGCCATTGATCCACTCCTAGATCTTAACATTTACTGTTAGAAGAGAGTGGAAGATGTGGGGAAAGCAACATTCTGACTACAGGAGAAGAGAGGAGCAAAAAAAAAAATTATCTAGCGAGTCAGGTAAAGAAAGTCAGAGGGTAAGGCAAGGCTCAATGATAACAGATATTCTGACCGTTCAGAGAGCAGCCCACATCTGGAGCCCTGGAAACAGCTTTTCACAACAGGACAGCAAAACTAAGTATGATAGATCTGCTTTTTTTATTACAGATTTCGTGTATCAAAAAATATGTCATCTGAAAAAGTCACTTAAAAAAAAAAAAAAAAAGAAGTCAACCATTAAGAAGCGTAGAAGAACATTTATAAAAGTTTCTCTTAATCTACTCATTAACTATAGGGGTAATTTCTGTTGCTCATTGATGATGCCAGAACTTGGCTCAAAACAAAACAAACTTAAACAAAAAAAAAAAAAGATTTTCCTACTAGGCGTAAATAGTACAGGTCTCAGTGGGAGGAGAAACTGAAGGCATCATGTCATTTCCTGCCATGTCTTTAGGCTAACTTTCACTGACCTTTCTGACTTGTGAAAGTTTAAGGAAAGCAACAATCCTACATCATGACAGAGCTTGTAGAACGATACAAAATACACAGAAACACGGTCAAATTTGACCCTTGGAGTCGATAGACAGCGACACGTCACCATTAAACCGGGGACATTCCTTACACAAATGAAGCAAAACAATCCCACTGTTGACACCATTATTCAACTGGGGCTTGTTGTTATGGTCTTGTTCTGCCAGACTAATAGCACTGATAGTCTTGGCCTCGGTCACGACCTCACTGCTGCCTTTGTCACTAAGCTGGAAGAAGGCTTGTCCATCGCTCTGGGGTACAATGATACTCTTCATGCCATTATAATACACTGAAACACTGTGCGACTGGAACACAACCCAGTGGTTTGTATAGCTATAATTAATTGGCTATGACTTGCCTCTTGAGGATAAAGTGAAATATGTGAGCTATGAACAAAGAAAGACCAGTATACAATATTAGCACAATTTTTTTATCAGTAATTATGCTGTAATAGTCCATCGCAAATCTTAAAACAGATTTTGACTGTTAGTAGATATTTGGACATTTGATGTGGACTTTCGTCTTGACATTTTCAGGTTCACGGAAAGACCATAGCAAATGACCTGTTTTAATTACTATATTGTGTTTGCAGGAATATTAAGAATCCTATAAAATTAGATGAATGAACAATGACTTGAAGTGATTTCTACATACGGTACTTTCAATTAAGAAATTACCATTACAAACCAGATGCTTCATCAGAAATTAGGATTTGTTGTAAATCACTCCAGTTCTTTCTTGAGTCACAAGTAGTTTGGGAAAAATCATTAAAAATAATAATAAAAAAACATTCCACTTATACCTTGATTCATAATTTTTTAAGGGTTTGCCCTTTTCGCAATAAGCTGTTCTCCAGTGGTGGTATCCCTTCCTATTATACGTTCATGAAACACGTACTTCAAATCTCTACATCAATTACTACAATGTATATGACGATTAGTGCGATGAAACACGTGTTTATAAATGACATGTTTATTTGGTTCCTTAATGCTATGCCGCAAGGGAACTTTTGGATGGGATGGGTGTGCGTAGATGTCTTGTTTAACAGAGGAAGAATCTTGGCCTGAAGACTCAGGCAAAACATCCACCTAACAAAGTCGAAATATGAGCCAGGACAGAAGACGAAAGCAGCATAAATAAATTTAAAAAATGCAACAGTAAGGCTAGGAAAACATTTGTTGCTGGCTCCTCACATGTGCATGATATTCCGTGATGCACTCAGGTCAGCTGAGGAGAAAGAGGGGATTGGTGGGCTCCACAAACAGGCTGGGAAAATGACACCAGGATGCAAGGCCAAGCCATCAGTGTCCTCACAACTTCCCTTTAACAGTGAAGCAATGTTAGCCCTGGCGCCAACAGAACGTGGGGTGTGGGGGGGGGATGCGGGGGGGTTGAGTTTACATGATGGCTGACAGGATGTACGCATGCGACCCAGCAAACTCTTAGAAAATAAATAAAGTGGCTCTAAATTTTGAAATGCAGTGGCTTTGAGAATTTATAGTGATACTTTAGGAAGAACTGGATGTTCATGTTAGGACTGGCTTGCATCTAACAAACAAGAATAAATACCCTGTGTGGTAGTTTTAATGGGTTCTGTACAAATATGTCATATAGGAAACATTGTTGAAAGCAATGTTGTTTCTTTAAGATGTTTGACCTTCCTAATATTTGTGCAGAGTTTGACATTAAAAGACTGTCTCTTAAGTGCTGTTGCTGTAAACGCCTGTGTATACGCTAAAGTGGCTGCAGGATTTAGGATTTTGCAACTCGATTAGAATCATGATCTAAAGCGTAACTTTAACTTTCCAATGTATTGTGGAAGTTTGGGTATACAGTATTTTAGTTTTGTGACAGCTGAAAATTAATATATGTATACCAGTATGCATTTTTGCTTATGTTTAACTGTTTAAAGGAAGAGGTTAAATAGTCATTTAACTAATTTCTAACTAGGTAAAACAAAGTATTGTATTTGTAGTTGAAATTTTGAAAGGTGGATCTTCTACAAAACAGCACTTCAACACAAAAACCAGATGGGAACTTTTGTTGAACCCATATCCATATATTCCTTTTAAACCTTTTCTTAGTTTCTCTGTAAACTTTACTTTGATCAACAAGTTTCCCCCAATTTCTTTCCAATCCCTTAATTAAGATATATATGTACTATTTTCCATAGCGCAAGAAGCTATCCAGAATAAAATTTGTCAGAAAGTCTTGAATTTTTGTTTGTTCGTTTAAATGGCCATATAAAAAGTTACAACATATCCATAGTTTAATAATCAGTAATAATTAAAAAAAATACTAATGTTTTATTAAATCAAAGTTATTATTTACTGTCCAAAAAGATAGCTGATGCCAATAAAAGGTTAAGAAATATGTCAATGTTTTTAAGAGTTATGCAGTGAACATAGAGCTGTTCAAGCTGAGACACATCACAATGGCATGATATTGACCCTACAGGTGTAAACTACAATCTCTGTCGCCAAAGAGATGTGAAGACTGTGGTGTGAGCAGGAAAGTCTTCTCTGCAGTTGGCAGCAGGCCTGATTTAACACTGAGATGCTCAGCCAACAGCTCCTCTCCACTGTCACGCCTTCCACCCCCCCGCCCCCCCACCTCCACTACAGCTTCTGGATGCCAGTCCGCCTGGCTGGTGTGGTCCAAAAAGGAGCCAGCCATCGGGGCAAAGGGGGCATGGAGTTGAAGCCAGCTGGGCCAGCACTTCACGACCGAGCACCATCTCCAAACAAACAGCGGAGCAGGCCACAAGCCAGGGGCAACATGGAACCTGTCATTACCAACCACACATGTATGGTTCACTCCCCAAAAACCCCAACTGGGCCAGTGGCTTCAGCATGTACTGCAATTGACTTCTGCTAATTTCTCAGCTGATGTTTGCCAAAAATACTTTTTCTTTTCAAATTTGTATTAAATTATCAACCTATTAAGATATGTGTTTTACATTTGATTAAAAAAGTTGACATTTGTTTTCAGCACATTTGCATCAATAAATAAACTATTTCAAGCATGAATGATGAGTCAAAGATATTTAAAAGAAAGAGAGAAATCATGATATTTAGAAGAAGAAAAAGAGACCCAGCAATAGTTAACTGTCAACTGTCTAACTATGTAACTAATGAAATACATTATGGTTTCCTGGTTAAAATTACATTAGCCACAGTGAAGTTTATCTCCACCTCTCCAAGTTCTCTTCCACCTGTTCCCTGTTCTCACCACAGATCACGTCATCTGCAAACATCATAGTCCACGGGATCTTTTATTATATTTAATGGTTGCAAATGTTTGGTCAGTTTCATTGATCGGACATGTTAAAGTTTTCTTAATCTCTTTGCACACGTAGCAAGCAGCTTTGATTGTACATCTTCAAAGGATACATTTTTTGTATGTTCTTAATAAACGATGTGGAAACAAATATCACAGAAATATCAGTGAATCTGTTTTGAGTGTTTTCAGTGTTTTAACAAAACTAGGCATTTCCAACTAACAGAGGACTGCATTTAATAAAAATCCCAGTGTGAAACTAGTGATAGAACTGAATTGGGACAACGGTGCTCCTGTCAGTCTGGCCCGTTTTCCCAGCAGAAGGCAGGAACGTCTGCACTGTAAATATTTCACGAGAAATGGAAAACTCGTGCCGCCTCGGGGCAAAGCTGCAAAAGGATTTTCTAGAGCAGATACACTTCACGTCAGTGTACAAAATGCTCATAAAGCGGCACTAATGGTATTCACTTCTCCAATTTAAAACGTGTTAGTTTAAATGTGGAATCGTGCTAAATTGATGACAGGAAGAGAATTACAAAAGTATCATTCTGTGAGAACTGGAGTCATTATTACAGTAGATCATTTGTTTTTTTTTTTTGCTCTTTAAAATTAATTCTAGATAATAGATTAGCTCGGTTTGTGTTGAGCTTTGACTGCAACCCAAACTTTACCAGATTTGTCTTTAGAACAGGTTAAAGAAAAACTGAATGTAAGAGTATAGAATGACAACGTTCATGCTTCGAAGTCTAACTTACCTCGTGCTATCACCTAAACTCATCTTTATCTTGTGTACCGAAGCTGTACGGCTCTAAAAAAAAAGAGTCTTTCTATGAGGTTGATTTGTACATCTCGACTGCAATAGGTTAAAAATAAATGCTCAAATAAAGACTAGCAAAAGCACTATTCTATTTGAAAGCCACAGTTTAGCGACTTCAGTTTTTAACGTGAATAATAATTAAAAAGTGTTAATGGAATTTTTAAAAAAAAATCATTTCAAGAACTCGCCAGAATGACAAAACAAGTCTCCTTCACCAGATCTTTACTGTTTTTCACTTTAATCCTGCGTGAAGTCAAATCACCATCTGATTGTTTCAAAAATATGCTAAAAGCAGATATTACAAGTGTTAGGATGTGGATTAATAAAATGCCTTTTGACATGTTCCTGGCCTGCAGGTAACAGTTGTAGCAACTGCTGTCTAAACCATGTGTAAAGGAATATGAGTATTCAAAATGTGTTACATAACTCTGCAATGTACTTCTTGGTAAATATGCTAGGAAACGCCTTGAAACTGTGACTTTGACTATGGTGACATTATTTACATGAACGCTCCTACAAGCACCCTGTCATGGTGTGTATGTAACTGGCTGTATGTATCTTTTATTTAACCAGGAAAAATAACTAATTGAGATTAAAAACCTCTTTTCCAAGAGTGACATGGCCAAGACAGCAGCATAAAACATACAACAAATCCAAAATACTAAATCAAATACACAAAACACCCACTATAATCGCATAACGACACATTAGGGCAGTTACAGGAGCCAAGTGATCTGATCTCTCGTTCCTTTAGAATTGATTAAAATTGTCCCAACGTAACAAGAGACGATAACTTTAAATCCTTGCAGAATATTCCAAGTGACGGGGACAAAATATTTAAGTCTTTTTACCTGGTTCAGTTCTGACCTTTGGGACCTGCATCAAAATGATGTCCTGAGAGCGCAGACTAATTATATTGTAATAGTATACGTTAACATATATGTAGGATGATGCCCAAGGACACATTTATAGATTAAAAACCAGCAAGGGAGAAAGTCTGCAGTCAGTCAAAGAGGGACATTTTGCTGTAGCATACAAAGTGCAGTGATGCATTCAATAGTCACAGTCTGTCGTAAAACGGAGGGCACTGATATACAGCATCCAATTTTTTGAAAAGCTGGGCTGAAGAGTTCATAAATAGCAGATCTCCATAATCTACCAGGGGCAGAATGGTTGAAACAATCAGATGCCTTCTGATTTAGTGTTGAGATAAACACCAATCAGAATACCTAAATGTTTGTAGAACCTGCAATCCCTCCATACTGGTCTGGTAGGAGGCTGTGCTTTTTCCCCCTCCATCTCCCCATACTGACACACAAACATCATTACTCATCACCTCTGCATTGTGGACAACTTGCGCATGGACATTCCTCTTTGGATAGTTTGAATGAATAAAATCATGGACTCTTTGTTCAATGTGTGTCAGTTTGGAAAATGTACTGACCAGTACCATTTATTGATGGGAAATTTATGACTGTTTTTTGCATTTTCAACAAACCTTGTGCACATCAACCGTTAAAGTTAACCAGTTCAGTTTTTTTTGTGTTCATTTTAATTTTTCCAAATACAGTACATGGTACTGAAACCCATCATTCTCTGTGCTGTTTTATTAATTACTGACATCGGCTCCAACAGTCATTCCTAGTCTTTTTACACGACATCTAGCTTTAGTATCATAATCAGTGCTACAGTGGCAAAAAGACCTTCTCCTACTCTGCTCCTGTTTTGTAGAATATCTTGCAAAAAGATCTGAAAATCTCCACCATGATCTCTCTAAGTGGCTTTAAACATCCAAGTTCCTGGTAAAACCCAATGCAGACATGTTCCTGTTTTAGTTTTCTACACCGCCTTATAATCTAGCTGTTTTTGTTCCTTTTTTTTTCAATACAATTTTCATTGAATTGTTCTTCTCAACATGTATGCATTTTATGATTGTCTACTGTTGTCCGTTGTCATCACTTTTTGTTAAAACAAGTCTTGTAAATGAGTCCCCGTGGCTCAATGGGATTAACCTGTATAAAAGGTTGAAAAAAATTAAAATAAACAGCGTTATTTTCCCTCCCTAAAGATAATCCTGCCATAAAGTTGTCACGTGTTAAATGTGTTCTCTGCCCTCTTCCTATAGGATGGATGCTAAAAAGCAGAGGTACAGCGTACGCTAGACCAATTTGTCATTAAAGATCAATACTTATGGCTCCGATGTAAATGACGGAATCAAATGTGGCTGAATCTGACCTTTCCTGAGGGCAGTCTGTAATGGGCGTGTTGTGGTCGATGATGGCGTTTCTGTAGTCCATTACCAGCGATGCCTTTCAGCCAGCTAGAATGGTAGAAAACACGTTTTAACTGGAAGAATTTCATGTAAAAATACATGAACTAATGTTTCAGTTAACTACAAAAAGCAAATAACTACCGGTATTCAGAAATTGTACAGATCTTCTAAAGTAGAAAGGTTAATTAAAAAAAAAAATTTTTACCTGCTGGAGAACGGCCTCAATCTGGAAAAGTTTAATTTAAAAAAAAGTTCCCACACATTTGCTATATTTAACTTATTTAACGCCTAAACTTTACAATGTTTGTACACCTATGTATTTTATTCTTCTGTAAACTTATGGAAATTTAGATGCGGGGAGTGTTTTTGGTCCCTACAATTAAAAATGGCAGCAGTCCACTTTGTACTTTTTCTCCATCATTCTGGTCAATTCTCGTCAATCTGGTCAAAATTAACTACTACCCAGTAATTCTACAACAAACTGAACCTTGCTTTAAACAATTACCGGTAAGTGCGGGACAAGCACAGAACATCAGAACCACTGTCCTTGAAAAGTTTTCCACTCCACATCTCTGGGACAGTATTCTTTTTTTAGCGCTTCATTAAAATGCATTAATTGGTTCCTTCCTCTTGGGCGCAGGCTGAACCAAAAGTGGAAGTGTGGAAGAAAAAAAAAATTAGAGCAAGAGCAGCCGTCCCATGTTCCAGAAACAAGTGACACCGAGCTGCTGCGGACACGTTTGCCACCATCTGTGCTGCACAGCGGGCAAGTAGGACGCACCAAAGACAGCAAGAGAAAACAGCTTAAAGAAGTAGACATTTGTTTATTTGACTTGTTCTGTACAGAAAAGGGTCAATACCAGCACAGGTGTTAACCATGGGAAATGGTATAAGAAAAGAAAAAAGGCACAATTCAGTTTTTATGTAAAGGTCAGGCTTTCCTAGAATATGAGAAGAGCGCACAGTAATACTGTTAATGCAAAATAAAAACAAAACCTTTGAAGCAAAAGAAACAAAAGTTCACCCGGAGTACGGACATAATCGGGGAGAATTGCTCGATTAGATTTTAATCGTTTTTAACAAGTTAAACCTATTCTGAGCCGTTTGCAGACCAGCTAGGATTAAAATCTGAGAAACTTTTTATTGAACGAGATAAATGACAATAAGCAGCATTTGACCGGGAAGCCTCTCCCTGGCCAAGAGGTCATGCACGTAGGCAGCCAGCAGGCGTTTTTCCCTTTTACAAAAACACTTCACTCACATTCAAATACTTAAAATGGACCAAAACAACAAAAGGGACATGTGATGGGACCGGTGGGCACCAAAGGACACTGGGGGGAAAAAATGAATTAGGTTTACAGCAGAAAGGTGCAACACTTGCTCAGCTGTTTAATCTTACAATTATAACTGATAAGAATAACTCCCGTATGCCCTACAACATTTAGTTTGCACTCCAAACAGTCAGATGGGACCTTGCACACTTAAAAGCTGAAAATAAATCTTTTATTCTGAAGGCATTTATGGGATTTCATTGGCTTACTGAAACATTTCTTCTGTGCTGACCTACTGCTGAAAAGTTATTTTGTTTATCTAGAACTTGGATGTTTTTAGAAGAGCGGCCCATGGTTCTTGCTGACATTTGCAAACCAGATAAAAACTCGGCACTTCAACATAAAACGGTGGCATTTTGTTTAGTGCTCTGCTCTGGTAGCTCGAAAACACAAATCAAATAAAAATCAGACTTAGGAAGAAAAAAAGAAAAAAAACCTCCAGTCTCAGAATGGAAATGTTTTAGGTCAGCTGGCACAAACAGGAAACAAACATTAATTCATCATATGGTCATGTCATGAATAAACTGTGAGAAAACAAGACGTGATCTTTGACATGAATCAGCTCAGATGCTCCACATACCCAAAGTGTGCACGCTGATGGTTTAAAGGTAAAACAGTGACTTGATCGTTATACTGGCTGGTCAGCTCCTTGTTGTCTTCAGTGCTGTTTTAAGTCCATAGGGATGATGCGCACCCCCCCACACACACACACACACTCTGTTTACTGCCCTTACAAACATCCTCATGTCAACAAAACACATTTTCAAAAACCAAAAACTTTCTGACCTGACAAATATTCAAGGAGAAAAACAGACGGGGTGAAATGTAAAAAAATCCATTGTGAACACGCACAACATGCACTTTGACATACAAAAACTCACACGCGCACAGATGCCCAGTGGTGATCTGGATTTCAAAATAAAATATTCAGTCTACAGCTAAAAGAGAAAACAAACAAAAAAGATGGAGCCATGTGGAAGTGGGTCATGTTTTAGTTCAGACTCAATGTCCAACAGCTGTAAACAGTCAGAAAACCTTTCAACGGCTGGCAACGACAACAGAGGTGGGGGGTGGGGTCGCTCTCGTGGTACAACCCCACAAGCAGGCAAGCTCAGAACAGCAACACTGGCGGGGGGAGGTGGACACAGCCAGCAAACTCAGGATACATCAGTACTGCTGAGAGGCTCCAGCTGGATTTTTGGGTCAGTCACTCTCGTCTGGATTCTGGGGGTCTATGATTTTGACGTGGGTGAAAGGGAAGAGCCCTCTTCGTCCGTTCACCTCCCCCTCCCATTGACCGCTGATGTTCATCCGTGTCACTGTAACAAGATCGCCAACCTGAGAGCCAGAGGACAAGAGAAAGGTTCAAACATGCACACTTATTCTCACCACAAATTGTTTTATTAAAAAAAAAAAAAAAAAAAAAAAACATTTCAGTTCAAGCATTAGT
>JARVLU010000489.1:18033259-18047496 GCA_031762415.1 Simpsonichthys santanae
ATTTACCCATTCATACAGCACTCTACTAGATCTATACAAAGCAAATTGAACAAATCATTCTAAAGAGACTAATCAGTGCTTTTTCACATTCATACACCGATGGGACACACATCTGAGGCAATGAAGGTTCAGTGTCTTGCCCAGGGACACTTTGGCATGTGACTGTTGGTGGAATCAAACCCCACCCAACTCTTGCATTGGAGGACGACTGGTCTAACCCCCCAGCCACAGCTGTAAACAGTTTCTTCCCTGCGTCTGTCAAACTGCTGAACTCGAGCTGCACTTAATTCAGCTTCATATTACTTTTGTTTTAAAAATTTTATTTATTATATACAGTATATATATATATTTATACTCTTTTGTATTGTATTGAGTTATTTGTTAATTGTTTGGCTTCTTGATCTGGGACCTGAGTACAGGTATTTTGTACCATAAATGCACAAATGTGAGCTGGTATCACAATAAAAAATCCTTGAATACTTGATAGCAAAACTGAAATGGCCTACCAAGAAAAACACCAAACAACTTTATACCAACAATGGTAGGGTTTTCCAAACTTCAACGGAAAATGACCAACATTAACAGCAAAACATTAATTTCTATGTGATAGCACCCCATTTCTCTGACCATATCAGACAACAGCTGCGTTCACCTTGATATATACTTTAAAGGAAATCTAAGAGTTGCCAAAGGGGCAAAAATGATTCAGACGTTGGCACTTTGCTCCTTTGCCAAAATGAAAACTGAATGGACAGAAAAAAAAATACACTCAGAATGTCAACCTGGAGGGAACACAAAAGGGCAGAGAACTCATTGACCCAGAGGGATGCAGCAATGTGAAGAAAGTAGGAAACCGCCTGTGTGTTGTGGTAATGATGCCAGAGTGAACAAATTGCAAAGCAAAGGAAACATGTTTAAATGTAGTACATGGAATTACTGTGGCAGCAACACAGAAGTGAGATCAGAGACAGAGCCACTGGGAATGATTTGCTGCTCTTGGGACTTAGGAGTTATGGCTACTGTGAAGAGTTCAGGTGTACTGCAGAATAAAATAAAAAGCGAAATAAGCCAAACAAGTCTTAGATAGTAGTAAATGTGGTACATCAATGTGCAATAAGAGTGTGTAAGACCATAATTGTATGCACTGTGTGAACACTGTCCAAATATTTTCAAAGGTAGAAAAAGAAATTCCTGATTTCTTCAAGAATCAGTTTTGGAAAAAAATATTTTTCTGTTCAGTTGTTTGGCAACTGCGCTCCAACACTCCAATCTCACCTCAGGTCACTGATACAGATTTTCATTTTGTGACCTAAAACATGTCTAAGTAGTTCATATCCCAAACACATTCATAAAGACAGTGCATGTTCACAAATAATGAGAAGAAGCAAAACTTTGTGGTTTCGAAAAAAAAAAGAGAAAAAGTTTAACCTCTTAAGATGCTTTTCTGGGGGCGTGCACTTTGGTCCACATGTTGTTGTTCACATGTTGGCTTGTTTTACCAAACAAACGAGGGATAAACTTCCCAGTTAATAATACATGCTGAGCAGTTTTGAATTTCCTAGAGGCATATAGGAGTTGTAAATGTTCCTCCTTTGCCCGTTGGTCAAACGAACAGGTCTAATTTCAGTTTCAGAAAAAAACTTCAGTGAAACAAAACGTGTTTGTTCTTAAATGTGCTAAATAAAAGCAGAATGTGTCACAAGAAGTGACCTTTGTCGCACATAAGGAAGCTTGCACTCAAGACAGGAAGTCAGTATGAAGATAACGTGGAGCAGTATCGAGCCATAAGCTGCAACATCGTCTTCCACTCGGCTTAAAGACAGATCTCTTAATCAGAGGCCAGTGTGTGCACGAGTTCTCTGAAGGCTGAAGCTCTGTCCATCCTGCCTGCCCGTCACTACTGCCAGTCCCGGCCATGAATATGGAGCTGTTCTGTGGCTGGGAGCTTGCTTATGTTTTCTGTCTGATATCTAGACCCCATTCCCATTTCAAAGGGAAGTCCACCCGGGGCCTTGACTTTTTGATCTGCCTGGCGACTGAGTCGACCACCTGCATGTGGGATCAGCTGCCAGTGAGAGCAGACAACCCCTCTGCTTCAAAATATACATTCTCCCTCCTCTTCATCCCCCTTTCGTTGCTTCGTTGCCTTTCACTGTACCCCCCACACCCCATCTTTCTTTCGTGAAGCTGCCAGGGGCCCAACAGTCCTAACTGGGTCTGGAGCTGCATTCTGTTCTCAAATGTTCTGACCGTTGGTTGGTGTGATGCTTAACATGTTCAGCGTATCGCTGAAGGTAGTTGCAGGACCATTTTGTATTTATGATTTAGGAGAAGCTACTGTGTCAACATGGCACAGACACAACAGGGACTTTATGAAAAGGTGCCCTTTCTAATCAGTGTCAGTAATCTGCAAATACAAGCTGTGACCCCTTTCATTGCAGCCTGTACTAAGCCCATTAACAGAATGTTAAACAAGATCAAATCAGTTAGTGCTAACACATGACAAGAGACTGTATTTACATTTGTGAGACTTACAATTTCCCAACATAACATCTCTAAAATGGTTTAAATTATATTTATCTGATAGATTCTAGTTTGTAAATGTAAATAATGAATCTTCATCATACACCAAAGTTAGTCATGGAGTTCTTCAAGGTTCAGTGCTTGGATGAATACTCTTTACCTTATACATCTATTAGGTAAAAGTTATTAAACAGCAAAAAATTAAATTTCACTGTTTTGTTGTTTGTTCATGAAACCCAATGAATCCAATCAGTTACTTGGATTATAAGCTTGTCTTAAAGACATAAAAACATGGATGACCCTAAATTTTGTGCTTTTAAACTCGAACAAAACTGGTTTTGGTTTTTGGACCTGAGCATCTTAGAAATAAATTTTTCAGTCTTGCACCCTCCATGGATGGCATTAATCTGGCCTCTAGTTATAATGTTAAAAATCTTGGTGTTGTTTTTGATCAGGACACGTCTTTTAACCCCCACATTACAAGCAATACCAGAACCGCTTTCTTCCACCTGTGTAATATCGCTAAAAATAGAAAGATCATATCTACAAATGATGCAGAAAATCTGGTTGATGCATTTGACACGTCTAGACTGGACTATTGAAATGATTTGTTATCTGGGTGTCCAAATACTTCTTTAAAACATCTTAAATTAACCCAAAATGCTGCTGCCAGAGACTTAACTGGAGTTAGAAGGAGAGATCATATATCTCCAGTTTTAGTGTCTCTCCATTGGCTCCCTGTCAAATTCAGACTTCAAAATCTTACTTCTAACCTACAAAGCCCTCAACAACCTAGCTCCATCTTATATTACAGATCTTAGTGTTCCATATTTTCCTAACAGAGCACTTCATTCTCAGACATCAGGTTTACTTGTGGTTCCTAGAGTTTCCAAAAGCAGAATGGGAGGAAGATCTTTCAATTATGAGGCTCCCATTTGTGGAACCAACTTCCAGTTTCAGTCCATGAGGCTGACACATTGTCCAGTTTTAAGACTGGTCTTAAGAATTCCTTTTTGATAAATCCTATACAGTAGTTAGGGTTGGCTTGTTATGCTGCCATAGGCTTAGACTACTGGAGGACAAATTGACCTCATTTTCTAAAAAAGAATTGTTACAATTGAATAGTTTTCATTTGATATTATTTCTATCTTGACATGTGATTCTTGACTTGCCATTGTGTATCTGTTCCTCTCAAACCCAGCCAGTCGAAGCAGATGGCCGCTTGTTCTGAGCCTGGTTCTGCTGGAGGTTTCTTGAACACGAGGCAGTTTTTCCTTTCCACTGTTGCCTTCACGTTTTTTCAAGATGAGCTACGATGAAGCTAAACTCAAAGCAGTCTGCTCCTCAGATAAATAATGTTATTAACTTCCTTTTTTTTTTTTTTGTATATGAATGCTTAGAGTGCCCTGTGATGACTTCTGTTGTGACTTAGTGCTATATACAGTAAATAAACTGAACTGAATTGAATAACATAACTAACTCTCAAAACACGAGAGTTCCAGTCTGAAAGGTCTAACATTTTATTTTCAAACAAAGCAACAGCTATTTGAAATGTGCAAGTTTCCAGATGTTCCTTACAATAAGTGATATTCACAGAGTCTTAAAGTTAATTAGCTTTCTGAAACTATGGCAGTGAGGGTAATGAGTGAATAATTGTTTCTCAGCAGGGGTGACAACCAAAGGACCTGGAGGATGATTTAAGAAGCGCTACTTATTGTGAGCTGCATTAACAAAAATAAATGAATAAATAAACAACAAAAAATAAGTATATATTTTATACTGACTCAAAATAAAAGTCAACTTAGGGTTATTTTCCTGGACTTTACCTTTTGTAGTAAAGTTTATGCTGATGCAGTTTTATTTAACCTTTTATTTAGTTCATAGAAAAAAGGTCTAAAAGTTTACAAGCTCTTGTTTAAAAGGTTTAAAAATGCTACATACATTTTTCTGTGCACCTTTAGTTTGTGCAGCTAATAAAGACGTACCTCACCCATTTATTTGCACACCCTGTACAACAACAAAGCTATCAATAAAATAAAAATCAGGAACAAACTTCTAGAAGGGGTTGGGGAGAAGAGATCATTCAACATCCCTGCACATCATTTTTGCTCTCAAGTTCTGCCTGTCTGGTTTGAAACGACTAAAGAGTTGACGTTTCCCATTCCACAACCTTAAAACAAAAGCACTTTCTTTTTATGCAAACAGCGGGAACAAGTAAAAGAGGTGTGAGGAGGGGGTGGAGGCAGTCAGCAGTCGAAGAGGCTTGTAGCCGAGCCTCAGTTTGGAAAGCCCTCATAAATCCTGATTTGAGCAGGGCGCTAACCAGAGGAGCTAAGACACATCAAGAGGAGGGGCTGAAGAGAAGAGGGGTGGCAGCATTGCCTCTTAAAATGCTACGTCTGATTAAGTTTTCCCATTAGGTGACAGCTGAACTTTAACATTAATATGATAATATTGAAATAAGTGCGTGTTATTTACTTCAGCACCAGAGGGGGTGGAGGGAAGAAAAGAAGAGGGAGGAGGGAATGATGAATGATTTCTGGACAGCTTTGGGTGACATGCCAGGCGAGGTGACCCCCCCTCCACCCCCTCCTCACTTCTCTTCCCATAATCAGACTTGACAAAATGGAGACATATGCAGAAATATTGGTTACAGTCGGCGTCACAGCCCTCCTCAGGCCTACTATTTGCTGGCTGCCCTGTGAGCCGCCCGGCAAATTGTCTATGGGCACTGAAGCATCTATTTCAATTGGCACTTCCTTCCTGCCCTGGGATTTTACATTTAGTCGGTGTCATTTACATATTACTCTTAATCAAAATCCACAGTGGGTGAGAGGGAGAAGAAGAAGAAATAAAAACAACAACAGAGAACACGAGACAAAACTGCGGCGTCACGGTTCAGGAGAAAGCACACGGGCACTTTATGAAATGGAGATGTGACAAGATATTAACTGTGTGTGTGTGGAGGGCTGTGCACAAAATAATGCAAGGCCTATTTGATATACTTGCAGCTGAATGCTTGTGTTTGTGCTATTTGTTTGGGGGGCTGCTTTGTGCGTGGACCAGCAAGCGAGAGAAACAGACTGCAAGTTGGGCAGTAAGTGCATTTTGTGAAAAACAAAGGAAAGCAGGAGAAAAACTGGAGACATGCACGGTGTACACTTGTCTTTTTAAGTCGTTTGTTTCTGCTGGATGATTTACTGAGCTGCTCTTTTCCGCATCCATCCAAACACAAAGCATCAATACTGTGGCGTTGGAGTAAACAGCCTCTCAAAAGAACGTGTTTAACTCAGATATAGTTGACCTTTACAAACAGGAGACTAAAACATAATGCAATGAATTACACTTCAATGAACAAAAATAGCAATTAATAACTTACCTAAAACAAATGTTAGGTATAAAGTTATTCGTTTATAGGTCTTTTTATTCGATCTTTAACGTTCTCGCACACTGTTAAAGCACGATGCATGCAAAAGTGTGCAGAAACAGTGGTCCTACCTGCATCTTACCTTCTCAGCATGCCGGTGAGGATGCGAGAACTCTTGCCCAGGTTTGCGTCTGTTTCTCTCAGCTGGGAGAAGAGAAACAAAACAACAATGACACATGGGGTTTTAGGTTTTATTCAGAATGAACAGTTGAAGGACACACAGGGTTTAATGCAATAACCAAAGACTCGTTTTGTTAACAGTGTTTTTTTATTATTTTTTTTTTTTTAAAGAAAATAAAAAAGAACCTCAAACCTGCTGTTTCTTAGTGGTAATGACTTGTTTAATATTTTAGTTTTAAGGGTTTCGGCATCAAACACTGGTATTTTGTTTATTTGCAATTGTCAAACTGTCTATAAATTAAAATTAACGCCAGTGTATTATACTGTATATATATACACAGTATATATATATATATATATATATATATATATACACAGTATATATATACAGTGTATATAGTAGTCCCTTGCTACTTCGCAGCTCGTTTTTCACAGACTCGCTCTATCACGGTTTTTCAGTGAGACTGGACATGACACACAATTGGCTGATTGGTGGATGAGCCTCACAATCGGGAAGGAATTTTTACTTAAAATAAATTATTTAAAATTATTTAGCACCTGCTGCACCTCTGTGCAGCCCACACTGCAACATAAGCTTCCTGCTGCAGCTGATCAGCTGTTCTCTATGCAGAGCGGAGAAGTGGGCGTGGCCAAGAATGGCAGAGAGCAGCCAGAGGCAGAGAGCGGAAATCATGACTTTCTGTGCTCTTTTAGAGCGTTTAGAAACATTGGAAAGGGTCTAAAATGCCTTTATTTAAATATACAGTACAGGCAGTCCTTGGGTTACGATGGTCTCGGATTACGACGTTTCGAGGTTACGATGAATCTCCCTTGTTCACGTTACGCGGTTGCGTCAGTTTTATGTTGTTAAACGTCGTAACGCAGCGACGGAAGAATACAGTACGCGGTGCAGTGGCGGCGGAGGAATACATGTACAGGTACTACTGTATGGTGGAGGACGGCGTCACTAGCATCCCAGTAGGCCATTAGCCCTTCATTATAGCTCCCAAATGCAAGGAGGACCCTTCTGATGGCAGTGCACCGAGAAAAAGGAAGGCCATCGCCATGGACTTACGTCGAAAATCGGTTTACGAGCTTGGTAAAACAGGTACGTCACATGTATTTACGTACGTTCTGATTTATGTCGAAAATCGGTTTACGATGCTGCGTAGGAACGGATCTATGTCTAAGTCGAGGACTACCTGTATAATATAAAATTACTAAAATAAATTACTACTACTACTCCTACTTTGCAGTTTTTCACTTATTCTCGGGCTTCAGGGCACGGATCCCCTGCAACAAGTGAAAAACCGTAAAGTAGGAATAGTAGTGCAATTAGTAAGTAGTAGTTTATTTTAGTATTTATATATGTTTAAGGCATTTTAAACCCTTCCCACACTCTTGCAATAGTCTAACATTCTAAAAGAGCACAGCATGTCATGATCTCCACCGTCTCTGCCACCTGCCAGCGCTCTCGGCCACGCCCACTTCTCTGCTGCAGAGCGGAGATCATGACACGCTGCAGGAAGAAGCTTCTCCCTGCACATGTGGGCTGCACAAAGGTGCAGCAGGTGCTCAATAATTTAAAATCACTTATTTTAAATTTAAAAAAATCCACGCCGAACTTTTGGCTCATCCATCAATCAGCCAATTGTGTGTCATGTCCAATCTTACTTTGAAAAACCACGAAAGAGCGAGTACGCAAAAGTCGAAACACGAAGTAGCGAGGGGCTACTTCATTTATATTTTTAAATATCAGGTTACTAATAAATAAATATAACTTTTCTGACAGCTAGTCTGACAAACATAGCTGTGTATTGCTTCTATTACCTTGTTGGTGCACACTTTTGTAGGCAACAGATTTGCACAAAATTCAATATTAGGACCTTCATTCGTGTTGCATGGTTGTGAATCATGTGTTGCCAGAAAAAAATAAAAAATAAAAAACACACAAAATTGATTCAAACATCAAAGTTGATAATTGGATTTTTGTGTCTACACATCTTGGAAAAAAATAAAAAATAAAAACGATCATGTGAGTCAAATCAACAAAAGAGTCAAACTTGAGTCACTTCAGCCTGGTAATAAGAGCATCAGAGAGGAGATCCTAGGATTTCAGTTTGCTTTTTTTACCTTTAAGTTGGATGTTTACTCATCTAGAAACAACCCTCTACAAACCTCCCCCACTGTGCACACTTTTAGAGGCAATTTATTCAAAACAGAAATAGCTTGACTGTGTGTACAATCCACTTTGGCCTTTTATTTTTTCTTTCCAAGCCTTTAAACTGTTACCAATAAGAGCGATTTCAAACAGAAAACAACTACTGGGTATATTTAATCAAGCAGTCTAGAAGAGTCGCTGAGTGGCCTTCTGCCCATCTTGCTGCTGAGCCAACATCAGAATAATATAACAATAATAATAATTATAAAAAGAGCTGCCTTTTCTTTTGACGTACCTAGCAAGCACAAGGTGTCCTTGAAAGCACCCTTGAAATAATGATCATGGCGATTCAGGACTAATTGCCTTGGATTTTTCCCTTTTCTTGCTCTACCTTCATTTTTCCCCCCCCTCTTTCTCGCTGCCTTTTCTTCTTCGGGGGTCACAGAAATATTTTCATTTCACTCTATTAACAGATTTAGGGACTTTTTAACGCTAAAATGATTCGGCAGAGACGTTGCCAGCAACGTGTGAAAGGGAGAAAAAAAGCTGACACTGCACTGAGTGAGCTGCCACTAACATCTACATGTTGTCACAGTTTCCAGAGGAGGATGGGGGGAGTTGATGATTTTATCCACCCTGCAGGGAGTCATTTCTCTTTATCCTTTTCTAAGATAATAACCCTTTCAATAAATACATTCTCACTGAATGTTTTCATAAATTTATCAAGCTGCGTTCTATTTTCTTTCTAAAAACCTTTGAAAAATGTTCCAGTGACACCTTTTCATTTGGTCTAAATCATTTAACTCAACCCCACCACTCCTTCAATTCCTTCCTTCTTTCCCATCTTTACATGCTACCCTCTGGCAGCCTGGGCTGATGCGATGCAAGTTGCCAGAGCCAAGGATCCATGCAGTACAGGGTAGATGGGAGACCTTGGGTTTGGGCCCTCTGGCAAAGACAACAAGTCCAGCAGTTTGCCTGATGTCTGCCTCAACCCATAGATCTGTCCCCCCTGGTACTTCACATGTTCTCCCAAAATACACATCTCTCTTTGAATCCCCACCACCACAGACAAGCTATCCCATTTCTTATGCCTTCATCCTTAACCTGAAACGGAACAGAAATTTGTGTTCAGTCGAGTGTCTAAAATTAACTCTGGCTGCCTAAATAAAATAAAAAAAATTCAATACATACAAAGAAGGTGTTTCGCCTGACTTGTGTTTTTCACGTAGCTCAAAAATAGAACAATCGCCAAACATTACGCTGACTTCCAGGAGTAAAAATACATATGAATTATGTAATCAATACTATAAATAGTCAGTGTGCAGAAACATTAAAAAATGCAACGGACCTATGGTCTAGCAAAAAGTAAGTAGTGAGTTAGGAAACACAGCTGAAATTTGAGAATGAAAACTGTGAAATAAACATCCTGTTTTGAAAGTTTGTCTGAAAGTGAAGCGTAAGCTTAAAGATACTGAAAATGGAGGAAACACGTTGCTTTGCCAACACAATTTTGCTGACTTTGTGCACATACAGTACATGCCTAAGACCATTTTTTTAAGCTTGTCGAGTAAACAAAGGTGGTGCTGTTAAGCAGCTGTCACGACTTACGGTTTTGCATACACTTGTTAGAACGGAGTATGTGCAGGTGGCAGGCGTGCACTCACCCTTTCCCTGGATCTCTGTATCTTCTCACGGTCGGTGTGCAGGTTGGAGAGAATCTCCTGTCCCACTTGTTCTGAAAACAAAAACGCAGCGTCACAAATCCGTGTGTCCAACTTTTACCCAAAAGAAAAAATAAAACGTTTGATAATATGCAGATGACAAAAGGCTTAACTTGTAAATCTAAAGTTGGAATCCAAAGTCTGAAGAACAAAAGGATTAATAAGGCCATTGATTGAAACTTAGAAGACAAATTGTAGATTCGTATAGAGCTGACTAATCTAAACTCGAGACAAATTTAGCTTTTTGTCAATTTTTTACTATAGCACTTAATAAACACATCCTAATGGTGACTCTAAACTGACATTTGATGTGTGTGTGAGTGTGCATTGCTGCGTCATCTCGTGCGTCTTTGTGTTGGTCTGTAAATCTTGTACTTGAGCTTTTTCTTATCAAGCCAGTGCAGAGAACTGGTTCATCAGAGAAGCTGGTGTATAGGTCATTTTTTAAAATTCTAATTTAAGAAACTGCACGACTGATGAGTAATTCCACAGGTTGAGAGAAAAAAAAAAAACATTTTAATTATAAGGTGGTAATTGAGTTTTTATGTAAGAAGAATTTTTAGTTCTTCACGTGAAAGCCTGAAAAAAGAATACAATTGCCGCTAGTTCTAATTGTACGTAAAAGTAAAAACAGCAAAGATGTTTTCTCATTGTCAAGAGCTTCCCTTGGTAATATATCATGCACAAGAAGAAAATCCTAAAAAATATTACCGTATACAGTATAAGTAAAAATAATTTCTTCGTGACTTGTTGGATTTTAATATTCTCAGTACTGTATTAGAATTAGTAAACAGAAAATATCCAGATTTTATAGTTTGTACAGCAATGTCTTACAATATTTTGTCAAAGCATAAGCCATTATCTTTAGCCCTTAGGAAGGGATAAAGGACACTTTTAGCCTTTAGAGATATATTTATCCGGAAGTGCTCAACGAACACAATTAATTACAAAATTTAAACACCTCTGCCAAGACATGCCAAATTTGCCAGTGGTCATCATTTTTCTGTCTCTGAGGTTGGTAGTGAAGTTGCCCTGTCCACAACTAACCCAAAAATGTAACAACACTACTGTGACGTTAATGGTTAAAAATTAGGGAGGCAGACGATGAATCGGGGGAGAAAAATGGAAGAATGTTTGCATGGATCAAAGACAGGCTTTCAAGCGCACCAAACAAATTCAGAATAACCAATACAGTTGCTGACTGTATTACACTACACAGGTGCCGCACACCAAAGGGCCCACGTGCTGAGCGCTTGTTCAGGGATGGGGGGTGGGGTGTAAAAATGGGCTACATCTGGCATCTAAACAAGAGCAGAGAGCGAAAGAGAGGGAACAAAATGATGGAGAATAAGAGACAGAGAAAAGGGATCAGCACTGTCAAATGAACATCCGTTTCCAGTTCATCCCGTCTTTTACGCCCCTACACTGTAACTGACTCGAATGTGTCTCTTCCTGCCTCCATTAATTTCTAATCTGGAACGAGACAGATTGAAGGATACCCAGATTAAACAGTGCAGTCAGACAGTCACATGTGACAAATAGGGCAGATTAAAAGACTGAGTGCAGGTATTAATAATCATAAAAATACACGCCCTCCCCCGTACTGATTGGAAAAGAACAAGGAATAAATGGGGAGGGAGTTGAAGCGGAAATCTTCCGTTAAAGTGATAAATACCCACATCTATCGATCTCTGTCAGTACTGGAGCTTCTTTTATTTTTAATAAATGAGCGTGACAAGCACAAGCACTTTTTTATGGCCAGCGCATTATTGGAAAGGTTTACCGTGGGCAGAAAGATGGAAGAGGTCATGGGTGAAAAAACAAACAATCATCACACACAATTTGCACGTAGCTTTGTTTTGTAGGGGCAAAATGACCTCAAACTGATTTTATGTGGTATACGGCGCCCAAAAATCTGTCCAAATGTTTTACTTTCGCTTAATGAGCCTTATAATCCTGTGCATCTTATGAATGAAAACAGACCAATTAATTGATATTGCGACTTATAATACAGTACGCCTTATAGTCTGACACATACCGGTACTATTCACTGCTGCTCAAAATGAGGTAGCATATTCGCTTGAGAAATAATAAGGTGCTGTCTCTTAAAACACAAGACACTAAACACTTAAAATTCATAAGTTACTCAAATGTGCTTTATTAAACTTCATAAATGGTGACAGAGGTCCAAAAATCATTAAAATCCATAGAACATCCCATTGAAGATGCTGTCTAAATGATATATTTTTGATTAAGATAGACATATTTCTTGTATGTATGGTCTTTCCATAGCCCTCCCAAATTACTCATTGTTCTTTTATGAGTTATTCCAACTTTCCTGAGGTCTCCCAGGTGAATTGATGGCATTTATTGATGATAATGTATCTTCCACTTGTCCTCAGTATTCAGTATTTGTGAACTTTTGCACTAATCTTCTATATGTCTTGCAGACCAATGTTTTGTATGAGCTTTCATTTTTCAGCACACTGATGAAAAATGTCTGATTAGACAAATTGAAGTAACGAAAGGTTCCTACATCAAAAATCTGGTTTTGTTCAGTGCATTTTATTTCCATCATTTATTACATGGATAAACTAAAAGTTTTAAAATAAGGAAGTTCCAGGCATTTGCAGATTCATGCAACAGTATAGTTTTATTTGCAGGATCCCAACAAATGCAGAATTTACAACTTTTGGTTCAAAATAAAAATGTACAAGCGATAAAACAATTCCAAAAGGAGAACTCATTTACCGTTAATGTCCCTGACTTGTCGCTCGTTATAAAACATTCCTCGCCTGTTTAAACAGCTATTAACAATTTAAATAACCCTGACCGGGAGGACGTGCTCTGGCTCTCTTGTTAAAGATTCCCATCCCCAAAGGTCCATTTAACAAGCCCATTATTGCATTACATTACATTTACATCAGCACCAAAGAACCTTAATTTAACTAGTTCCCCTAATGTAGCTCCAGAAAATAAAATTTATTTAAAAAAAAATGAATGCAGGAATCTAATAGAGGGCAAAACAAATGAACATATAAAGACTTATTTTTAATACATAATTAAAACAGCTTCATTTTATCTCAGCTAAATATTCTAACTTCTGGTTTTCATTAAAAAAAAACATTTATTAGCTCAATGTAATCATTTACTGTAGAAAGCAAACTTAAAGTAAAAAGAAGGAACAAAACAATTTATCTGATGTCATTTTTGGACACAGTTGAAGGAACCAATTAGGAAATTATTAGCAACTACCTTAATATTTTAAGAAATAAGTGAATCTTATTCAGAACCTGCTTGCGGAAAGGACACAAGTTTTTCTTAAAGTTAAAGGAAGTAAGTTGAACCCTTTAAAAACAGGTCAAACTAGAAGGCTTTTGCTTACACAGCGCTATAACTTTAGTCTTAAAAACACAGCTGTTAAATAAAAACTTTTTCTTCATTGTGCTTTGCCTCCAATAATTAGCTACAACTTTACTTTTTATGAGCGATAAATGAGTAAAAGAAAACTGAAAGTTTCAGACATCCTGGTAAACCTTCTGTCCTCTCTTGTATTTGTGTATTTCATATTTTTAACAGCTCTCAACAACTTGCATTTCGCTCCCAATATTGTGTGCAGAACTGGAGGCAACATGTTTAATGGAGTGGCTTCTCAGCAGACAAATATTCTTAGACAAAAGCAAAAAGTGGCATTTTTTCTGATATTTAACAACTAAACTGTTACAGTAGAGCAAATAAACCCTCCTGATTGTAGCATTAGATGTTCAATGAGCCAAAATGTGTGGAAATATTATAGATGTATATGCTTTTATCACCCATTATTGTGTTTTAAACAATTACTGTATGCTTACAGTATTAATAGGAGTCGTTTCAGTGGAATAGAATTAGAGGGAAACAGCAATTGTAATTAATGTTTGACCAAACAGTAAAATAAATTTGTCATCTCTTTCTTGATTAAGACGCCACAGAACACTAATTGTGTGAATCCTTATAAAGCATTCACACACTGATACATTTTTCAGCATCTTTCTCGCTCCACAATTTTTGTGCTATTTCAACAAACCCTATATCACAATGTTCAGCTCGTTCAAGAGAAGGGTGCAATGACTTTTGGTATTGGTGCAGCTTTAGCTTTTTTGAAATATTTAGTCTTTCTGCCACTTTTTTTTTTCTCATAGGAAATGAATTGAGCTCATTTTCCAACAAGAAAGTTCATGCTCAATAATCCAGGTACCAAATTCGATAATTCTCAGTCGGGTCATCTGGACAGTTTCTTTTTTTA
>JARVLU010000489.1:18069443-18079945 GCA_031762415.1 Simpsonichthys santanae
TTCATAATATCATATCAAAAGGAGAACAAAAAAAAAAAAAAAAAAAAAAAAAAAGAGTATCCTACACTTTTTTATTACAGCAATAAAAAGCACATACACACTACGAAAATTACAATGAAAGAAGATTATATATTAGGTCCTGCACTTGTGAACTTACTTTTCCATATATATACATGCTACAACACTCCACCACTCTTTCTAAACAAATCTCCATAGCTTATGAGACCCAAGGAGGTCAAGATGCATCTGAAACTTCCTTTTCTTTCCCCAGAAAAAAAAAAAAGGAAGAAAATGTGTGGGACTTGAAAGCAGCAGCAGCTCACTCACTTTCTTCACTATAGTTCCCAAAGCCAATGCAGATCAATACGCAGCCACAGATACCACAACTGGAACAACTCTTGTCAAAGGTTACCCTTTTTACTTTGCGTTTCTCTCTTCATTTGAGCAGGGCGGAGGAGGATGAGGAGACAGAGGGAACAAAAAACAAAAACAAATGAGACAGCGAGAGGGGAGACAGCTTTTGAGAAAATAAGAGGAAAGCAAGAAAGATAAACCTAAAATGATCCCTTCTCTATAGCTGCGGAACTTGGTGCTAATGGGTTTTGACACATCCCCGGCAGGCCAAAGAGAAAAGGAGCTAGGGGTGAGTCGATAGTGGTGAGCGGCTGTGGCCAGGGGCAAGCAGCAGAGGCTAGACCAAACCCCTGGTACAAGCTGGGGCTGGGGGCCTGACCACTAATCATTATAAAGTCAATGAGTCCTCCAGCGCTCGCAGCTACACTGGCCTTCCCAAGGAGCAACACCACCTAGTGAGGGCCTTATTGTGAACATGTGCACACAGATACACACTAAATATATACAGCAGGTCCTGTATTCATGCCAAGTCCTGCTACAATGACGCTATCCACATAACAACAACTGTAGGTACATTTTATTGCATACAAGTTTGTGAAACTACCACCACAAAAAAGGTTAACACAAAAAACCCACTAAGTGTATTTAGGAAAGAAAACCATTGAGGATTCTAGAATTGTGCCGCTCGGGGCGGCTGCATGTTGGAGTAGCTCTGTTACTTTCATTCTGGGATATTGCTTTTGGACACTTTTATTTCTCTTTTTTTCCGGATGTAAATTGCTTTTATCGGATGATTATTTCTCTTTTACTTTTGGGCATTTGTTATGATGTGTAACCATGGAAACAAGGTGTTTTTATCAACCAGGAGCAGCTGATTAACATCTCAAAAGCTCAGATAGCTCAACTACAGTTTCAAATTCTAAATGAGTTGAAAAGGAGGCGCCATGGATGAATTTCCGTCAACCTGGCAGCAGTGCTCGAGTACCTGACCACTGAGATCATGGAGCTGGTGGGAAACTTGGCTTGTGACAATGGAGGGTCAGGATCATCCCCCGGCACCTTCAGCTGTCTGTCTGTGGCAACGAGGAGCTCAGCAGACTACTGGGAGGAGTGACCATCGCTCTGGGAGGAATTCTGCCTGGCATTCGGGCAGTCCTGCTGCTCAGGAGGACTGAGATGCCCGCCGGATCTAACAGCAAGCTGGATCCGTGTGGATGGATCGGCATCTGTGGCCAGGTTCTTCGTATTTGCTGCAGGAGATCCTTCCTTCCCACAGCTATCAGCATATATAACAACTCTTGAATGAAACCAGGATGATGAACTACGACAACACTTAATTTCCCTTTTTGAATTGAATTAAATTGAGAAATAACTTGACACACACAAAACACACACACACACACAATAAATTTCAAGAAGTTTGCCATGTCAGTCAGAGAGACAGTCTCCAGCCTTTGATGCTGTGCCTCTATTATTAAGTGCCATCACATTCATGCCCTACACTGGGCACAGCCTCTCCTGAGACACCACACAAACTGTTCCCAGGTCAAACTGGGGCTCGGTAGCCTCACCTGGTCCCCATGCATTTTTTAATGCCTCAAACTAATTCTGACACACTGTCTCAGACTAGACTATCAAATGAGGCAGTTTCTTTAATTGGCAAAGATTTCATTTAAAGGGAAGTTAATGTGACTGCAGCGAGGATATTGAAAATATCCTTAATATTAATTCTGACTGATGACTTAAGGTTGAGATACAAATAAAGGCAGATTGCATAAAAAATTAGGAGCATTGCAGTGTTGTTCTCAATTATTTCACAAGGATAATGTTTAGGCAATGAACCACGCTTGAGTTGTCCAAAAGCTGTTTAAATTAAAAGTTAGACAATTTTGGGAGGACTTTTGGCAGGCTAGCTTAGCTGAAATGTTTAGGATATTTGGAAAAGGGCACACTGATTAATAAGAAAGTCAAGATTTGTGACCATATCAAGGACTACAAGAAAAACGCCATATTATTTTACATTATTATTGTTTAGCGTATATCTTAGAGCCTTGTATCCTTCATTTTTATACTTTTGGAATTTAACCATTAGTTAAAAACGATCTACTCTGGTAGTCTGGTGTGTGTCTAAATGAAATGAGCTTAAACAAAAGATGCAACAAAAAAATTATTTTTTTAATCAATCAATAGCCTTACAGCTTCTTAGCCTCAGTCTGATCAATATGCATGCAATCAAACTTTTGCCAGACTTACTTCCACCACTACATCTATCGATTGAATTCATTGATCTTAACGCTCAACTGTCTTTTAGGAGCGGAAGGTATGGATATTTAGCGCCCGAGACCCCATCTGGCCAGCTTTGTGAACTTTGACCTTTGAGTTAATCCTCAAACAAAAAGGTAGAACTTATTGGTACCAATATGGTCTGACCTGGAACCATCCCAGAAGGGGGCAGACTAAAGCAGCAGGGTGCCAAAACACAATCTAAAATTCAGACCAATGACCACTTCTGGGCTGGACTTTACGGTAATGACTACAGCTTCATCACACATGAGCTTTAAACCAAATACACATTTATATTTGTGTTAGTTAAAGCAAAAAATAAAAATAAATAATCAGCATGACGTAACTTTAGTGTAATTATTTAAGATGCACTGGCCTGAAACATTGGTTAAATGTGACACATATCATCAAGGGGGAAAGATGATGAATTTAGAAGACAGCGAAAAAGAAAGTGATGAAGGGTTCAGTGCAGGAGGGGCAGTCAGAACCCAGGTCTTGAGGGGGATTGGCGTTCAATGAGGCTCTTCACTGATGTGCCGCCCAGGTCTTTGAAGGGATTATTAACACATTTTGATTACTCTGGTCCAGTTGTCACGGAAAATATAACCTCCATCAGGACTATAAAACAGAAAGCTCTTTCTTGTCTTGTCTCCGCATGTTGTTGCTCCTTTCACTCCCCACAGGCCCTCTCATTGCCCTGGGATTGACTGACCCAAAGCAATCCACTAATTACAGTCTCAGACATCTTGAGGAATAATCTTTTGCACTATTAATTTGATAGAGAAAAGGATCCTTGACACACATGTATCAGTAGACACACACATTCTAATTTCTACACCTAAGGGTAGACAACACACTGTGTATCAGTTTTGCAAGTCTTCCTGTCATTTCATAATTATCCTTACAGAAGTAGTGAAATGAAAGTTGGGCACTAAATATTTTACACTAAATTGTGACGTTAAAAAAAAAGTGTAAATTATTTCTGAGTGCGCCACAAGACTTGAGGTTCATGTTGTGAAATGACCCAGAAGCTGCAACATCCTCAAGGAAATCTGCACAATACAAAGAAGCATGTAAAAAGAAAGTTGTGGTATGGAGACTGTGGTTGGGTCAATCAAAACACTTAATGTCTTCTGAAGCATAATCATATTCAAATTTGAGGGGAAAATTGGAATAACATGGCATCTTGAAAAACTTGTAGATATAAAAACACAGTTTTCACTTTATACCTCCAAATCTGACATTTATACAATTTATTAAGTAGGCATGACTGGCAAAACCAAGGTATAGAATTTTCTACAACCAAGAAATAGAACAAACAAGAGCTTTATCCAAACATACTGCATGTCCACAATGAGACCAAATGTAAATATAAAATATATAAGTCTGCTTTCATGCAATGGCTTCTCAAACCACACTATCGGTTGGTTCTCTAATGACCCCTCATGTTGGAGGCAATGTGTTCAACATAATGGTACTTTTTCCAGTTATTTAATTGTCAACAATGGTGTACCACAAGGCTCAATCTTAGGACACACCCTCTTTACAATCTACATAAGTACTGTAGGTCAGATCATTCCTGATTCGTCCTTACATTTCTATGCCAACAACAAAGTTGTTTATTGTTGAGATAAAACTGTTGCTAAGGTTTTCCAGCTTTTACAGTCTGCATTCGACATCATCCAGTCAGATTTGTTCCATCTCAAACTGGTGCTAAACACTGATAAAAACCAAAGGGATGTTGTTTTCAAACAGGAAGTTGGTGCCAGCAGTCGTTCCTCCTATCTTATCTATGAATGGTGTTCCTATTGAGTTTGTCGATTCATACAAATACTGTACAGTACTTGGGAATCTTGGGCGATGCACAACTCTCTTATGCCTCATGCTGAAAACTTGATAAAGAAACTGAAATTAAAACTGGGTTTCTTTTTCAGAAATAGATCTTTTTTAACTCTGAATGCTAGGAAACGCCTTGTAACTGCTACTTTCCTTCCCTCCATTGACTATGGTGACATTATTTACATAAATGCTCCTGCAAACTCCTTGCAGATGTTGGATGCTGTCTAGCACGGTGCGCTAAAATTCGTAACTGGCTGTAACTACCGTACGCCCCATTGCACCCTGTGTTCACTGGTTAACTGGTCAGCATTAACTTCACGCAGACTCTCACACTGGTACATTTTCATCTTTAAATCACTTTTTGGTCTGTTGCCTTCATACATCTCCTCCTACATGTCACGTAGTCAGTGCAGCTACAGCGTGCACTCTCAAGACATCATTACCTGCAGTGTCCCCTCAGTGCAAACTTAATTCAGCAAATTGTCCGTCTCTTACTTTGCTCTTGTAGCCTGGAATATCTTGTAAAAAGATCTGAAGCTGTTGACTTTGACCTCTCTAAGGGATTTTAAACAATTAAGTTCAATGCAAAAACTAATGCAGACATGTTCCTGATTTTTTTAGTATTTCAACCCATTTCAAAATTTAGCTAGATTTTACTTTTTTATATCACTACTTTTATTTACTTTTATTTTATGACTTTTGTTGTCTGTACCTCATCTGTGTTTTTTTTTTTTTGTTGTAGTTTAAAACAGGCCTCTCTTAAAAATTAGTCCTCGTGACTCAATGACACTAACCTGTATAAATACTGTAAAGGCAAACTGAATAAATGTATATGTTTAATATAAAATGTGAAACATGCACAATCTTAAAATTTTCCATGTTTGTTCATTTATTCATAAAATTTTACCTTTTAGAAAATGAAGAATAAATACAAAACATATTTGATAAGAGAATATTCCTTTAAGATCTAATGGTTTTAAAAGAATATCAGCTTTTACGATTCACGTTTGCACATTTAAATGAAAAGTGATTTGATACATTACTTCTAAACAAACCTAAAAGAAATCAACAAATTATCTCACAACACATTTCTATGTTCCATCCTCTGTTGAAAAGCTGGGTAGTAATATGATACATTGAAAATCAGCCACTTTTGTATACATATACAAAACATATATATAACATATATTGTTACACTGTATTGTATTGTATATTTGTAATGCTTTTGTGTAAAAAATAATAATAATAATCTAATTTTCAAATAGATATGGACCATAAATGTGTCTTCGTGGGAGGAGTCACTGCTGTTTGTGATAATGTGCACAATCAGTTGTTTATTCCTTGTGGTGAAATTCTCTAGCTTAATGCTAAAATGACCAAAAGAAAACATGTTTTGAGTTTGGGTGGATTTAAAAAAAAAAAAAAGCTAGAGACAACTTGATGTCTTGTTAGTGCTTGAGCTTTTGACTTCTGAGATGCACACGCCTACCCAGCTTCACACCCTGTCACTTCAAGATTAAATAAAAAAGATGCTAACAGACAAGCAAACATGCATTTACACACGGAATAAAGCCTCCTCTCCAGCAACTGAGTCGAGATTTGTTGAAATAAAACCTTCAGCAAAAAAAAAAAAAAAAAGAGGAACAAAGTTTTTAACGTCTTAAAAAAAGAAGAGCATCAAGTGAACAGAGGAGTTTTCAAACTGCAAACGTTAGCATCATTTACTGCGATACACATGAGAATGAACTTCTCTTTGTAGACCATCAACTTCATATCATACTTTTGAAATCTATATTCATAAACAAACTGAGGATTGTCCAAATGGGATATTTATCAAAGCGCATGTGATCTGTGAAAAAGGCCAGCATGATTAACATCAAAGGGTCCAGAGCGGAAGAGGTAAAAGTAGGCCAGGCCATGGCCTGGGAGAGAAGTGGGGAGGAAACAGAGGATACGCCACAGAAAGAGGCTGCATGGATGGAGGGAGAGACAGACAGAGAAGATTGGTCCCAGGCTGGGAGAAGCTCAGGTGTGAGTTGTGAGGAGGCACCTTCTGTTCATGGCTTTAAGGCCCCGCTGCAGACAGAAGAGGGGACCCAGACAGACATGGGCCCCTCTTGTTTGGCCCAAATAAATCCAGGTGGCTCAAGACGCGTGCCCATCCCGCTCAACACCACTTCAATCACACAAACAGGAACACAGTCTGTATGAAAAGTTGTAACTTCACCCCAAAAAAATGCACGTTTGTTGTTGAGTGAAATATAAACAGCTGAGCAAAAAAGGAAATGTACAACGCTAACAGACGAAGCACCTAAACTGCATGAAATTTAGGAGGTATATCACAGATCTTCTTTAAGAAAAATAAAATAAACTTCTGTGTTCTATTGAAGCTGATTATTCAAAGCAACTAGTTTGATGTGTTTTCTCTTGTTGTGTATTGCACTGATGTGCTCGTTTTATGAAAGCGCGGCGGCTCTTCAGATTGTTATAAAACAGATGCAACATCCAAATTTAGCATGTTGCAGAGGCGATAAAAACCCTTAAAGACAATGAATACGCTCATCTTTACTTTGATGAAAGAAAATATCAACATTCATGCTAAAGCGCAACTCACAAAGGAAAAAAAAACAGAAAGGTTAAACACACTAAACTGCATTATTTGCTTGTAAGATGACAAATTCCTATTACGGTAAACTAAGAAGGCTTATTGATCTGTTGTTTTTGCACTTGATTTTTATGATCCTATTACAGCCAATATGAATAGGCAGGTGGATTACAGCACAGTAAGAGTAGCTATGTGCCTATCCCGATATGAATTTGACCCCATGACTGTTCAGAAGGGCAGAACTATAGATGACACAGGGCAACTCAGCAAGTGAAAGAATAAAAACATGTATTTTGTTAAAAATGAGACAGAAGCAACACCCTCTGAGGATCATCTTGTCAGACCTACCAAGAAGACATTCAACTCTTCAGCAAGAAACGGATGCTCAAACCACTTAAATCAATTACATCAAAGGTGGAGCTTGCATATCGAGACGTGTTAAGTTAAATGTAGTCATATTCCAAAGGTAGAGCGCCTGAGCCATTGTTGTCACTGGATGACGGTTGTGTTACAATTGGGAGTGAAAGCCTCCCCAGGAGAGATGGGTGAATCTGTCACAGAAGACAGAGGGACAACAAAAAATAGATCTTACATGATCAGGTTTCTTGAGAAAATGAAATATTTATTTGGATTTGCCAACACCGTTTTCATCCAAAGTCATTTTTCTTTTCACTCCGTCCATGATTTCCCATAGATGGCCCTAATCCTTGAAGTAACTTTAAAGTCTAAATAATTTATAGCCCGTGACACATTTTACACGTTTAGTCACCTCAAGGAGTCAAACTGTTGCAGTCTGATATGAAAGCCAAGATAAATTGCTTCAAATACCTATTTGAGTCATTACAATAAAAGCAATAGAGATAAAAGGCATTTAAAGTATCTAACAAGCCAAGTTATTACTTTAGTAAATTATGTTGTTTAAGTCTTCTTCTTGTTTATTTTCTTAACCTTAGAAATGCACTTAAAAGTTGAAAATGATGAGAATTTCAGCAGCAAAATGCTAAACTAATTGCTAAAATAAGTCTGCCAAAACGACGTCTGAGTTCTTTTTTAAAAAGCTCTAATAAGCACATTCCTACGATCAGATGGCCTTCACTAAACATGTTGAAAAAGTCTACATCAATGCACCAACTTTGCTCTGTGTGTAGTTGTAACTAGGCACCTACGCACATCAAACTTGAAACATGCCAGACCAAGGAAGGTGTCCCTTAGGCCATCTTAGCCAGTCCTTCACAACTGTACTTTAAAAGATGGGCGACAGAACAGTGCACCGCAGTCGGCCTTGATTGATGATTGAATAACCCAAGATCATAGAAGTTCTCGTGGAGGACTTGATGGTGCATAACTGTGCATACATCAAGCCTTCAGGACTACCACTAACGCACATCATGTGATGAGACCAACTCATGTGAACAGGGGGACTGTCTAGACCACTTGTAAGGAACGTTATACAAAGAGGTAAACTAAAAACAGAAGAAAAAAAAACAAGAAAGATGGCTTTGTTGGAAACCTGGCTACACCTGATTACAAAATGAACACATAACTAGAGAAATTGCATTTCCTGCAAAAATGCAGTGTGAATGCTTATTGCTGAAGAACTTACTGAAAAACAGCTGAAATTAGCTAAAACATGCTCAAATGTAGCAGAAATGGAAGAATAAGCCTAAGTTAGCATAAGAAAGAACACAAACAGCTGAAATAGGTTCAAATGAGCAGAAATGAGCACAAAAATTAGGGAATTAGCAAAAAAATAAAAAATAAAGCATGAAAAAGTAGCTGAAAAGGCAGAAAGAATCTTAAACTACCAGATAAAAGTGGAAGGAGCTGAAAAAAGCTACAAAATTTGCAATTAGCTGAAAAAGCTCAATTTAGCACAAAACCATAGCTAAAGTAGCAGAAAAAGCTGCAACTAGCAGAAAAAACTGAAAGGAGCATAACAAGCTGAAACTGGCAGAAAAAAGTTAATTAGGCTGAAAGTAACAGAAAATAAACCTTGAATTTATATGAAAACAGCTGAAATTAGCTACAAATTGCAACAAAAAAAGCTTAAAGTTTAAATTAGCAGAAGAAAGCAGAAAGAACATGTTTGCTGAAATAAGCAGAAATGAGCACAACAAATTGGAAATTCTCTGAAAAAAGCTGAAATTAGCAACAAAAAACTGCTGAAAAGTAGCTAAAAATACAGAAATAATTTTAAATGACCAGTAAGAAGTGGAATGAATAAAATTTTGTTGAATTAGGCTGAAAAAAGTTTAAATGAGTGCAAAAAATGTTGAATTAGCTGAAAACACTTAAATTAGCACAAAACAGCTATATAGTACTGGTAGCTGAAATAGTAGAAAAAAGCAGAAATTTACAGGAAATAAGCTGAAAGGGGCATAAAGTGAAATTAGCAGAAAGATAGAAGCACAAAAATGTTGTAGTTATCAGAAATAATCTGAAAGGAGCACAAAACAGCTGAAAGAAACAACAGAAATGAGCTGAAAGTAGCTGAAGAAAAGTTTAAATTTGGACAAGGAAGCTGAAAGAAGCTGAACCAGATCAAAATGTGAAAGGAGCAGTAAAAGGTAGTAAACAGACCTAAAGATTTGAAGGATGTAAAATGAGCTCAATTCATTTTCTATGAGGAAAAAGTGGCAGAAAAGGCTAAATATTTCAATTTGCACCAATACCAAAAGTCTTAGCTCCCTTCTCCTTAACGAGCTGACAGTTTTGATATGATTTGTTGAAATCGCTTGAAAACCGTGGGACGAGAGTCTCGCTGAAAAACTTACAGAAGAAAAATGGACGACAACAGTGTGAATGCGTCATAAGCATTCACACAACTAGAAGGCACACATGTGCACATCGATGCAAAGATCCAGGTATTAACTTGTGCTGATATCCTCAGCAGTCAGAACAACAAAAGCCGAGCTCAAACTCAGTGGCAAATAAAGGAGTCCACACTCTCTGTGTACAAACACTTTCTTTTAGGGACTCAGGCCCATTCAGGAGATTGCTGTCCGTGCATTTGTGCAAGCACAGCGGCCCTTATTTTTATTTGAGGAGCTTCTCAAAGAGGGAGAACAGGTGGCGGCTCCTAAAGCAGCTCAAGGGCGCAGCCTATCTACCAAAACATAGAATGCACCACTTGTGTTCAGCAAGGCAGCGAGCATCTCTCTTTGGTTCATTTATATGGGAGTCAAACTGTTTGTGCTGTCAAGGTTATAATTTTTTTTACGCTGGGAAACAGGAAAGGATAAAGACAAGTTTCAGGACGTTCAAAAGCTTAAGTCCCTCCGTAACAAAAATGGCTTCCAAAAGAAGTGAGCATTTTTGAAATGAGACCAATTAACTTCAATCCAGCTGAGGATTATACGATGATAACCATACATTTAAAAAAAATTTTTTTTTGGGGGGGGGGGGGGGGGGGCAACATTCA
>JARVLU010000489.1:18099212-18115308 GCA_031762415.1 Simpsonichthys santanae
AGTTATTAATTTTGTTCTGTTACTTGTAGATAATTATTGTTTGAACTGATTGTTTGGAGAAAAAAAGGGGCAGATAAAATGAGATTTTTTTCTTCCTCCTGCTACCTTTCATTTTATATTTTGTATTCGTATCATATATGGGATTGCTTTGTATTGTATTTTAAAATGAATAAATTTATAAATAAATAGAATAAATAAATAAATAAAGGTACATGTCATTCAAATTACTTATGGAAAGCTACGGGAGAAAGAACTGATTATTATTGAGATAGTCACAGTAGATGAAAATTGAACTTTAGCATAAACATTTTTTATGATTAAAAATATGTGATGCAAATATGAAATGTTTGTCTACTGAAGAAAAATCCTGCATCTTTAATAAAACATACATGATCATATTCCCATTAGAAATTAAATTTGTCAATTAAAATTAAAAAAAGTTACCCATCTGGGGTTCTCTTATAAGGTGAAGTTAAAGAAAACAGGTAAATTTTGTGAACAACCAAAAAAGCTGCATTTACTGAAGTTTAGCTCACAAATGCATATGGTTGTGTTAATTTCTGATCAATTAAGGAGAATAAAAGTTAATTTGAAATTATAAACTTGACAGCAAACTTAATAAATCATTTTAAACCTACAAAAAAATCTTATATCTTGTGAATTGATATAAAACCCTCTTTATCTTTCTAAATGGCTGTTTGACTTTGGTATTCCCTTCATCTTAAAAATATACAGTCAACACACTTAAATATTGTGTATATAACAATAAACATAGGATGAATGGGTACCACTTTACAATAAGGTTCTCCATTTAGATTAATAGTTTATAGATATATTATTAATTCCTCTATAAACACTTAATAAATCATTAATAACTGATTATTATGCATTAATTAAGGGTGACAGAGACAAAACTGACCAGTTTCTTGCCAAATACTGAGTCAAATCTGTTCACCTATACATTTCATCTAAAGTTGTTATATTTAACATTTCAGACTAAGTTACTACCTTGTAAGCACAATAAGCATTTGTAAACCCAAATTATTCAGGATTTAATATTAGTTGTAGATACTTATAATGCAGTGATAAAGTACAATATTATATGCTACAAAATTGGTTTACAAGTGCTTACTGTGACAGATTTGACTCACTATTTGTTAAGAAACAGGACAGTGTTGTCTCTCTCTCACCCTTAATTAATGCATAAAAAGAAGTTATTAATGATTTATAAAGTGTTTATAGAGGAATTAATAACATATCTATAAACTATTAGCCACTATAAGGGAAGCCTTATTGTAAAGTGGTTCAGATTAATATTTTCAAAGCAATAAACAACCACACAATATAAAGTCGTGCACAAAATATCACAATCCTCCAGTAATTTTTGAAGCATCTAAAAACAGTTCTTACATCATTTTTGTTAATAATAGAAATATGTCAATAGTACTTCACTGTTACGCTGGAACTGAAGAAAATATATAGTCAATATTTGAAACGTAGGAAGTAAACAAGTATAGCTGCACGCTTTCTAAAGAGTTCTTACCCTTGAAAATGTTGGCTGTGACAAGATGCACTTTAGAGTGGAAAGTGTTTTTTTTTTTTCTAAGCTGAGCAATAACTCCCTGCTAAGAATGCATTATTGAAAAGGCCAAAGTTGAAAACGACATGTGAATGTGGTGGTTTTGGGTCTGGGATCCCACACCCCAGATTTGGCATCAGTCAATGGATACCAAACAAAACTTGTTCTAGCTCATTTGTGCTGCCTGACTGATTGCAAGTCCTCATGGAGGCTTGATTAAAACCATACAAGGCATATATTGAGCTGTCATTTCTTCCTGCTTCTTCCCATCTTGCTTTATTTTTCTTTTCTTCACTGCGGCCAGCGATTCTTGCGTTGCTCAAGAGATATCCAGCAGTAAATACGGTATAATTACTCCTACATGAGCGCCTTCCTCTCTTGTGTTTTTGTGATTTCAGCCAGTATTCAAAATTGCACTGCTGCAATTTTTCTGTTATGATAATCAGCAATTTTTTTTTTCAAACAAAAAGATTTTATTTTTTTTATCCAATACCGAATTCGATACAAGTGGTAATCTGTTTTCTTTGTAGTCTGTAAAATCTGGTCCACGCCGGCTCAAACCAGCACAATCTCTTGTGGCCAAGCCTTCTGCTGTGACTGAAATCGAAACTATTCCTTATAGTGCTCGTGTGTGAAAAAACGGGTATGCATTTGTTGCTGTGTGAGTGTGAGTGTGTCGGTATTTGTGTGTGTTGCATGCAAAAGGAAAAGGAAAAATTGTGCAACGGTGGCCTACCATATTATTAAAAAAAAAAACTGTGATAGTGCCAATTCAGTCTCTGTCCGCATACAGATAACGAATAAATGCCGAACTCTATTAAACCGTCCTTTAGCCATTATCGCAGGGCCAACACGCCAGTTTTAGAACTTATGACGGCTCCCTATTTACTTAGCAATAAATCCTTGCCATGTAACCAACAGATTTGTGGCTGGTAATGATCTGTTCAGCCGAGGCTATATGAAATGATCCCGACCTCTTTAAGATCGTCAGGAATTAAATTGACCGACTTGCCCGAGCCCCCACCATCTTTTCTCCTTTCCTATCGCTGCCGTCTCGTTAGATTAAAAAAAGACCATGAAGTTCCGAGTACTCCACTCACAGCAACACCAAGACATTATGTCCCAAACTTTTAAAAAAGAAAACGAAGCAACCATGGCACCTGGAAGGAAAAGATTTAGATCCTCGATTTATTTGCTTTTTCATCCTGCCTGAACTCTTTTCTTTGCCTTTGGTGTATGTGAGTATTTTGGAACGAATTATACATTTTTAAAAGCAAAGGGATTTGTTTTGATCCATTTTTGTTTTATTATTATTGTTGTAAATTAACCCCAAATTGCACTCGCTTATTTAATTTTTCAGACAAAAACAAATAAAAATGTGTTTAATTTTCAATTATATTTTTTGAAACACATTTACCCTATAAATATAAAACAATGTCCTAATATAAGGGTAGTTTAATGAAATTATTATGTAAATTTACAAAACTGCAAAATACTTTTGTTTATTAATTAGTAAATTGTGCATTTGGTATTTAAAAAAAAAAGTTAATGCCAAGACAATAAGAATATAAAAATTGTTGATTTACATTTTTGAAGATGGATAAAATAATTTACATAAAGATACTTTAGATATAATCAAGTATAAATTTAATATAAATATACATTAATAAAACAGAAATTTAAATAATCTAAAACTAGGAAAATAAATACAGCTGTTTATTTTGTTTCAAAGAATGCAAAGTAGAAATTGTATTTATTTATTGTTTTAATTATATGTATGTGACTCTATTTTAATAAAGTGTGAAAAGAAATTCTGGTTTGTGTTTTTGCTGCTACAACATATTGATAGAACCCATCAGTTTGTTACGAGTGGCGTTTTTGACAGCAAATCCCCTCTTAGCTTCGGCATAAAAATGTCAGAATCACTTTTGAGTCTCGCTAATTTGCCAAGAATATGCATATCAATAACAAATCTCAGCTCGTGCTACATATGTCTCTAAGATGTGTGGTTCAGGGGTCAGCATTGAAATGATAATGGTGGGGGGGAAATAACAAACAACTTTGTTTAGCTTTTCTCGGTTGTGAATCATCTAAACATACTCCCAGAAAACACGGTGGGACAAAATGTGAATTATGCATTTGACTATTCTTTCTTGCTTTCTTTTTGAGCGTGTGTATTGATTTGCATGTGAGCACGCAGGACTGTGCGTGTGCCTTGAGACGCGGTAACCCGCGCGGGCTGACAGCCGAGTCTAAAAGACGAAATATAATTAGTCAAAAGACGTTTGGTCAGAGTTGAAAGTGGTTGTTTGAGTGGCAGCTGTGTCGCTGAGCAGCAGGTAAGTGTGTTGTTAAAGTCAGTGTGTCAAAAAATAGTTAAAATCATTTACAGAGTGTCATTTTGATTTAAAATATCCTAAGCCATATTTTACACAATTAGGATCTAATATCAAGAAGGCTTTTGTTTATGTTTAGTTTTTTTTTTCTGTAAATGACAATGAATATGCTGACTATTAAAAAATTTAAGGTGGTCTTTTTATGTCAAAATTCAACAGTTAGCTGAACTCCTCATTGTTTAAATAAACAAGAACAATTTGACTGCAATAAAAGATAAATATCCATAAAGATGTAAAAAAAATTTGAGCGTCATTGAATTTATTTGAAAAATTAATGTTATTTAATAATTCTTGAAATGTTTGAGCCCCAATAACATATCTGCAAATAAATAAATGAGCATTTTTATCAAGTCTGTGTTTATTTGGTTGTCTGTATCTTTGAGCGTTGATCGTGAGAATCTGTTATAGACCTAATTCGGCTCCCAGCTGGAGAACAGCTGTCGGACGGTTGGAGGGACTGGGGTTTTTGGATTGAAATATGTGCTGAATTGTGCTTTTTTTTAATTTTATTTTGGTGTGCATGTCACAATCTGGCATTGGCCAGACACTGGTCTCATGCCCCAAGCCTACTCACAAGCTGGCCAGCTTTGCATTAAACAGTGTTCCTTCCACATGACTTGGTGACAATAGCGTTGCTTCGGCTTTCGATGGCCCCTGCGAGGGGCCTACCTACTCAACCCCGGGGGGCCAGTCAGCCACCCACACTGGCGTTGTTCGGGGCCCTGATTAGCGCCTTACCTGGCTCTCGGAGGAGATGGCGTCATCTCCCAGAAGCTCGTTGCGCACCTCATCACTGTAGGCGATGCGCGACCTTTTCTGCGAAGGGGGGGAGAGAGGAAAAGAAGGACAAAAAGAAGAAACAGAGGGGAGCAAAAAGAGAAAACAAGTGGGGAAAATATGTTTTAGTACTACTGTTCATGAAAAAAAAAAAAACATAACATGCATTCCTTAAACGCGAGAGCCCCCTAATGGAGCACGGTGACAAGCAGAGTCCTTCGCGTACAACTTGTGTGTATTTGTGTACAACTTGCAACGCCACGCTGTAGTATGGGTTTATGCTCATGCCTCCATCCAAGGTGATCTACTACACACAGTGTTCTTGAGGCACAAGAGTGGGGCAAATAAAGACCCCTAACACCATCTTGCCCACTTAAACAAATACAAGTTGAGGGAAAAAAATAAAAAAATAAATAAAAAAAACCAGCATCTTGTGTGCATTGAGAGGCTGTGGAGCAGAGGGACAGGGGAGAGGGCCAGGGAGATGTATTATGAGGAAGTATCACTTGTCAGTGCTAAATCTTTTCTGGGGGGGTGCTGTCACTGCTGTCATCCCAGTGCACTGGCAGCCTCTGTGATAACACCAATGCTGTGACTTAGACAGGGAATAATTCATCACCCATTGGCGGCCCATCGGATTTAGGGTTGCCTCTCTCTTTCTCGCTCCCTCACACACACACAAACTCCCTTTCTTTCTCTGTCTCGAGCTGGGATACAATGCAAAGGAATGCCATGTCCCACAAAAAAAAAGAGAGAGAGAGAGAGAGAGAGAAAAAAAACAGCCAAAAAGACAAACACACATTTCATGCAGACTTCAAGAGTGTGCCACCTCCGATTGTGGTAGACTTGGCTGCCACTGTACTACTTGTTTACAGACGCCCGACCCGAGGAAAAACAGCCTCTTGGCATGCCCTCTAAACTAAACACACACCAGCAGCAGACAGAGGGAGGAAAAAAAAAAAAAGTGTTTACTAAGCCTCCTTCGCTTTCTCTCGCTGCCTTAACAGAGTTTCTAGTTGGGCTGCGGGAGGTGGGCAAAATCAAAGAAACACCAGCAGACGAGTGAAAATACCAGTTTCCCTCTACACAACTTATTTACATTTTTTAATGTATTATTTACTTGTTTTATAAATGACTCAAAATAAGGCAGGATATTAAAATGAACTCGGGAGAGCAAACAAAGAACCTGCAAAAAAAAAAAAAAAAACTTGGTGAACGTTCGCCAATTAGCTGGTGGAGAATTCTTTCCAGAAACAGAAAAAGTTATAAAAAGCTGTTGTGATAGGTACCGGTACATACTTTCCAGGAGAAAAGCACGAAATAAACTTGAAAAAGCCCAATCGTAAAATCCAAAACGATGATATGAAGTGCATTCAGTGAAAATCAATCACAAATCGAGCCAGCCGAATTTGTTTCCCTCTCTCTTTTTTATTTTATTTTTTTATTTGTCCTCATAATCTGGAGCACTGACTGGAAAGTCATGGCTGATGTGATTTGGCTGTTATTATCATGATGGTGCGGGCCACAGCTCTCTGGAGTAATTACAGACTAGACAGAGGCCCTGATTGACCCAGACCACAAAAACCCATTAGATAAAGAGAGCACCCAAACAACACTCAACCACGGGGAGCTAAGCCAACCGCTGAACACCCACTGTGGGGAGGGGGAAAAAAGGAAATTGGCAGCATAAACTCAAACCAACCCACTCAAGAACACATAAGACACAATGTCAAATGTACCGTATAGGTTAAATACATTTGGAGATTTGATGTTTATTACTTTAATTCTCAATTACATGACAGCAAAACCTAAAAACCTCTAACAGCCATAAGCTCAGTGACTGTAAACTTTTTGATTTTCCCTTTTTTTAAAGCATGTTCCGCTTAATTTCCTTTAGTCAGGAACGTGTGCTTTTAAATAAAACATGTACACTGCAAACAAATATAGCGATTACTTTTTACGATAAGTAGTAAATACAGTACAGTATATGCATTTTTCCTTTTGAATAAAATGCCACAGCTCTTTTAAGCGCCATCTTTCATTGGAGGGCAACTCGTTGGTCACCGTGCTCCCATTTGCGAGACCATTAAAAGTAATTTCGGATTTAAGAAGAGAAAAAATAAATAAATAACGGAAACGAGAATAAAGGCGAGATTAAGGTAGCGCGTACACGAGTACATCAGGCGCACAAACACACCTTTTGCCAGGGAAGAAAATACTCCCACACATTCCATTTAAGTCAAGTTTCATCTTAAAGAGCTGCAGTGCAACTTAGGGGGAAAGACGACTTCTCCGGTAATTGAGACGAAGAAACCTGGGAGAAGCATTGATTTGAATGTTGCGGCTTACGTCGCCTTCAAACCATATGCAGGTTTTTTTTTTTCTATGTGTGTTGTTTTGTAATTCTAAATAGCTGTTTGTTACGGATGAACGTATGAAGGGGTTTCTGCAATGAGAACAGAGCAGATAACAAAGAGAGTATGAAGAATGGAAAATGTCATTGAAATGAAAGCTTTGCCGCCGCTTCCCCCTGTACAGTATGCACTCAGCTTTTTGGATTCCCCCTCTGGAAAACAACAGATTCCTGAGCGATTGCTGCGATCCCTTTTGATGTAAAATATAAGCAGGTGCGATGCCGCCTTCTTCACACGGCGACAAATTCTGATTATAAGTTTGACGTTAAATTAAATCACAAGAACTTCTTCGTTTGAGGTCAAGAAATTAGATATCGGTTATGCGTTTCACAGAACCTGCTACAAAAAGAAGGTAAAACTGACTTATGTTATTTACAGTGTGTGAAGACAAAGTTCTGAAAATTAGGACAAAACCAACTATCTGGTTTTGTAATCTAAAAAAGAATAAGCGCTTTCAGAAGACACCTTATTGCTCAGATAAGGAAGAAGGGGGGGGAAACAAAGCTTTTTTTAATCCTTTTGAAAGGTCTGTCTTGTGTCACTTTTTTTTAATCTTGAACGAGAATTTGCTTCTATTCCCGGAAGCACGCACGAAAAGCACAAAGGCACATCTTAACTTTATGCAAAGTGGCCTGCCTTTAAAACTGCACACATTCCGTCAAAAGCGGCGACGGAGGTGCTGGTGTCCTGTCAAAAACACGCGTTTTACCTCTGTCGACATGAAAGCTGACAAAAAAATTAATTAAAAAAATAAAGCCTCCTTCTTTGCCCGTCAAAATGCAATTACGTATGCATGAGGAACAATTCATATCAGATATGCAAATCAGCTCAGCATAATCCTCTAAGAAGCAAATGATATTAATCTAATTTTAACAAATCTATGGATCATTTCTTCCTGTACAGATATTTTACTGTTTGTGGGCATGTGTATGTTTAAATGGATACGATTTGTTCAAACTCTTCTGGTTAAAATCTGAATTAACAATGCACAACTGTAAAATAATTTTCAAATTTATTAACCTTCGTAATGTAAAAGACCAAAAAAAACAACAACTATATCTTATCATTAAAATTAAGCCAACTCGGATTTTGATAGCTTAATTCAACGACCTCCAGTTCTCCTCCTTGCTTCCCGCCTCGTGCAACCAGTGACACGAGGACAAGTCGAATAATTGTGGCGCCTGGAAAGCAGGGGGGAAAAAGTAAACAGTTCATTAGATGGGAAATAAAAGGCGTAAAAATACCCAGGGGCAGAGTGTAATGAGGGGCCCTGAAGTTCCTCTGTCCCTCCACTCTCCCAAGCTTTTCCCTTTTCACCCTGCGTACACGGCTGGTGGCATAGCAGGAAGAATAATTAACTATATTCAATTTATAATACTGTACTATGTTCCATGACGGGCTCTTTCCTTCAGTAAGAGAGCAGCTGGGTAAGTCCGATTAAATAACGCTTATGTCCAGCTCAGTGTGATCGCAAACTGGCATTTGGGCTTTGATTTTTCAACAGTTTCTTCAAGAAATTGGAAATAAACAGTATGAGCATAATATGCAAAGACATGGAACACCAGAAAACTTTTTTTTTTAGGGGGAAAATAAATACAGCCGGGAAGAACATTAAAAAAAAAAAAAAAAAAAAAAAAAAAATAGGTCAGCAAATCGTCTGTTCGCCAAAACGCATGCTTAACTGAAAGGTTATCTAGATTACTTCTCCTCCTCCCCAGCTGTGATTTTCTCAGGTGATGTGTGGACCAGCGCCAGCAGGTCCCACTCTGGTTTCCCCACATGTGGGGGCAGAGGTTGACTGACGCGGCGTGGTGTTTAAAGGAAGCGGAGACCTTTAAGCAGGCGCAAGTATCACAACAGCATCTTAAATAATGCATCCCTGGTTGGCAGGGGTTTAATGCGCACACCCACAGTCAGCACAAAGGAAAACACGGAGCCGTTGTCTTGCATCTTCCCCTCTGCTTTAATTCAAACAAATTTAGAGAGGGCTGTTGTATGAAGTGTTATTTGTCAAAACATGTGATATATTAAGAGACAAAGCGAAGCAGCTAAAGCTTGGGATTGTCACAGGAGGGTGTCATTTGAGCCTTTTGCTTTATTGTGGTCTTTGGTGCCAGTGAATCCTTGAAATACGTCCGCTGTGCGTTTGTGCGAGTCCCTGCGTGCGCACGAGGGCCACCGTCTGTAAGACGGAGCCTTTGCATCCCGAGAAAGCCTCCTTTAAAGAGAAGGATGCGTGCAACGTGCGAACAGTATACCCCGTGCGTGTTTGCGCCGCTAACAGAAACGCCGCAGTGGCAGAGAACAGCATGGGGCCTCTCATTAGCTCGCAGGTTTGGTGCTCTGGTGGCGTGTGCACGCACTGTATTGTGTTCTACTTCCATGAAATACTTCAAAACATCTCCAAGAGGCGAATATCAAAAACACTAATAAAGGTGAAAGATCAACTACAAGCATGTGATAAATGATTGCTGTATCTGAACAGAGATGTGGAGAAAAAACGATTTACGGTTCTGTCGGCTTGAAAAAAAAAAGATTTTTATCAAAATAATAAAAGTCAATTTAAAATAAATTAGGTTTATATTTGCAAACGATTAAAAAAATCCAAAGCAATCTTTGGAAAAAGCCAAACAAAAATGAATGGTTAAAAAAAAAAAACACCTCAAGCATGTAACATTTGATACATTTGTGGAAGGATTTTTGTGTTTAACGCAAATAAAAACAGCATTGTAAACCCAGCTATAGTCTTACACAAATATCCATTTTTTTCAAACTAGCGTACAAATATACAGGATTTTATCTCCGGAGGGAATACTTAACCGTTTGCCGATGGAGGAATACGCTATTCTGATAGGGGCCTTTCATGCTTATACCTCTGTGATACCAGTGGTGTATTTCCCTGTCAAAGTCATTTCTACTGCTAAGTACGGCCGAGATCAGTCAATAAGCCTAACAACTGTAACCATAAAGCAAGAGGCCGGGAGACTGCATGAAAAGAGAGGAAAGTGTGTGTGTGTGGTGTAAGTGAACTCAAAACAAAAGAGCAAATTCAAGGAGGGCTTTGATGGAGTAAGCACTGTATACTTTTTGAAAGCTGAGGGATCATCTCTCAGTGGTTATTTCTTTAAGGCATGAGGGCCCGATTAAACCCAGTATTAAAATATGAAGGTGCAACTAATGAAAAATCAAAGGCCTTATTTCCTCTCCCACGCACCCATCCCCATCTTTTTGCCTCCTTTCCCCGAATCCTTTTGGGTTCTCTTCATGCCGAGCGCAAAGTTGTGCAAAGGAGGGGACAGAAAGAAATGAAAGTGCAAAAAGAAAAGAAGAGGGGAAAGAAAAAGTAAGAAGAAGAAAGAGAGAGAGAGTTTCTTTCTTTTTTTTTTTTTTTTTTTTTTTGGAGAAATGAGGGACCACGGTGCTGGTGGTGCAAAACAGAGACAGACAGCATCGGTTTGAGGAGTAAATCAATAGAGCAGAGCCGTCGGGGAGGTGGGTAGCCAGGGCAAGAAAAGAGGAGAGGAGAGGAGAACCAGCGCAGGGGCCCGGGCTCCGATCACAACGCTGGCTTCTGGCATGCAGTGGGGAATAAAGTCGGCCTCCCCGGGTCAGCACCAGAGAAAAAGGTGAGATTAGAGGAAAGTGGAGGAGGTATTTTCACAGACTGAAGGCGGGAGGGGTTGGTACTGGAGGATGACAAGAAGAGAAGGAAAGCATGAATACGTGTGTGTGTGTGTGTGTGTGTGTTTGTGTACTATGGGGGGGGTGGGAGACGTGCATATTGGATACCTGGCGAGCCAGGGACCAACCGGCCCATTAGCCTGTGGGCACCTACATATGGTTCACTGAACCCTTTGCTGAGAAGAGCTCCTCACCTATCAGTCTTTCCATCTTTTTTAAAGAAACATTCACTTTTAACCCTTTCTCTGCTTTGGAAAGAGGCTCAGTCCTGACCTCCATTTATGATTCATTTTTGTTTGATGTCTATTCTTGGATTGTTATCTAAAATTGAAAAACGGAATAAAAAAATAAAAAATAAAAAACCTAGACACAAAGGGAAAGAAGTTGGGCCTGCTGAACATGTGCACATGCGCGTCCATCAGTGGACACATACACACAAGACGATCTCCTTCAGTGCTTTGCCTTTTATTGTAATGTGACCATTGTTGGTGCTGAATAGCTAACTTATTAGCATAAGAATACCGCAGCGCACATAGAGACTTAGCCAGATCATTATCTCTATATATTTATGTATACTTTGTTATTTCACTATGGCCAGAACACATTCAGATGCTGATGAGGCCAGTAAGACCTCTTCCCAAAGCCCTTCCAACATGTGCCCTCCCAAACTTCCCAATCCACTTAACAGTTTCCTGGGTATCTGCAGGTTCTGCACTGGAATTCACCAGAAACGATAAGAAACAGACGAGAAAGGGCTACAGAGAAGATGTGTTTACACCTTGAGCCAGTTGAAATTAAAAGATAAGAGCAAGAAAACTCAAATAATAAACACAGAAATAAAGAGTTCAACACAGTAATTGAACTTTTGTTTTTTTAACTAAATTGTTTTTTTTTTAATGCATACGTTAAGGGGCAAAGTTTATTAAAAAGATATTTAATAAGCTATGTGCATGCTTTTTTAAACCAATGATTTAAAATGAGAATAAATAAATAAATGCATGACAATAAAAAGCAAACAAGGGTTGTGTGTTGATGAGGGGAACAAAAAAGAAGCTTATGCTCTAATGCTGGCCAACCTCTGGGATAATAATAATAAAAAAATAAAAAAAACGTAATTCATCTTTAGCAGTGTAATTCTGATCAAGGCCACAGCCAGATCCCTCTGCAGGCTTCAAAAACACCCGAGAAAAGGCAAAATTGTTGGTCGCTGAGAGCAAAAATACTTCCCTTTCTTTCTGGCGTGTTCCCTCATTAGAAACACTTAAGATGAGAGGAAGACACTAAGTTCAATTGTGTGGAGTCTGTGTTGTGTGCAAGGATGAAAAACATACAAACATGGATATCTAACTAGTAAAAAAAACACCAGTAAACATAAGAAGTAGAGCGTTTCTCCTCCATTTACCCCCGTCTTCAGTCTTGACTTCTCTGAGTCTTACTTATTAAAAATCAAATGCCACGGCCTAAAATACAGAAAGAAAACACAGGCTCGATGATTCATAATATATTTCATAAATACTTCATGAATCCCTTCGCCATACTTCAGCCAGTCGGGCAAGAAAGAAAACACTGTCACCTATTCTAGTACCCGCTTGCCAGCACATCACTGGGGAGTAGGTGTCACATGCCACTTCTGGTTAACTCTGTGTGCACGGGACAGGCTCGGTGCATGAAAAATGGGGAGTAGGACAGAAAGAAGAACAGAAAAAAGTGAAGGGGAGGTGGAAAGGGGTAACGGGGGGGGGGGGGGGTGTGTTATCATATCATCGCCCCATGTCTTTATATTCCCCCCTTATTATCTTTAGCCCCCGCGCTCTCCAGTCACTCAATCACACAAGCCCTGAGGACAGTGAGGGGACCTGGGAGGGCCTTCGCTTCCTGGTAGACAGAGCCAGACAAGCGTCTGAAAGCTATACTGATCGCTGTCACTGTGTGTAGAAGAACGGTGACTTTGGAGGGGCCAGAAGAGATAAGCGAGGGAGGAAAACGATCGGGCGTTTGGATAACGGCCGAATTTGCACAATGACAAACAAATCCAGCGCTTCGGGCAAAATGCAGATATCCCCTCCGTTCAGACAAAAGTTAACACGGAGGAGATAAAGAGGAGGCAGGGGCTGCTCTCGTTACAAATGTGAGGGTTTCTGTGAGCCGACCCCTGACAAGAGCTCAATTTGTTTATGACTACAAAACTCAACATAAGATTTCCAATGTTCTCGATGGGATACATATAGTTGATACCTATTGTGTTTTCAGACATTTTAAAGTTCTTTTATAATACTTGTTTTAGACCGTAAACATTAGGGTTTTCAGCCTTGTGCAACTGTTCCTTACAGTGATCAACACCAATATGTAGATAAGTTGTGTCATTTTTAACCATGGATATGTAGAATGCAAAAATTGGAATCTGTAATTCAACAAATTAAAAGCAAATGTTCAAAGATGTTTTGTAATTCAAACCTTTCGGAACCAAAATCTGAAAACACATGAAATAAAACTCACACTGTTTGAGTTCCTTACCATGATCTTCCCCTCGAGAAGGTAAAGTAACAAGTTTACCATAATACCACAAAACCTAACTGAGGAAACGTCGTGATGGGCACAATTTCCAGACATGCAAGCTGCCCATGCCACAAGCGCTCATGCAACCCCATACCATCAGTGATGGAGGCTTCTGAACGGAGCGTTGATAACAACTTGGGCTATCCTTGGGATCAAATCCCAGTCGGGGAACTTTCTGGATGGAGGTTGTATGTTCTCTCCATGCATGTGTGGGTTTTCTCCAAGTACTCCAGTTTCCTCCCACAGACTAAAAACATGCATGTTAGGCTGATATTTTTTTTCTTCTGTTTTTCGGCTTCTCCCTTCTTTAGGGGTTGCCACAGAGAACTGTTGCACAAAGACTTGGCAGTTACTTTTATACCAGATCTCCTTCCTGACGCAACCACAGACCATGAAGCTACCATAGCCCTCTGTATGGAGCAGAGAGCTGCTATCTGTGCCCAGGGGAGCAGACCCAGAGTGGAGCAAATGAGAGTGGAGTCAGGTGTGGGTGCTTCAACTATCCCACCCACATTTTGATGATGTCAGTACCAGGAGTTGAAGCGGCTATCTTCCGTTCACCACTCCCACACATATTAGGCTGATTGGTAACTCTAAATTGTCCCTAGGTGTGAGTGAGAGAGTGAATGGTTGTTTGTCTCATTCGTCTCTATGCGTACCTGTGACGGACTGGACACCTGGGTGGCTGTGGCTGAGTGGTTAGAGCAGTCGTCCTCCAATGCAAGATTTGGGGGTTCGATTCCACCAGCAGTCACATGCCCAAGTGTCCCTGGGCAAGACACTGAACTCCTCATTGCCTCCGATGTGTGTCCCATCAGTGAATGAATGTGATAAAGCACTGATTATTCTTTGTATAGATCTAGTAGAGTGCTGTATGAATAAGTAAATGAGGGCACAGATTGTAGTGTAAAGTGCTTTGAGTGTCTTGATAAGATGGAAAGACGTTATATAAACACAGTACATTTACCTATCCAGGGTGTCCCCTGACTATTGCACAGTGACTGTTGGATATGGGCACCAGTGACATCCATGACCCAAAAACAGGGAAAGATAATTAATGGATGGATGGATGGATGGATGGATGGATGGATGGATGGACGGACGGACGGACGGACGGACGGACGGACGGACGGACGGACGGACGGACGGACAGATACAATTTATAGGCAGTAAACATCTCATTGAATATGGTAACTCCATAATAAAAGCCTGCAAAGAAAACACCAAAGCATCACATCTGTCCTTGTGTGCATGTAACCATGGAAACTAACCTGCCATACAAATGCCATGAAATGATTTAACAGTAGCTACCGTGAGCTCCTCTACGTTCGGTATTTAAGCAGATGACCGTGCATGCCCTTTTTTCCTTCACTTGAACATCATGGGCTGAAGAACGCAGTCCTCCTGCATCTTAACAGGTGAGTCTGCATCGATCTGGACTGAACATGGCAGACCTGTCTGCAGGAGTGCTGCATCTTAAACCACTCAGACTGAAAGATCACACATACGATGCTTCAGGACTCTTAAAGCAGCAGCACAGATATGAAAGCACCATACGATGAAGTTATACGAGTTCTAGAGACATGCACACATCTGAGAAAACAGCATAAAAGTCTTGATCAAACTAATAACTATCAAGTGCATGACCCAACCCTTAGTTGTAGCCAGTCTTTCTGCTCTGCTGAGTACATATCCTACAGCTGTGATGTAACTGTTTACCAGAATATATTAAAATAACTCTGGTCCATTAGAGATTTGGCTGCACAGCAGCATGAACTATGATTTCTATGAACTTATATCTACAATCAAGTTAACATGCCTGTGAAATGGAGCTAAGACTATAGAGACCAGAAAGGCTGTGTGTGTTTATGGTAGAGGTAGAAAAATTAAGCAAAAATGTCAAACAATAAAACCTTACTTTTTACTGTGTGGCTATAAATTACAAAGTGCCGCAATTGTGCTCAAGTTTCTTGTGAGGAATTAAAACATACGGATCAATAATCTTGAAATGAGGAAATAAAGTAGCAGGCAAGCAGAGCACAAATCTCAGAAAGAAGAAGGAAATGGCTGTTTCTGTTAAGTAATACTACTAAGAGCTTAAAAAGGGGAATAAAAATGTATAATAATGATTTAAAGCCAGTAATTTGAGTAATTTGAACAGGGAAAAGAAAATAAACCCATAACACAACAAATTTACGGCTGCTTTATGAGAAGACGCTAAACCTTTTATTACACTCTAAAAGAGATGTGTTTTATGGGTAAATACATTACTGACAATGAACAGAAATTGTTTACAGTTGTAGCTGTTGTGGCATTGTAGAAAATATTTAAACCCGAGCCTGGTTCTGTTGGAGGTTTCTTCCTGTTAGGAGGGAGTTTTTCCTTTTCACTGTTGCCTTTGTGTTTGATCAGGAAGGAAACTGCGACAAAATGCAATGCAATCTGCTGGCTACCTTATAAATAGCATTAATTGGGATGCACCACAAACAACGAGTCCAGCTACAGGCAGGAGGTGGAACACCTGGAGAGCTAATGCAGATGTGATGAAGACGGAGGAGATGGTCGTGGACTTTAGATGGAACAAACACACGTATCCCTGAACATAGGAGAATCTGTGGTGTGCAGTGGAGAGCATCCTGTGCTCCAGCATCAACGTGTGGCATGGTGGCTGCACAGCTGCAGAAAGAAAAGCT
>JARVLU010000489.1:18115408-18142054 GCA_031762415.1 Simpsonichthys santanae
ATTACATCATGTTGCTGCTGATCTGTTTCACGCTGCTGCTGATCTGTTTCATGTTGCTGCTGATCTGTTTCATGTTGTTGCTGATCTGTTTCATGTTGCTGTGTTCATGCGTGCTCATCTGCTCACACAGATTCATGTTCGTGCTGCTGTTTGACGTAATGTTTTTATGCTACTAGTGCTTAGTTTATTATTTAGCTGATGTTTCTCTTAGTTCATATCTTAGATCTTATTACTGTTTTTCGTTTACATTTTATTGCTGGATGTAACTGGGACCTTGTGTACATAATCTCGTTCCACCACATGTACCACATGTGGTGCAAATGACAATAAAGTATCTCTGAATATTAATGTTTGCAAAGGTCATTATATTGAATGGAGTTGACTCCCAGAGTGTGCATCCAATGATCACTCTTTTGAGTGTTTCATTACAATTAGTCACGGTTGGTTCATAAAATATTTTGCTAACAGACAAATACAAGCGCTCACATTCTCTGTGTGAACAAAAATCTTTGTGAGCACCTTTACCTGAGACAAGTCAGGTTTATTTAGATGATTCTGCTGCTTTGAGAACAGGCAGCAGCTCGTCCTCGATGTGAGCGATTATTGACATTCGCAGCGGTCCCCTCACATCCCGTGCCATCACAGAGCGACACAGAGATTCTCTGTCCTCTTTCCTTGCTCAGCACTCTGGGAGCACGACCAGAAGAGTTTTACGACCAAGAGCTGCTGACACTCACTTCCTGCCAAGAAGACGGAAGCTGAGGTTTCAAGTCATCAGAGGCACGTATGAACAAATAAACACTCAGCTTCTCCCAGATCACAGGAACATCGATGGACGGAATATTTATCATACTGACACAAATCTGAATGATGATGATGATGCTTAATTTATCAGACTCTTTGTTTCATGTTTAAAGATGTCGGCCAGCACATCACAGAGCTGATCAGCATATTCTTTCAACACTTTCCCAGAGATGTTGTCTGGGCCAGTTGCTTTGTGAGGATTAATCCTCCTGAAAGTACTCCTTACTTCTGCTGAGGTCACGCTGAGAATGATATGATAATATGGCTATAATCCTGTCATTTGATAGATATTGATCTAAGATTTTGTGTGGTAGTAGCTGAAAGTACTCCCCTACACAAACTCTGAGTGCTCACAGATTAAAATAGCTTTGCTTAAAACTTTGGCATGCAAGAGAAGAGGGATCTGTATTTCATTGATAAAAGCTGTTTATTTTATTCAGAATAAATGAATAAATTAACAATTGAAGACTAAAGAATGAATTAAAACTCAATTCTATTTTGCAGGAAAGTTTGACACTTTACCTCTTGAAAAAGTGCCAATATTTCAATGTAACAAATTTATAATAGCAACGTTTTCTCTCTTTCTCTTTTATCACACAAAATATGTAAATGAGGCCACTCATTAAATCAGTGTTTAGATCACTTTTGAAAAGTCTTTGTCTTTATTTGTCAAGAGAAATGTATAAAACATGACAGGAAATTACAAGAACCTCCAGACGAGGACTTTTTATTCATCCACAGAATCAACAAGGTTTTTATTTTAAGAGCACAAACTCAAGGGACTTTAAATCTGTGTTTCAATCATTAAAATCAAACATTTTAACAGATTAAAGTATTTTTATGAAGAAATCTTTAATCCCAGGGGAAAGGCAGGTGTTTTCTGACTCATCTTTAAAACAACCTGATTGAGTTGTCAAAATCTCTGTTCGTTTTATCTACTGTGGAGCTCGGGGCTTCTCGTTCCCCCATCGGGATATATTTGTAGTTACAACACAATGTTCAAAAGCCTTTGTCTCTTATCCTATTGCTGTGAGCTGCATCTCAGGGCTCGTGGACAAAAGGTGTCAAACGGAGCGTTGGACTTGGACTACCATGTCCTCCTGAGGCTGCTGCTAATCCTATTAATGTGGCCTATGGAGGGTATGGATCCAGCTCTGCCTTCATCCCTGCAACTATTAAAGTCTGAGGGGGACCGATGTGTTCACTCTGTGCATGTGTGTGTGTGTCAATGTGTGTGTTCTCGTGGGTGTGATTGCATTGTAAGCGCCGTCTTATCCACGTTGTCATAAAGTGTTATCCACTGATGCGGCTCGAGGTTCTCCGTCTCTTCGCTTTGATACGGAGCAGGTGGACATTTCAATTTTTGATCTGATCTCTGCTTCTATAGTTCAACAACTTTATTACCACTGAAACTTCACTTTAGACTTGTTCTTTTTGACAATAGATAAAAGAAGCATTTCTGTTCTGGGCTGAAATTTAGTCAAAATCAGCCTGATATTTCTGCTGAAGCATTATTTTGTTTCATAATACATTGCATTTTAAAGGACAAACATCATTCTGCTTCATCCTTCTGAATGTTTTCTAGATACTGTTCTAATTACATTCTCCAAAGCAACTCCAAAGAAAACACATTTTATTGTAATTTTTTTGGATCAGTTTTAGTCTGTTGAGGGTTTCAGGTGGTTAAAGTTTGTCTTAACAGAAAATACATCCCAGTCTAGAGGTTAGCACCACATCTAATGTTTGTATACTTTTTCATACATTATATGGTATTTTTATTCATCCTTTCTCATCAGGTCCTTTGAACATAAAGCTAAACTGAATCTGTCTGGTTTAACTTTTATTTAACTTGTGGATTGTGTTAGGAATTAAAAACAGTTATAAAGCAAAATAAATCTTGTTAAATTAATGAGTTCCTTAACTAAAACTAAACTTTTGCACTTGTGAAAAAGCAGAATGGAAACAGATGGAAATAAACAACATTTGAGGTAACTCTGGCACATTGGTCTTATATCCTTATTACTATGTAATTTATAAAGTATAGTGGGTAAAGATGATGGATGGATGGATGGATGGACGGACGGACGGATGGACAAACGGACGGACGGACGGATGGATGGATGGATGGATGGATGGACGGACGGACGGACGGACGGACGGACGGACGGACGGACGGACGGACGGATGGATGGATGGATGGATGGATGGATGGATGGATGGATGGCTGGCTGGCTGGCTGGACGGACGGACGGACAGAAAGCATTTTTAGATTTTTGCTATGTGCTGATTTTAGAGAATGCTCTTTTCCAGGACAGAACAGTCAATTTGATGTTTTTCAATGTTTCCTTGTATTCTTGAAATCTATACACATTTTTGTAAATATGCTTTTATATTGCTCTGATGTTAAATATATAACTGGTTTGTAGCATTTTATGTAATGTGTAACATTTTTATGTGATTGCTCTGACACTTCCTGACAATGTTCGTATCTCTGAAACTGTTCGCCTGATGAAGACTGAAATGTTGCAACAATACATTGCTCCAAGTTTGCACCTTTCTGCTTTTTTGGAATACTGTACAGTAATTGTTAGTGTCAAAACACAATATGATGTTATCAGCAGGGAACTGATCATGAGAAAGTACACGACTGATAGCCTCATCAAGCTCAAAGTCATAGCTTTGTCCCTGCTTTCCAAAAGGCTGTATCAAACGCACAATGAAAAAAATCATAAGAAAATTTGCTGTCTTTTTTATTATTTCTACTGTTCATAGATGTTATTGTTTTAAAATATGTTTTATAATCTAAATGTCAAATAAGATTTATGCATTTATTAAGACAATATACAATACACAAACCCTTCTGTCCTTGTAGCATTCTGTTTTAACCTTAACCCAGTGCTGCCATTATACTATCAAAAATATGTTTTTAAATGTGTTTTTCGCTTGTGTAACAAAGAGGTAATCCACAAATAAACCCAATTTGGATGTCCATTAAGAGGACATGGAAAAGCCTTTAACTCCTCAAATCCACAAAGGGCTTGAGGAAGACGTACAGTGGACAGCAACGTCCTAATGAAAGCTCTAATTCATAAGTAGGGGAGAAGATCTGTTTGCTTACATCTTAAATCTGCATTCAGTGCAAAGGAACTGTAAGGGAGGGAAATCCTTAACAATTTCAGGGAGTCCTTTTATAACTTATGAGTGATAGGACTTTGGTGTTACTTGCGGGTTGTTAAAAAATAAAACATTAAAAGAGTCAATCTGTCTTCACTTCTCTGTTTCTAGTAAGAACAAGTGAGCCGAGTCAACCTAAGGCGATTTACAGTGTCTAACAACTAACTCATGTTGGTCTGTCATGTTGTCTCTTGCAGGAGTCAACATAATGAGGACAGGGAGCAAGGAAAACAAGAACCCTTCAAGATGGATTACAACAATGCTAATATATTAATCACTTCCAGCAGGGTTAGTGAAGATGTCCTCCTCTCAATGCCTTCTGGAGATCTCAACATAAATATCTCCTTCCTGTATGAAAACAATAACCTTTTAGATGTCAAAGCATCCTAATGCAAAAAGCACTTTCTGTTAAGTGACTTTGCAAACTCCGGTCTCAGTTTGTTCATTGTACCAATTAAGATGAGTAACTGAAAAACATAACATTATTTTACAGTCTAATTTATAGTGGACTAATTAGTTGTTTTGCTTAAAGTGTTGTTGTTTTTTTTAATCAGTTTGATTCTCAAATCATATTTTGAACATATAGTATTTCTATATGAAGATTTGAAAAATTAGGATGAGCTTCAAGTTAACCATGTTTTCAAAAACTGAAGGGGAAAAACCTATGGAAATATCTTTATAGCACAAACACGATCACGAAATTATCTAATAGATTGGATTTTCCACAGCTGAATTAAACACATTTTCCAATTTAAAAGCTTTATCAAGCTTAATTTGTCCTGCCAAAGTTCACTGATTGCCCCAGCTCAAACCTGCATTTGAAACCATTTTTATAAGGTCACTTATGAAACGGATATTTAGAGAGGGAAAGATAAAAATCAGTACAAACGGCTTTTCTCTCCATTCACCTCAGTGTACCTGGAAAAGAAAGTGTTCGATATTTCAAGGTTGGCCGACTCTTTGGAAATGCATTAATTATCTCCCTGGGCAGACACTAGGAAACATTCCATCTAAAAGGGTTTTATAAAAGGAAAAAGGCAGCCCAAACATCCTTCTTGAGCGTGACTGAAGTGTCAAACAATACCCATCGGACAAGTGGAATTAAGGAAAGGATAGTGGTATCCCTATGACAGCGAACCTCATGATTTAATATGGGAATTCATACATAAAGGCATAAATGAAGCCAGAAATGAATCAGAAGACAAACCATTCCTCATCGTTTCAAACATTTTCAGACTGAATAAACTTATTTAAGGACTGCATTTTAAAATGAAATGGAAAAAAAATGTGACTGTATCACATTTTGGAATAACTCGCATTATCCGTGGCAACGCTATTTACCAATGTCGCATAAAAGCTGGGTGATGACAGAGCACGCGTTTCAAAAGGATGACTGATGTGCAGCAATGAATGGCATCTTTTCTCTGGTCCTTGATGGAATAATATTCAGCATCTTACAACAAATCAGCATCAGCTTTCTATCTAAGTAAATTAAATCCTGCGCCAAAAACATCTTACAATGGCTCTCATGCCATCAATAAAGCTGCCTTGACCATCAGGGCAAACTTCAGATACAGAAATTTGAGTTATTTGACAACAAAACTTATCAAAGCATGATATTTAAAGACTACTAATTAACCTTTTTTTCGAGTCAAGAAGCCTTGAACACATAAAACCTCTCGCATTTGGATCAGAAGTGTTTGTATAGGGATGAAAAAAAAACATTGTAAGCCTAGCTTCTTTAATACAATAGAGGTAGGTGAAGTATATCAACACTTGTCTAAAAGATCCATTGATCCTTGAGACCTGAGTATTAGTAGGACTTCCACTAATCTATCTTTTCAAAATGATATCACATTTACAAAAAAGGCAGCATATGATTTGTTTCCTTAATTGACATTTCTAGAGCATGAAGAACAAAACAAAGAAGTTGTAAGTCAGACTGATGTAACACGTTTAATGGTTTGAAAAGCTGATAACACAAGGACATTCTTAATAAAAACCATTTTCAATCTCCCCGAGAAAACTTGAAGAATTAGGTCAGACATAGTAATGAATGGAAGGATTTGTCACTGCGAGTCCACTTGTACTTCATAAAGGCAAAATAATTGGTAATGTGCCCAAATGTCATGTGCCTTGGAGGAAAATTCTTAGAGCAATGTCTCCATCTACTGCTAGAAGAGCTCAACAGCAATGCATGCTAGTACAAGCAGCTGCTAGGACACATAAAAACAATACTGTACTGTAATCTGTAAAACAAAACAAAAAAAAGCATAATACAAAAACCATTGAATTTTTAGTTATAAAAAAGCCACAAAAGAAAATTAGTAAGGTGGACTGCTCCAGATAATTTTGTTCATTAATACTATGTCAAAGCTGAACTGTGTTCCTGATCTGGTCCTTCTTACATTGAAGCTCTTGTTTACCCAATCGATTTCATTAAATTAGGCTTAGACCGGGCATCCTCTCTGCTTGATCAAAGCCACTGCTAAGAGCCGAGTCCTGCCTCCTCATTGAACCAGCTAACCCCATCAAATCAAAACAGACATTTTTTTCCTCTCTTCTTTAAAGACTTTAGCTTGTTTTATTAATCCACTGTAAAGACGGCATCCCATTTGGTTGCTGCGGTATCCGTCTGTCAAGGCCCAGCACCTTTAAGACCCCCACCATCTTCTCTATTATCAGAATGGAGCGCTTTACCACGGCAACAAAGCTCATATATACACCTTAGGGATGCCTGTTTGATAACTTGTCTTCCTGGATGAAATGGACGGGTTACTGAGGTCGACTCGTGCCCTGTCTGGAGAGAAGCAGGAATGAGGTCTCAAGCTGGCACACCGGTGGTAGGAATACTTCAAACCGTGGGTGAACGAGAGGATGAGAGAGCAGGTTAAGGAGGGAGACACCCGTGGGAGGCCAGTGGGGGGTGGGAAGTGCGGAGAGATTGAGTAGTGAGGGAGTGAAAAGGCCTTGATATCCACAGAAAGCACAACAAAGGCTGAGCTTTTTACATTAAAAAGAAAGGAGATCGCCTTTTTTTTCTTCTACGAGACGCCTTTTCGAGTCGAGTGTCATGTCCTTCCTTGGCCCGCAGGAAGTGAGAGTCGGAGCTTGGTTATAGCATTTGGCACTTTTGATGCACATCTGAGGGGGCTGAAGTTCCTGCTTTCAGAACACTTGCATCAGGGAGACAAGTTACACTAAATGTACGTTTGTCAGGTGGGTGTTCCAGGATTAAACATACAACGATCAGACCGCACCACATACAGAGGGATACAAGCTGTAATTAAAGTCAAAGTTAGAGTTATTTCCTGCTTTGCGTTTCACTACAGAGACCGTGACATTCGACTTACATGTGCAGCAGCTCAGCTGTAAACGAGCATGTTCTGAGCAGACAGTGTCGGGTATGGTAAAGTAGGTGGAGGAAAGAAAAGTTAAAAAAAAAAAAAAAATTCCCACATTCGCTTCAAAGACGGGAACTAAAAATGCAAGCAATGAAAATTAGCACTAATATTCACAGCAGGTGTTGACTGCTTGATGATTACGTATGGTAAGTGAGAGGGGAAGGAAAGTTAAAGATAAATCAGCAGCCAATTAAAAGCCCAGGGTGAGGACAGAAACTTGTTCTGGCACAGAGAACTCCTCTGTCATCTCAGTTTGTGTAACCCCGTGGTGTGTGTGTGTGCGCGCACAGATCTGTGGCGCACGAGATCTCCATCTCACTGGCTCTTTTATGCAGGTTTCTTTCTTGTGCTTTTGGAACCGTGAGAGCTGGTGAAGATTAACTCATTTGAGACTTTTAACGATATTTAATAGTTTAACATTTAATGATACAAGGCGAATGTTAAAACATAAAAACATTGATTGAAAATCGACCCGATTCTCACTTTGATTATTTTTGGATCTCGGTCTGGAGGTGTGCATGCCCACAGTTGTCCAATACATCCACTTCAGGGTGGGTTGTATGACATTATGTAACACAGCATTAAATACACATTACAGTAGTCCTTCGTTACTTCGCGGTTAGACTTTCGCAGACTCGCTCTTTTGCGGTTTTTCAAAGTAAGACTGGACATGACACACAATTGGCTGATTGATGGATGAGCCACAAGAGCGGCATGGATTGTTAATTTAAAATAAATTGTTTTTAAATGGTTTAGCGGCTGCTAAATCATTAGTTGAAAGGAGAAGCTCCCACCTGCAGCCTGTCATGATCACTCTCTGCCACGCCCACATTTCTCCTCCAGCTGAAGCAGCTACTGAAGGGTTAACCCTTTGCCGTCCAGTTGCACTGATCGACTTTTGTCTTCCAACTTAAAATTCAAAGCACGCCTAGGCCTGTCATGATAACAAATTTTGCTGGGTGATTAATTGTCTCAGAAATTATTTCGGTAAATGATAATATCATCATTCTGATAAGAGTGAGATGGCCGCGCTGACCCTAGCTGCAGCTTCACACACTAGTCCCCTCAGGATGACTGTGCGTACATAGTCACGTTGTACAGGACACCTTGTGCAATGTCAATAAAGTTTCTCTGACTCTGACTCTGATATTGTTTGAAATATGACAATAATTAGTAATTATTGTCAAATTTAAGAAGAAATGTTGGCTAATTTGTTTTGGGTTTGGTACCTTTTTTGACCATTAGATGGCAGTATAAGACCGTTTGAACCGAAGGATGGATAATGAGAGAGCGAGCAGTGCGTCTCGTTAAGAAAAATGTGAAGGAGGCCCCTTGACGGGACATGGACTGTCTCTCGTTCCTGATTTTTGGTTCTCAAAATGGCAAACGCTCCGTAGGATTTGAGCTCTTTAGCATAGCATTTTTCATACAAAGCTTTTAAGAAAAAAAGCAGTAAACAAGTTCTCAGCTTCTTTTTGCAGAGAAAAACAACTTTTTACATGAAGGCACAGGTTTCAAACTTGAATTTTGGAGCTTCGACAAGACGGAGTTTTTTCTTTTCCCCGAGGTCGGCCTGTTAGCTTAGCTTCTCAGCTTAGTTGCTTTTAACGATCCAAAAACACGATTTTGGACGATTAAAATAGATTTTAAAGAGAAAGGGATGGGGCAGTGAAGAGCACTGGAGTTGAGCCTCATCATCAAGTGTCTTCAGTAAAAAGAGAGGCATGAAGAAACGATAAAGCCGATAAATGAAAATGAGGTAGATAATTTTCATTTATCATGCGATTAATTGAATTATTGTTTATCACGACAGGCCTAAGTATGCCACATAATAAAATTGTCATAATCACATTGCATGGGTGGGGGGGTGGGGGCTGTGCTAAACCCCACAATAATATTTTGGCCAAGCATTCAAATAATCTGATGTCTTTTGTGATAACCTTTACATGTTTAATTATCTTTGCTAGTTCTCTTCATCAAACAATTACTACTGCATGAAAAAAGGTCTTTGGAATGTATACAAGAAGAAAAAATACATGTTTAATAAATCTGAACATTACTGAGAGAACTCAAAATGAAATATCAAGTTCCACATGGATTACTCCTCATCTATTATAAAATTCTGGCTAAATCATATCAATACTGATTGTTGGAGGATCAGAGCAGAGTGCATATAAGCTCAAGGTCAGCATGTTTACTATTGGTTAATTATGTTGGGAGCATAAGCACGCAAAAAAAAAAAAGTAAAAATCCTCTATATCTTTAAGAGAAAAACAATGGGGACTTATGAACTGGATAAACAGTTCAAAAACATTATTGATCAAGTGAACTTGAGCAAAAATAAAGTAAAAGCAAGTGGCCCAAAATATTGAACTGTTCATTAAGCTTTGATAGAGAAATATGGTGGTTTATGAATTACTAAACAAGGCCAGATGCTGCAGCTGCAACACAAACATGCACAACCAGCTCTTGATGGGCACGGTTTGCAAGTTCAAACATAAACTGTGAATTAACCTCTGTGGATGCGCCGCTGAGCTTCTGCACTGGACTGTTTGTGTGCGCAAAAATGATTGAGAAAAAAAAAAAGAAGAGTTTGGTTTATTGAGCAAAAACTACGGCGCCTGTGAGGTTTGACTGCAGCAACTTTTAACAAGGCATGCATGTGCACTTTTTAACTTTGAAGGCACCGTTATGAACTTATGTAACATTTATTATTATTAATCATGTTTCGTGGCACTTGTTTTAATAATACAAATGCTGTGGCGAGCCTTGTGTACTTACAAAGTCTTTCTCGAGCTTCTCCATCTCCTGCTTGTAGCTCTTCAGCCTGCTGTTGTACATGGCTCGGCTCTGGACGGGGATCTCTCGCACCTCCAGGTCCATCTGCTCGAGCTGAAACCCACAGGTGATGCAGCTCATTTATTGGCAACACACTTTCAAGGTCATTGTTTTCACGTTTTCAATCGATTTTTAGCAACAACAAAAAAAAGAAAACACAAACTTGGCTTATCGGCTGCAGGAACGTTGAATAGACTTAGTTTACTTTATAATGAAAAAAGTATCAGAAAAGTTAAAACTTTACTGTTATTTCATCAAAAGGAATAAATTATGTAAATCTATTTATATATATTAAACAAAATAATTGAATTTATTTGACAGAGTAAGACAAAAGCTGTAACAACTTTAATTTTTTTTTACATTATTAAAGCAAAAATAATGATAAATAGCTGCTGTTCTCTTCACTCAGCTGTGATAAAAGTGGCAACAGAGTACGGCGGTTCTGTAAATAAATACACCATCAAATACAAGCCCCCCCTTGTTTATTGCAGAGACATGAATAGGCCCAACAGTGTCACAGAGAATGAGGTACATTTGACGCATCGGGGTAGACAGATCTCTTCTTGGCAGATTTGGAGGAAACTAATCACAATGCCATAACAAGACAACTGCAAAAACAATTTGTCTCTGTCTGCTGACTGCTTCGTTTTTTTTCTAAACAGCAACATGAAGTCTTCCACCTGGAGATAATGGCTTGAAATGTGTCATAGGGGTGTCACTTAAAAGCAGATTACTGGAAAGTAATCATGTGAGGAGGAAGCCTCCTTTTCTGCCATGTGAAGAGCGCGCATGTCTGCATGTCATGTCACCGCCAGGATAATACAGGTGCTGCTGTCTGGTGACGGTGAAAACTGCCCCCCCCCCACACACATACACACCCCCTTCTGCAGATTCATAATTTAGGAAATGGGAAGAGGAGAAAATTACTGATCAAAGACGTACCAGCTCTCTGACTTCTTCAAGCTGTTTGTCGACATTTAGAACCAGCTGTGTCTTCTCCTCTGAAAGAGAAAGAAAGAGGCAACATATTGATCAACGGAGGAACAGCGCTTTGTGACAACAGCCCAACTCCCCCACAACAGTGGAAGAGATGGGGGGGAGAGAAAACAACACACAGAGACACATTTGAAGATATATTTACACATTCTCTCCACAGGACGAGCCAACATTTGATGTCTCTTAGTTATGGCATGTATGAGGCTTTTGTTGGTTCCTGTTGAGGAGCGGAGAGACACCTCATGCCAACTCAAAGGGAAGGGAGGTGTCAGCTTTGCTCACTTGCCAGAAGTATGAGTCCCTCTCAGAACGACTTGTTCAGCCCCTCACCCCATGGCTGCTCCACCACATTACCCACGGAAACTCATTAGGACTTCAAGAGCAAAAGACGGATGTAAACTACAGCACCTTCAACAGTTATTTAGGGCCGCAGCGCTAACGCGTTCTGGAGGTGCGCACGGCGTTGGTCTTTGCTCTAAAATTAGGAAAATAAGTGGCATGAAATACACAGCATTAGTTGTTTCGGTGCAGTCTTCCACCAAACATCACAAATAACAAGAGCTGAAAAGAAAACAGAGAAAACTTTAAATGTTTTAACTAAATGTGGTCATTTTTACAGTTACAATTTAATAACCTGATCATTATAAGGATATTTTACCAGGTAAAAGTAAAGTAAAATAAAATTAATAAATAAAGGTCACCTGAAATAGAGCGGCGACCTGCCAAAGATGAATATCACATTCTGCACATTCTGCTAGAGGCATGTACCTTCCCCCATGACCCTTAAGGTTTAAATAGGTATAGAAAATGGATGGATAGACAGATTTTGGCATATTTATCACCTGGTGCCAAAGGCAAATGGATGATTATGTTCTTGTGTGTGAGCATACATTTCACAGTACAGTTAGAACTAGAATTCAACTTTTAAGAAATTATCATTGGTTGTAAATCTACAGCTGATTAACTTCAGAAGTCACCCAAGCACAGGTAAATGATAAAAGCCAACTCAAAGTTGTCTTATTTACCATACTTGCCGCCATACACGTCGCACCGCCGTATAAGTCGCATGAATCCAAATACTGTATGTCTAATAAAGTGGGAAAAAACATAAATGTTGCTATGTCTTATAAGTTGCATCTATTATACGTGACTGCTGACCACTGGGAAACGTGGGCCGGTGTTGTGCCAAAAATCGATTGGCTGCCAAATGGCAGCTGCTGGAGCGTGTGCACAGGAGGATTTTAACAAGATTAACACTTAAAAACAATTATTTGTTTGCTCACAGTTATAGCAAATGTGTCTCACAGTTTAACTTTTCCCTAAGAAATGCACTTTCATGGTCAAATCAGCTGCATTTCAAAAGCCAATTTGCAGCTGCGGGAGTGCGCAGATGGAGGGCTTGTTGTGCATTTCTTTGAAATTCAACAAGATAAACACCTAGAAACAATTTTTTTGTTTGCTCGACATTATAGTAAAGTTGATCTTTTCCTTAATAAATGCACTTTAATGGTCAAATCAGCTGTGTTTTGCCTGGGCGGCGCGGTGAAATCCAGCTGATTTGACGTTTGCTCCTGAAGTTCCGTAGTGAGACGACAGTGGCTTTGTATGGCAAGCCAAGTGTCTCATTAATAGCCACTTTTACCTATTAATGAGACACTTGGTTTGCCATATTACTCGAGGGCCCTCTAGTGGCTGAAGATTTTATATTTTCCATGTCAGAATGAATGAAATTGTCAGATCTCAGTCAAAAATTGGGTTATAAATATGGGGAAAAAACATAAATAAGTCACTTTGCTGTATAAGTCACAGGGTACGATAATTTATGCAAAAAGGTGCAACTTATACAGCGAAAAGTGTGGTAGTAAAATTCTGAATTATAAATACTGAACTAAATTTGATGTGGTAGCTGCAGATAGTCCTCACCAGTAGATACTCTAAGCACTAACATATCTCACAGGATCACAAGTTTGTGCAATATGTTATTTACAAAGTTTGACCAAAATGGCTGCAACACCAACTTAACCATAAGATTAAAACTCGGCCATTAAAGGCAGCAAGCGATTTGCATTCCTTCAAGGAATGCTAGGTCTTTATTTTAAAAAGAAATGAAGCAAGACATCCCTTTAAGCACAAAACTCCAAGAAATTCCAAGAATGGTCAATGAACTCTACACCTTGTCCTCTGTCTGATCACTAAAAAGTACAAATTACAGAAAGAAAACTGTTAAAACACTTTTAAAAAAAGTCTTATTATCAGTCTGTTTGTGTAAATGTAATGCAAATTAATGTTTAAACATTACCACTAAACACCTGACAAATTAATATAAACTGTAATCACATTTAGCTATTGTTGCAGATTTTCCCTTCCCATTTCTAAACTATTTTACAGTGATATAAAACATATACTGACCATTACTGGTAGATGGCATTTTTTCCCTCATTAGCTCGACATATATGTTTAATTGTTACACAAACAACCTTTCATTTTAAACGTGTTCTTGAAAAGTCGTCTTAGGACTTAGTCATCCCATTAAAACTATTTGAAATGAAACAAAGCCATGATCACAAGCAGAACCTGCTAAAATATTTAAGAGCATTTAAAAAATTTAAACACAAAGTCAACAAACCTTAAAGCTCAAAGGCAAAAACACAAGGCTACCAGTTCGGGGACTGCAGTATTGTAAGAAAGGCCAAGCAAAGGTCTTAATTTCTTATGGCACCATGGGCCAAGATTACCTTTTGCCTGTCCTCAAATTCATTTTTAAAACCTCTGTCCAACCTCACAATCTGCTCAGTAAATATCCAGAGGCGATTCAAACAAAGGTGAGATGTGCTGCCTCTCTCAAACTCAAGCTCAAGCTGGACAGGTGTGAAATATGTATGGTTATTTACTAAGACCACAAACTGCTGACGGACAGATGAGAAGTTTTGCACAAAGTAAAACAAAAAGAAGAAAGTAGAAGGGGAACAAAAGAAAGAGCTTGCCAATTTTTACTTAAAATACCAATTTGAGCTACTGAGATAGATGTGAACTTGAAAACATATTTACAGTGACGCCTCACGTATCATCGCGTTGTATAAATACAATGGAGAAAAATATTTGAAAGAGTATCAATTTTGCAAGTTTTCACACAAAGATTGAAGAGGTCTGTAATTATTATCGTAGGTTCACGTAAACTGTGAACGACAGAAGCTACGAAAAAAATCCAGAAAATGACAGTTTGATTTTTAAAAGAATTCATTTGCATTTCATTGCATGAAAAAAGTATTTGATCAACCAGCAAGAACTCTGGCGAATGGTAAATGGACTGCGTTTATATAGACTTTTCTATCTAATCAAGATACTCAAAGCACTTTACAACACAATCTGTGTTCTCATTTACTCGGTCATACAGCACCCTACTATTTCTCTACAAAGACTAATCAGTACTTTATCACATTCATACACTGACGGGCCACACAGCAGAGGCAATGAGGGGTTCAGTATCTTGCCCAGGGACAATGAACTCTTGCATTGGAGGACTGCTCTAACCACTCAGCCACGCCCAAACTGTTAGTTTTCCTTTAATCCCTCCTATTCTGCACTTATTACCAGTATTAACTGCACCTGTTTGAACTTGTTACCTGTATAAACACCTGTCCACACACTCAATTAATCACTCCACCATGGCCAAGACCAAAGAGCTGTCTAAACACACCAGGGACAAAATTGTAGACGTGCATAAGACTGAGCTACAGGACAGTAGGGAAGCAGCTTGATGAAGCAGCAACAACTGTTAGCACAATTATTACAACATGGAAGAAACATAAGATGACTGCTAATCTTCCGGTCTGGGGCTCCATGCAAGAGTTCGCCTCGTGGTGAGATCTTTGTTGCAAAATGTTGCAAAATTGGCAGTGTATCAAATAATTATTTTCCCCACTGTACTGTATATATTTTAAGGCTTTATAAACCTCTTCTCTTATTAACCTTCCCCGCTCTCATCATATGCTCTTAAACACTTCGGTGAGGAAAATGTTTAGATGAATGCACAATGTACTGCACAGCATGTACAGTACACACAATATAAAAAACAAGTAAAAAAAAAAAAAAAAACCTGTGACACAGTGAAGCCGCAAGAATTGAACCGCGATATAACGAGGGACGACTGTACATTTTGTATAACCTTTTGGTAATACTTCAATGTTCACTGACTGAACCCTAAGATTTGGGGGCTTGCCATTAACATTCAAAGTACTTAAAAAGATGGCTTTATGCTGTTGCTTTTACCAAGTGCCCTAGTAACCATCAGTAACCTGATTACATGTTTGCATGTTCAAGTGAAACAATGCAAATTTCTAAAACAATATACTGTATAAATCTTGCATTATACCTGGATAGTAAATGTAAAATTGTAACACAAAAAGTCATTTAAAAAATACTCAGGATTTTGTCTCCAATACAATTCAAGGCAGCAATTTTAAACATTATTTGTTAGCTCAGCCATCAGTTTATGGGCAAGGCTGGTGTCTTTGTATTATTAACTAAACCTAAATCAGTTAAAATCCTACTACTGTACATTAGAGTGCCATGTGACACTTGTTTTTTTAAGAATAACAAACCATAAAAAAACTAGCATTTACTGCATGTTCCTCCTTTGCTGGTTTGAAAACAAACCTCCAGAGATGCTTGGAATAATATCTAAAGAATGTACCTGGTAAATCTTCTGTTGATCCAGCAGATCAGATGGAAATCAGTTGTTTCCAAAAGTCTCTGAACTCTGCAGTGTGGCGCAAACAATCGTTTTTACACATTCAATAAATGCAGACTTGACCGTTTTTTTTTTTTTTTTTTTTTTTTCAAAAAAATTTTATGGATTGCAAACACATCCAAATATGTGAAAAACATCACAAAACTAAAACGGTGCAGAGTAGGAGAGCAAACATGTTCACCATTTTTAAAATGCTTCAAATAAACAAAACAAAAACAACTATTTCCAGTTTGCCCTCTGAGTCATGTCATCTCTCTTTACACTCTGCCCAGCCATCAATCTGCAGAAACTCCACATGTCAGAGTGGGTGAACTGCTGAACATTGATCAACTGAAGACAGCAGAGTTACTACATACAGTATTCTCAGATACTGATCAGTAAAAAATTGGTTATAACTCCAGGTAGATTGCAAGATACTTGACAAAGAGCTCATAATTTTCAGAATTACTGCACCAAATTATAAAAATTAGGGATGATGTCTGATATACTGATCAGGCACTTTAAAATCAAATTTTGTTTTCCAATCAGTGAACGAATCACAGCAAAGCAGAGCAATGACATTATTAGATATTACACTTGCACATTATACATTATTACATTACCTTGTTTTTCGCTGTATAAGTAGCTGTTTTTGCATAATTTGCATGCCCTGCGACTTATAGACCGAAACGACGGAGTTATGGATTTTTTCCACCCATATTTATAAACCAATTTTGGCTGGGATATGACCATTTTCATTCATTCTTACTGAATAAAAATGGAACAGTAAAATTTTCGGCCACTGGATGGCAGCAAAGTTGTAAGGCATGCCGTTGTATCATGTAATAGATAAACGTGGCTATAATGACAAATTCAAAACATTTCAGGACAAAAACTGGGCTTTATTTATTATACTTTTTTTTTCTTTAACTTTTTTGAATTTACCATATCCTGGATGACAGAATCTTCACCAGCTATTAATGACACAATCGGCTTGCCATACACTGCCACTGTCATTTTGCTTACTGCTTTGGAGCAATCGTCAAATCAGCTTTGTTTTGCTGCACCGCAGTGGCTAAATGCAGCTAATTTGACAATTAAAGTGCATTTATTAAGCAAAAGTTCAACAGAGACACACATTTGCTATAATTTCGAGTAAACAAATAATTATTTTAGGTGGTTATGTTGTTACATTTTGAAGAAACGTGCAGCGTTCCTCCTCATTTTTCCTCCCTGCATGCTCCTGGAAGCGAGGCAGCGGATACTTTTGAAATACAGCCGATTTGACTGTTAAAGTCCTTTTATTAAGCAAACGTTAGCAAACAAATAATTGTTTTTAGGTATTTATTTTGTTACATTTTGGAAAAAATGAACAGCGGCTCGTCCCTCTGCGTATGCCCATTTATGCAAATGGGGGTTTGAAATGCAGCTGATTTGACCGTCAAAGTGCATTTATTAAGGAAAAGTTAGACTGAAACACACCTTTACTTTAATTTCAAGCAAACAAATAATTGTTTTAAGCGTGTTAAATTATTGTTAAAGTCCTACCGTGCACGGTCCCACGGCCGGCATTTGGCAGCCCATCAATTTTTGGCACAACACCGGCTCACATTTCCAGGTTGTCGGCAGTGATAACATGCATAACAAACGCGATGCGTCAGCGGTGACACATAATAGATGCAACGTATATGGCAAAGCGACATATTTATGGATTTTTCCACTTTATTAGACAAATATGGACTAATGCGGCTTATAGGGTGGAGCAACGTTTACGGCGGAAAATACGGCATACTTTTTGGAGATGACCATCACCTGGCTTATCGACAAATGCGGAAAATGTCAGCAACTGTTCTGGCCTTGGTTAGGCTGCCTGGCATGAAGGAATGTACCGTGTGGTAAGCCGTAAGCTGGACGCGATTTCTGAGAATTGCAGGTCACTTGCAGCTCCTGGACCTCACTGGCAGGAAGGAATCAACTTTGGAGAAGGCTACAAACCCTAACTAAACTATAACCAGATGTCAGTAAAATATGTAGATTGTGTAGAAGTACGGAGGCTCGTTAAGCTTTTTGTCTGCTTGGCTCACAGAGAGATATTTACCTGCATGAAGGTGTGAACTGGAGTGCAGCTGACCTGGAATCAGGTCTTAAGCTGCATTGTACATTTTTGAAAGTTGAAACCTGAGACCTCCTCTTCTGTTTAAGTTGTTTTTCTTCATGTAAATGGCTCTCCTAACCACAACCATCTGTGTTCTCTGTCTCAAATGTGAAAATTTTGGTCCTCAAAAGAGTATCTCTTATCCTTGAGATGTAGTTGGACTGCTGAGTCTTGTCCTGAAAAGCTGCTCTCCAGTGTTGAGCCATGCGTCTGTGGACATGTTTAGTTTCTCCAATATAGAGGCCTGAACTGAACTCACTGCACTGAACTGCAGACACAACACCGCTTAGCTTGGGTTTGGGGGTTCTGTCCTTGGGATGGACCAGCCTCTGTCTGAGGGTCCTGAGGGTCCTGTTGGCTGTGATGTTGTGTTTGGAGAAAATTCTTCCGAGTTTTTTTTCCAAATACGGTACTCCAGCAACATACGGGATGACAATGTTTTAGCGTTTGCTCTTCTCTCTGTTCTGCAGCATGTTTTTTGGATTTGTTTGCTGATTTGACAGAGGTCCAGGTAGGATAGCCACAGATTTGGAGAGCTCCTTTGATGTGTTTCAGGTTTTTTTTCCCTTTCCCTTCTGTCTTTGTGGAGACATACTTGTCTTGGTGGTGTAAAGTTCTAATGACAGAAAGTTTGTGTTCCAGTGGGAGGAGAGAGTTACACAAAATATACTGATCGGTGAAAGTAGATTTCTTGTAAACTTCATTGTTGAGGCTTCCATCTTTTTCCATGTTCACTAAACAGTTCAGAAATAGCAGCCTGCTTTCGTTAGCATCCACTCTGATAAACTTGTAGTTCTATAAAGCCTGGAACTCCACACACTGCAGAGATTTTTGAATTGATAAAGCCTCACGGATGGGAAGCAAAACATCTTCAGCTTCAGAATAGAAGTCCAGTTGTTTTTGTTTTATTTCTTCTTTTGGACTGTATCACTAGTACAATTTTTTTTCTTCTTTCAGCTACTCCCTTTATCAGGGGTCACCAAAGCAACTAAGTCACACAAAGACTTGGCAATTATTTTTACGCCGGATGTCCTTCCTGACGCAACCACAGACCACTGAACTATCACAGCCCTCTGTGTGGAGGAGAAAGCTGCTATCTAGGGCACCGGAGGAGCAAATGGTGGGGGTTAAGGGCCTTGCTCAAGGGCCCAGAGTGGGGCAAATGAGAGTGGAGACAGGTGTGGGTGCTTCACCAATCCCACCCACATTTTGATGTTGTCTGCACCGGGAGTTGAACCAGTGATCACATGCCTACCTTTTCTAACCTCTGCGCCACCACTCCCCTATGAATCATTCACTAGAATAAATATAAAAAATTATTTAGCATCCAAGAAATTGCTTTTTAATGAACAAATTTTATAAATAAAATAAAAATAAAACAAATTCAAGGAATACTTGCAATTAGGACAAATAAGGTTTAGACTAAAACATCTGACATATCAGCTATAATACTTGAGCTTTGAATTTACTATTCTTGTTGAATTTTAACCAAAGTATAAGAGACACTCCTAACAACCCCCCAAAAATGTATATAAGCCAGTAACATTTGTTACAATAAATTTGAAAAGCTGCTGATCTGACTTGGGCAGAAGTCATGTAAATTCATATTTAAAAATAACCTAACAACCAGAAAATTACTTTACAGTAGTCACTACACCACACACGACAGATAGCAAGAATGTGATTTGTGTCACACTATTACATATTATTTTTAAACATCCAATAAATACATAATAAATTCAACAAATCGCCTGCTATTATTCTCAGCTGTGACTTGATGGCTAACTAGCTAGCTAGCAGATCAACGATTCAAGTTTGACAGCCTTACCTCCACTTAGTTTAGGGATTTTTCCAATTTTATTAGTTATTTCTGCTGTGATGGTTCCAAAGTCCTGCTCGTAGGTTTCAAAGTCTGAAGACATTCTGATGAATAAGTTAAAACAGAGAACTAGCTTTCTGGTTGTCAGTTACCTCAGAATAATAACAAGCCTCGAATGGAGTCGCTTCCTTGAGTTACAGTCTAAAGTGCTCGACAACGAACTAGAGTTTGTTCAAGGGCTGCTGTTTGCCACACACGTTTTTTTTTTTCTCGCGGGCGTACAAATTATATTTTAAAATTACTTTACACGATTTAACTATTTAGATAAAAGTCTATGTAAAAACGTTTTAGGGTTTTGGTATATGAGGCACACCGAAGAAAGTCCTGATTTTTGTTCCTACCCTGTAGACGAGAGAAATCAAAGAAATAAGCCGAGGAAGTGACCAGGTTTGTCATTTAAAGTGACAGATTATTTTTTCCGCTTCTCACTTAAATATCAAATTGCTACAGCTTTATGTTAATGTGTGTTTGAAATTTTTGGCAACAGTTCTGTGTGAAACGGTGGTGTTGTTAAAGCTGATGTGCAGCCTTGCTAACAAATAGTTCGCTAACCGCTACAGTGGGTGCAAAGCGGAAATGTAATTTCTGAGTCAAATATATAAACGAAATCACACATCTGCTGAATTTTCATCCAGATTCGTCTTACTTGTATAACTATATAAACAAATGACAGAGACGTACGTAAAATACCGCTTTTATTCTTCGTACAAATTAGCTAGCTTGGTTGGCAACAGGCTAATTATTAATTAATAATCAGTAAACAAGTTTTCGATCATATTTGCTCGTGTGGAGTTTTATGTGTTTTGCTACACAACTCATTTTTATGTTGTGTTTACTTTAAACCCATACAGCGACTTTATTAATTTAGAAAACGAGATTACTATAAATTGTTGTTGTTTAACATCAGCAAGAGAAATAAAAGTAAAAGCATATTCTCTGTTGGAAGTAGAAATGAGAGAAGCACAAGTTGTATTGTGTTATTTTAAAGTTTTGAGGTTTACTTGTAATCTTTTAAGTTTGCTTTATTTCTTCAGGCTTTCTGAAGCTTTGTCAGAGTTGTTCTTTGGACACTTTTTTTAAAACATATTTTTAGTCCTGAACAACTTTGCTTTTTTTTTTTTTTTTTTTTTTTTTTTTTTTTCAAGTGCTAAAAATAACAATTTCACAACCTAAATTTGACTGGATTTTTTCTAACTTCTTCAGGATGTGAGCTTAACCACCTTCCTGCAGCCAAGAATAAGCCTCATGTGACAGCTTGCATCTGAAATGCAACTTTACCATTTAAAATGTATCTTTTTTTCCCTTCTAGATGGTGAACTTCTGTCTCTCACGAGGATAGTGTCCTTCAGATGTCGACTGGAAACGATGCTAGTCTTCACCATAACAAGGATTAATGGGACACAGAAAGCCCAAGTGGTTGAAGGCCTGGACAGTTGCTGGGTACTCAGAAGAGAAAAGCCATGTGCATACTGTGCACCCCTAGCTTTTCAAGGTAGCAGAGGAAAATAGTAGCACATTGAACTTGGATCAATACATTTCAGGAACTTAAAAGTAAAACTAATATTCCTGATTTTCCTGTTAAAAATGAATTTCCTGTCAACCATTGTGACATTTGAGAACCTCCATGAGGTTCGGAGATTATGCCACTGGGGTCCAATCATAGCTTTATCTGTTATTGCTATATGCTCAACTATGGCAATTATAGACTCCATTATCTGGTACTGGCCGCTAGATACTACAGGAGGAAGCATTAACTTCATCATGCTCATCAACTGGACAGTACTCATTCTCTACAACTACTTCAATGCCATGTTTGTTGGACCTGGATGCATTCCTTTTGGATGGAAACCAGTAAGTCACTTATGTTTAAACAGACACTACTGAAAATGGTACATCGTCATACCATTGAAGTTAGATCTTATCATTTTAATCCTTAAACAGGAGACTCAACAGGATTTACAGTACTTACAATACTGCAGAGTGTGCCAAGGGTATAAAGCTCCCAGATCTCACCACTGTCGAAAGTGTAACCGGTAAAGACGCACATAAATAGAGCTTAATTAAAGTTTTCTCATCTGTGTTTCACACCTTAAACGCATGAATGGAAATTGTTTTTTTTTTTTTATTGTACTGTAACTTTGAAAAATGAATCTTTTTTTAATTATTATTTAAAGTTTTGTATCATGTCCTCTTAGAAAATCAGTTAAATATGCCTTTTCTCCTCTCCTTCCTCAGGTGTGTAATGAAGATGGACCACCACTGCCCTTGGATCAACAATTGCTGCGGACACCTAAACCATGCCTATTTCACCAGCTTCCTGCTGCTGGCTCCACTGGGATGCTCCCACGCTGCCATTATCTTCATCATGACCATGTATACTCAGCTGTATGAGAGGGTGGGTGGCCGCTTCCCTTTCATGTTTGTCTTTACTGTTCTAGAAAGACTCCTGAAGCTGTTTTTTTTTTTTTTTTTTTTTTTTATTCTAACTGCAGATATCATTTGGCTGGAGTACTGTAAAGATCGACATGAGTGCTGTCCGTCAGTTCCAGCCCCTCATGCCCTTCAGTGTGCCTGCTTTTGCTGCCACACTCTTTGCCTTAGGTTTGGCACTGGGCACAACAATTGCTGTTGGTATGCTTTTCTTCATACAGGTAGGCATTTTTCAAATGTTCTCAGGGAGTTTTAGAAAACTTTAAAAACCAGGGAAAACTCAGTACAGTACATGTATTTTTACTGATTGGCTCTCGTGGCTTTTTAGTATTTGATGTTATATATATTATAATTAATTATCAGGAATAATTGCTGTGAGCACGTACCGTAGGTCACAGTATACTTGCTGTCATCTCTGAATGTAGCTCTGCCATTCAGAAATTCAAAAGGCAGTTGAGTAAAGTTACCGTAAATCATTTGTCCTCTACCTAAGAAGCTAAGTTCTGAGCATTTTTGTGTTAGTGAAACATCTCCTACATTTTCAATTTTAACTTGGAGAAACAATCAGTGAAAACTCAGGGAATGTTGTTTTCATGAAACGCTGGGAACCCAGAAAGTGATGAATGAGATGCTGCTTTGGCTTTAATCTTTAAAATGTTGTTTGCGCTGTTTACACTGTAAGATTAAAAATAATGCAACAATTTTGTTATTTATGAAAACGTTTAAATAACCAAGCCTGATCCAGCATCATCGTGTGGCATGGAGGCTGCACAGCTGCAGAAAGAAAAGCTCTACAGAGAGTGGTGAAGGCTGCACAGGAGTCTTGGAGCCAGCCTCCCCACCACCTCCAGATGCAGGAAGAGGGCCATCTGCATCATGAAGGACCCCACCCACCCAGCACACACTTTTTCCCCCGCTCCCCTCCGGAAGGAGGTTGAGGAGCATTAAGTGTAGAACCACTAGACTGAGGAACAGCTTCTATCCTGAAGCTGTTAGACTCATGAATATCTAACCAGAATAACCACTGTGAAATATTACATCATGTTGCTGATGATCTGTTTCATGTTGCTGCTGATCTGTTTCATGTTGCTGTGTTCATGCGTGCTCATCTGCTCACTCAGACTCATGTTCATGCTGCTGCTCGGCGTAATGTTTCAATGATATTAATGTTTAGCTTATTTTCATTTGTCTTTCTTAGTTCATATCTTAGATCTTATTACTGTTTATTCTTTTTACATTTTATTGTTGGATCTAACTGGGACCCTGTGTACAACATTTTGTTCCACTACATGTAACACGTGTGGTGCAAATGACAAATGAAGAAACTCTGTCTCTCTGACCCTGACTCTGAAAAGGATGAACACTAAAACACCCAAAATATGACAAACTTAAGCTATGACAATTCCATCAGATGCACATTTTTGAAAATAACTATAAATAGAAATTTAAATGTATAAAACATGGTTCTTATTGTCTAATTCAAATATTCTCCAAATTCCAACATTTTTTTTTGTATATTATATTTAATTTATTTAAACCAGAAGATATTTGATTTGTATAAATGTCCATCTTTTGACTAATGTTTTTACCTTCATACATGTATTATCAGACAAAACAAGTGTTTACGTCTGCTTTCAATATGCCGGATAACTTTTTTTTTTAAAAATGTCATGACAACTGTTGATGTTTGTACATTTAATCTCCACCCACTGATTTCACAGCCTTTTGAAAACGGTTCATTAGCAAATAAAGTGCACCTTGAGATTATGACTCATGCTGATGACTGACAAACTATTCTTCCAGTTCACTGCTTCTGTTTTTTATATAATAACTGATATATAACTTGGGCATTTCTGGGTCAGACTGCGTCATCCCTGAAATATATTTAAAACAAGCTGCAGAGCCTACAGAAGTTTGTAAGTTTATTTTTAGTGGGTAAAGGAAGTTTAGTATATCAAGCCCAGAATGAGGCGAATATTACCGTATTTTTTTAATACAAACTAAAGTTATCTGCAATGCAAATATCTTCACTTCACTAACATAATGGCATACTTGAACAAAAAAACATGTATTATTAGTGACCAATAAAAAAAAAAACACATTATCTAAGTACAGTATTCCAATTCAAACACAAATGCACTTTTTTTTTGTTTTGTTGTTTTGTTTGCTTGTTTGTTTTTTCTAGCTCACAAGCACGTCAAAACATCCTGTCATGAGCACATGGGAGAGAAAACAAAGTGAAGTTTTGAAAAGCCTTGGAATTTAATTGATCGATGAAGCCCTTTAATCCAAGCAAATGGCCTTCAACTTGGTAATAAACCGTCAATTGTATGTAGTAATCTGAATCCAATGTCCGAGCATTAAATCAGCCCATTCCTCCATTATGTCACTGCCCTAATTTTATCAGAAAGATGGGAATGATGTACAAGCATGTCTATGAAACAATGGCTTTTTGCTTGAATATATGGATGGATGGATGGATGGATGGATGGATGGATGGATGGATGGATGGATGGATGGATGGATGGATGGATGGATGGATGGCTTTTTATACTTTGATATACTGTACTAATAAAATAATTGAAATATGAACATCTGTACTATTAAAGGGAATGTATGCTTACATATTCTTAAATTTTATTTTGAAACATTTCTAAACACTTTTAAAAATGTGTTTATAAAATAGTTCTAAAATAATATTCATGCACATATGCAGGCTCACTGATTGGTGAGCTCAGATATTGTTTTGCTTTATTCAGATAAATTTACTTGTTTTCTTTTTGCAAAGTTTTATTTTTTTAAATAAATAAAATTGTATGTAAAAACACACTTGTAGTGCTTGCATGCAGGTGGCTTACTGAAAATAATAAATATTAAAATCCCACATTAGAAAGGGAACAGGAAAAAAAAAATTAGTAGAGTTCAGATAAATGTGGATCACTCTAAGAAAAGAACAATGCATTTAGTCATGAATGTTTCTTACATGTTTAAATCTTTATATTAACTGCTTCAACTATTTATTAAATAACCAACAGGTGTCCCATATTAAACATCAGATATGAAGCTTTTGTATTTGTTCATGTACATTTATTTATTTGATTAACCAAACATTATGATATTTGCACTTCACTTTTATTCATTTCCCCTTGAAGGACAGGTGAATATGTTTCTTAATTGATCCTTCTGTCACTATCCACCTATTTTATGTAATTTATTTTTAAGCTGTTTTTGACTTACGGTAATTTCTTCTATATGTAATGTACCAATCTGTCTTTTTCTGACTTCCCTAATGTTCCCGCGTGCTCTCAAATAGAGTTGTTTTGATTTAAAAAGCCAAAGATAGGTACAGAAGCTAATCAGCTTTAGAGCACACCGACCAAGAAAAAAATCATTTTACTTGCCTTTGTCAATTATGTGCAATTAACCACAAAATGGGCTTAGCACATAATATACATGTAGTTCTGGGCTTCTCTTTTTGTCTAAGCTTAACTTGTGCACTTTAATCCCCCACCTATGATTTAATTGTAATTGCATATGTTAAGTTTTAGATCTATTTATGTACAACATTTTTTTTAACCTCTATATTAAATTGGTTGTGCACATAATGCCAAATTCTGACCATAATTATAAATAGAGTACAACATATAGTGCTGAAGAAGTGCACTGCTTCTGATAGAGCATCTTTATAACCATGCCCCATCTGGCATGACCCATGTGTCCCAGAGGCAAATCATGACAAACAGAACATGACAGGAGCAGTATACAAATGACTCGGGACAGACTGTGACAAGAGAGGGCGGTTTAAGCTGCTGCGTTTAGATATCGGAGTGACACGTTTGTTTTGTATCAGTTAAAAAACAAAGAAAATCTAAATCTAATAGAAAGTTTTGGGTAGTTCTTAACAATAGAGATACTTCATAAATGTACAATAATTGAATAAATATATTCAGCACATCTAAACTATTTTAATCAATATAGTCAGTACACAGAATGTATTAAGCTTGTGTAACTATTGTGTACTTTTGTATGCATCAGGAAAAGAAGCCGATAAAAAGGAGCTTGTGCATCCAAATTTCATTTAGTTATGTTCAAACCTGTGCTGGCCTCGACTCAGCCAGTTTTACCAACCAGGCAACGTTGTAGTTTTATTTTGCAAGTATGCAAATTCCTCTAGTGACTTTTTTTTTTTTTTCTATATATACGGTATATGTACCATTGATGTCTGTAGTTCCGTTAG
>JARVLU010000489.1:18159131-18169534 GCA_031762415.1 Simpsonichthys santanae
CTCGTGTTTCAGCGCTGCTGTGTTTGTTGTATCTTGTGTCTCCTCTGTGCCAGGACACGTCCCACCTCCCTCCTCGTCCCTATGTGATTGGTCTGACAGGAGGCAGCGGCAGTGGAAAAAGCTCCATTGCCAAACAGCTGGAGGCTCTTGGCGCAGTCGAGATCGACTGCGACAAACTGGGTCACGAGGTGTACCAGCTCGGCACCGAGGCCTATCACAAGGTGCTGCAAGAGTTTGGGTCAGGTAGGAGAACATCAGCTATATTTGGCATCCCCATTGATTAAATATAGAATTGACACTGATTTATGTGAAAAACAACTGTGATCACTGGCAGAATAAAATAACTCCACTGCTTTGATAAGTTCCTTTTTTTTTTTTTTTTTTTTTTAGAAATACTGAATGAGGATAAAACCATCAACAGACGTGCATTAGGGAGAAATGTTTTTGGAAACCAGGTAATGTTCTTCTACAGAATGTTTCCGCCTTTCTGCAACAATGGAGCCACGTTTTTTTGAGTCATGCGTTTGTTTCAGGAGCGTTTAAAATCCCTAACGGACATCGTGTGGCCTGAGATCGCACTGCTGGTGAAGAAAAGGATCAACCAAGCCAGAGACGAAGGTTTGGAGTTTACTTTTACAGTATATTCTAAGCACGGCTTCTTTTTTTGTGTAAAATTTCTAAACATTTAATCTATTTTTTCATCTGTGGTGGAATCAGTGCTATATATCATAACGGCCCACTGGGACTGATTTGAATGCATAAATGTGCTACAAAACTTTATTTGTACCATCTTGTCCTCTTCTGAGAAATAGTTTAGCTTAATCTCTAAGAAGTTGTTTGTATGTTGTCTTATAAGCAAATAACAGAAAATAATACAGCATCAGGGATTCTGATAAATCACTGACCATCTTCCTGTTTTTATAGTCTATAGTAGAAACTATAAATTATCAAATTGGATCAAAAAAATGAATATATGCATTTAAAGTCCGAGGAATTATTAACAGCCTTTAAGTATGACAATGAAAACTGGGATGAAAGAGATGTTAATGGTGCTTATGAAGTATTCCTTAGTATATTATTATTAGTTAACTATCCAGTTTTCAAAAAATACTTGAACAATTGTTTAACAGTCAATTAGAAAACAAACTACTCTCTGAGAGTCAGTACGGGTTTAGATCACATAGTTAATCATCATTGGCACTATGAGACTCAGTAGAATATATGACTAATTCCATGACAATACTGTAATCTGAATGTGGTTTGGTTATTTGTTGATTTAAGAAAGGATTTGGACACAATAGGTCTGGGCTCTTCAATTAAACTGCTCCGGGGGCCACAGTTACTGAAAGCGAAGAGCTCAGGGGCCGGGCATCCAGCCGTTGTCATTAATTAAGGTTGTTTTATGATTTAAAATCTAGATTTATTTACAAATAAATCCATTGATGGGCCGAACTGAGCACACCCATGGGCCTGATTTGGCCCCCGGGCCACCAGTTGAATAGCCCTGCAATAGATCATGATATATTATTTGATAAACTGGAATAATAGCTTTAAAATGGGTCAATAGTTTTTTTTTTTTTTTTTTTGAAGGCAACAGTTTATGAAGCTAAATGATTGTTGCTTTTTATGTTTGGGCATTGTTTGTGGTGTTACTCAGGGGTCAGTTTTAGGTCCTAAACTTTTTTTTATTTTATACATTAATAACATTTGCAATGTGCCCAAAGTGTTAAAAATGATACATAGTTTTTTGTGCTGGTAACAGTTGGCAGAATTTACTTGACAAAATGTCTGAAATTAAAAAAAAAAAAAAAAATGAAGATCTGGTTTATAGAAACAAGTTGTTACTAAATTTGAATTAAACTAAGATAACGTTATTTGGAAGTACTACATCAAATACACAAGTAAAGATTCAAATAAATGGGGTTGATATAGAAAGAGTTAGTGACATCAGGTTTCTTTGGGTAATGGTGGCATGTATTCATTCTAAATCATCAAAAAGCATTGCAGTACTGGATAAGACCGAGCAGACATTACATCAGGCATCACTCCATATCCTCAGTCTGTTTGCTAGTTTCACCTTATTTAAGCTACAAGGGATCTCTGTTCTTACAGATCAAAACGCTGAAACTTCCAGATCTATAAAGTTCCAAACGCTACAAATTTTGTTCAGAGCCAAACAAGAGAATTTGCCTAAAACGATTCAAAGTATGTTTCTTTTTCAGGATGAAAATTACAGTTTAAGGTTTTATGTTACCGGTAGCTGAAAGTTGTTGATGTGCGCACTGTGAGGAAGATTTGTTTGTGTTTCGGTGTGTGGAGTTGAACCAACATGTCCTAACGTAAAAATGTTTTTAAAAGAAACTATAAAGAAATTATTTATTTGAAATATAAAGATGTGTAACAATTATTCAATTCAGTTCAGTTTATGCATATACATGTAGCGCCAAATCACAACAAAGTTGTCTCAGAGCACTTTACAGGAACATTCACATACATAGAAAAGCCAATTGGTAAAGTTCTGTATCTAAGGAATCCAGCAGACAAGTTGAATCCTGGCTTCATCACAGTCTCCCATCCTGAGCAAGCACAGGGGCAACAGTGGAAAGGAAAAACTCCCTTTTAACTTGAAGAAACCTCCAGCAGAACAAGGCTCAGGATGAGCGGCCATCTTCTTTGACTGGCTGGTTGAGAGAACAGAAAGGGGAGACAAATGAACACAGAATGGTATAGTCCAGATACAGGTCCAGATGTACCTAAAAGACCAAAACATAAAAAACACACAAGTTAAGGATATAAAAAATAATTACAAATACAAAACAGGTTGAGCAGATGAGTAAAAACAGTAGCAGAGTGAATAAATGTGGTCAGTTTGTCCTCCCATTCTGCTTTTGGAAACTCTAGGAACCACAAGTAAACCTGCAGTCAGAGCAAAGTGTTCTGTTAGGAAAATATGGAACAATAAGATCTGTAATATAAGATGGAGCTAGGTTGTTGAGAGCTTTGTAGAAGATTTTGAATTAAATTCTGGATTTGACAGGGAGCCAATGTTGCTTGATAGCTTGTACTAAATTGTCTTTGAATGTTGTAAATATGTCTGTTACTTTCATTAGTGATTGTAGTAATAAGGATCTGGGTAAGTAAAAAGTGATAAGTAATGGTGAATGGGTGGGATTAAATAAGTACCGGTACATACTTCTTTCCACTCTTTTGATATGAGCTAAACAAAACTTGGAGCAATACTTGTGCAGCTTCTTTTTTTATACATGTTTATATCTCTTGTTTGCATAAAATGAATGTATGTAGTAACATGTTTGAAATAAACCAACAACAAAAAGCCCATTATGCTTTAAAGGGTCACATAGTGTTGTTCTAGTTTGCTTTATGGTGTTATTAATTAACAGAAGTCAGGCTGGACTACAAATGAGTCGACCAGTCAGAAAAAGATTAACTTGGACCTTCGTATCTCTCACCTCTGTGTGCATCTTAAAGGTACACAAGATACTGAAGGGCAGAAAACCAAAATAAGGGTTTCTGATTTCTGCAGGGTCTTTAATGTCCAGATTTTGCTTTTTATGTCTTCATTGCATCAACTTTTTTTTTTTTTTTTTTTGTCTGCTTTTATTCATTCTTTTGGAGTTCTGAGCATTCCAGATGTAATTACACAAACAAAACTAAAATACCCATCATGCAGCAGTCTTTTGAGAAGGAAATTATTTGCAAACCTGCAAGAGTTGGCTCCTGAAACAGGTTTTAATTGAAGTTAATTAGAACTGAAATTAAATACAATTATAATGAAAAAAAATTGTATTTTTATTTAGGACTAAATTTGAATCCTAAGGGTCTTTTGAGGTTTTGAGTCACATTTGAACTAAACTGGAAAAAAAAAAATCTTTTTTTATTTTTATTTTTTTAAACTGGCATTAGATTTTCTAATTAGATCTAAATAGATTTAAGCAGATACATCTGCAGTTTCATACATGAGAAACTACAAGGCTTTAATATTGAACTTTGTCCTGCAGTTGACTGAAAACTAAGGTTTGGTTAATGAGTAAAGCAGTTGAAACTAGAAAAAATAAACTCCATGTTAATGTTGGTGTTTGTCACAGGGACTTCTGCTGCATGTTGGATCCTCTCCAAGCTGTTTCTTTTAAATTTAAAAGTATTTTGCAGGGAAACAGGTCTGTGTGGTAGATGCAGCGGTTCTTCTAGAAGCCGGCTGGACAGACTTGGTCCACGAGGTCTGGGTCACCATCATCCCTGAGGAGGAGGTAATGTGTTCACATGACACAAACATGACTCAGCTTTGTCATAAGATGCTATGATGGAGGAAAAAGTTGCGGTACTTCCTCAAATTGTTTTCAATTTGCCTGTTTTTTGTAGCTTTTCGATGTCGCCACTAGAGCGCGCCACCGTTGTTTCATCCGCCTCTTGTGTTGCCTTTTCTTCTCAGGCGGTGTTGAGGATAACGGAACGGGACGGCGTCAGCACAGAGGACGCCCTGCGCAGGCTGCAGAGTCAGTGGCCGAACGACAAACAAGTCGAGCACGCCAACGTGGTGCTGAGCACTCTGTGGGAGCCAGAGGTCACGCACAAACAGGTCAGACACGTCATCCCGTCTTCAGTCACCAGATGTGGGTTTCATAACGTTGTTCTGGATGTTCTTGATCTTCAAGGTACTGAAAGCTTGGCGTCTTCTTCAGACGAGGATCCAATAGAAAGCCGAGGGACTATAGGAACGTGTCTAGGTCTCTGCATCACATCAGCGCTGACTCATGCGCACACAACATGCGTCTGTCAGGCCTAAGGACGTGTGCGCATCGATGACTAATCCAAATACGGATACGCTGCCTTAAAAGAAGGAAAAAAGAAGTAAAGTCATGAAACTACTGCAAAATATCCAGAAAACTCCCTTCATTGACCAAGACCTGCTTACATTTTCATCTATTTTTATTATAGAGCTGGATGAGCTAAGAGGTGAACTTTACAATAAATAAATTAATTAATTAATTATAAATTATGTAAATCCTTATTAATAATGCATTGGTCAGATTTTAACCTATAGATTTTTATTTAAAAGAACAGCAGTCTTTTAAGTGATAAATGAACTTTTTAAAGCTGTAAGCTAAACTGTTGCTAATTGCTAATAAGGACTTTTGCCTTGGAGTCTCAGGAAAGCGAACCGGATGGAATTATGAACATTTTGTTTTTAATTTCTGCCTTTGGGGAAAGACTTTAAATTGTGGAGGCAAGGCAATAAAGAGAAAATAAAAAAAAAATGCATTGGATACAAACATAAAACATTAATAAAATTGTTAAATGGAGTTGGGAAAGTTTTGTTTGTAGGAAATCAGTAAATTAGTTTAGAATCTTTTTATTGGTTGAATGTAGAAGATGGAAGACGAGTACAATCAGACATGTTTTCTGCATATTTTACACGAGCCAGTTGCAACGTGACGACACAACTTCCAGCAGAATATTTCAGCGCCGCTTTGTCAGACAGACCCTGAAAGCCTCAGATTAGGGTTGTAATAATGCAAGCCACGGAAAACGTATTAATGTTTACAAAACATGCAAATACTCTGCTTTAGTCGTGCTACAACAGAAACAAGTAAATTGTTTCATCAAAAACATGAAATAAAAAGTTTTCTATCAATACGACCCCCGTTTTCCTCATTTAGAACATTTTACTCCACAGACGTTTCTTTAAAATGTTGCCTTTATAAACATTTATATGTGAATATACAAATACTAATATACAAAATGTGCATTTATTGTGAGATTTATACAACTAATCTCAACCCTGGTAGCATCTCATCACCTTGTGTTTAAAAATAATTGCCACATATTAAAAGATAAAACGTGCACTAACAGTAAAAAATAAAAATAAAAAAGTTAAAACTAAAGCATCTAAAATCTATTTAGCATTTTAGTTTGATAAACTCGTGAAGAACTGTGCAGGTTTGCGCCTAAAAGAAATCCCACACCTGCCTGCTCACATTCTCTTAAAGCCCCACGTGCAGTTTCGCAGCGCACATGGCTTCCCCCAGCTGGTTTTTGGCTCTGCACACGTAGACCCCCGAGTCGGAGGGCATCAGATCAACCAGAACCAGAGAACAGAGCCCGTCTTCGAGCTGCTGCATGGTCGCTCTGCTCGAGTCGGGCAGCAGCTCGCCGTTGTGAAGCCACTTCACCTCGGGCTGCGGGTGCCCTAGGATTGAGAGAGCTTTACTAGAAAACAATATACACAAGTCCTGATTGAATGTGGGAATCATTTTTAATCTATTTGAAGAAAATGTGGCTTTTTCTAGTCAAATTTGTTGACAGTAAAACTGAACGCATGTAACGGAGTCTGTTCCTACCCTCAACGAGGCAGGTCAGCTCAGCAGTTGCTCCCTTGGGAAGGCTGGCGTCCCTCAGGGCCCGTTGGAAGCGAGGCTCGCTCTGCAGCTGCTTGTCCAGCGACCGGATGGCCTCCTCTGCCTCCCGGCTCCAGGCTGGCTCTGGATCAGAGAGGGAGAAAACGGAGCCTCGCTGATCACAAGAGTGTGAACTGGAAGTGACATCGCCACGCTGCGAGTCATCGGCCGTATGGAGGCAGAGCTGTGGCGAAGGAGCGCATGGTGTGTGTTACCCTCAGAGAAACCGCCAGGAGAGTCTGGCCTGCTGGAGAGGTTAGCGATGCGTTTCAGGGCCAGGACAGCTTGGCCCGTTTTCTGGAGTTTTGAAGGGAGAAACACAAAAACACTGCATGACAAACCAATCTCATGGCTGAACTCCAAGTCTTATGTTTTGACTTGAGATGAAAATCAAACTTTAATTACCATACTTTCTCTGCATAGCTGCACCTTTTTGCATACATTTGCAAGTCCTGCAACTAATATACATCTTCCCCCCATATTTATATCTCAATGTTTGGCTGAGATCTGACAATCTCATTCATTCTGACATGCAAAATATTAAACATTACCATGTTCAGCCACTAGAGGGCCCTCAATTAGTATGGCAAGCCAAATGTCTCATTAATAGGTAAAAGTGGCTATTAATGAGACACTTGGCTTGCCATACCAAGCCACCTTCGTCTCTCCAGAACTTCTGGAGCAAACGTCAAATCAGCTGCATTTCACTGCGCCACCCAGGCGAAATGCAGCTGATTGGACCATTAAAGTGCATTTATTGAGGAAAAGTTCATCTGAGACAAACCTTATGCTATATTGTCGAGCAAACAAATTGTTTTTATATGTTTATCTTGTTAAAATCCTCATGCACGCTCCTGCAGCCGCCATTTGGCAGCCAGTCGATTTTTTGGCACGACACTGGCCCATGTTTCAGGGTGGTCAGCGGTGATGCATAATAGATGTGAATTATTTATGTTTTTCTCTACTTTATTAGACTTTTTTTGGACTGATGCAACTTGTACAGTGATGCAACGTGTACGGCAGAAAGTACGGTAGTCAATTCTTCAGTTTATACCTTCCATTTGCGTCTGGCCAGGAAATGCTTCATCTTGTCTTTCCTCAGGGATTTAGTGGGTCTGCGGTTCAGAGGGGTAAACGAAGCCATCCAGGAGTGGGCGAGGGCCTCCGTGCAGGACAGCCTGGCTCTGGAGTTTAAGTGAACATTATTCATTTGTCTTTGCAAGACGTGATCAAAAAGAAGAAGGAAAAAAAGTGCAGACAAACCTTCGATCTTTCTTCAGCAGGGAGCTAATAAAGTCTTTGGCCTCATCCGAGATGTCTTCGAAACTCTCGGGGTCAAACTCGAAGTCGGCGGCCGTTACAAGAGCTAAAGTCTCTGCGTCGTTGTTCCCTTGGAACGGGGATTCTCCGCTGAGCCTGGATGACAAATAGCCCAAAGTTTAGCTCAACATTTGTAACATTGATTTTAATTAAATGTTCATCTCCATATCCATTCAGTGGTCCATGAGATATTTTGCTAACAGACTAACAGAGTTGACTGCGAATGATAATGGCAGCAGATGTTACACAGTCTGGTAGTGCTCAGATGTGTGTCGGGGTTCAGTGTCAGCTACTACCACACCACATCTTGTGTTAACATCTTTAAATTGATTGTTATAACCATTTTATTGTTTTAAGGAAAGTTTGCTATGGCAGCCATATTGAATTGTATTAACTCCAGAGTGAATCAGCTATAGATATATGGAAAGTATTTTTCATTCAAAATTAAATAAATAGTGTTATTTAAAAATTATTAACAAATATGCCATTAAATAAATGTTCCCATGAAAGAAAAAGCCCCGCCCCCTCATTTGAATATAAGAACATGAAACACAAAGCACTTAAATAGAAAAACGGGGTTAAAAAATAAAAGCCCCTGAAATATGTAAAGTAACTTTTACAAAATAAAAGTGTCACAAAATGAAACTGTTATTAAATAAATAAAATCTTGAAATAAATAAAAATTAATCTTGAAATAATTAAAATATAAATCTTGAAAAAATAAAATACAGTATAAATCTTGAAATAAAAAATCTTGGGGAAAAATAAACATTTCTATTTAAATGATTTGTTTCATGGAACATATATTAATACTTTTTAAATAACACTATGTATTTATTCTATTTATTTAATGGAATATTTATTAATAATTTTTAAATAACACTATTTAATTTTAAATGAAATGGCTTTCCCTATGTACATCCAGTGATTACTTTCTGCAGGTTTCATTCATATTTGTTCAGTGGTTCATGAGATATTTTGCCAACAGGCACGCAGACACAGTTAATATTGATTTAATTTACTCCAGGGAAAATAAACATTTTTTGACAAATTTTAAGTTGCCTGCTCATAGTGGGACAGAACCAGCAGATGGCGCTAAACAGTGTTTATCACACAAAAAAAATCAAACAAAATACTGAAGTCTTTGTTTGGTTCCATCTCCCTTTTGATACATTTAGTGAAGCCCAAGAAGCTGAACCTACAAAATGAAGCAGATCACTCCAATGCTCCACATGTCCGTCTCCAACCCCACGGGCTCGTAGTTGACCACCTCAGGTGCCACAAACTCTGGAGTGCCATGCATCACCATCACAGGTTTACCCTTCTCTGAAAAACAAAACAAAATATTATCAACCTTCCTGGTTTTCTAATCATAGCCAGATGTTCTGCCTCACTGATATTCACATCTTTATCTGCCTTTACTGACATGAAGTTAATCTTTTAATCTGTTCAAAGAGCTGCCATGACATCACTGCAGTCGCAAACCTACAGGAATTCAGACATTCCTTGATCTTATCATTGCCATGAGTGTTTTCTTACCCAGTTCAGTGGCTAAACCAAAGTCAATTATCTTGATCCGTGTGCCGGACGGATCCACGCACACAATGTTCTCCGGTTTGAGGTCCAGGTGGATGATGTTCTGCTTGTGAACGTACTGCATGCCCTCCAGGATCTGCTGCATGTAGCGTGCACTGGTGGGCTCTGTGTGCTCAAAGTGGTCGTCCACGATGCGTTCAAAGAGTTCCCCGCCTGCGATGCTAAACGGACAAACGGTCACCCATGTTACCAAAGCTCATGCTCAGTCCAGGTACAAATCTAACAATGTTCAGTCAGGTCATCTGAATGGTTTCTTTCTTTCTTTATTTTTTTGCTGAGACATTTCATCCTTCATGCAAATTCTTCAATCTGAGGAGCCACCAAACAAACTGAGTCCCACAAACAGCGCACTCCCATAGTGGAAAAAAAAAAAAAAAACAGTTTGCTGGTGATAAGTCACCTGTGCTCACGGCATGAACTCAGAAGATGCTGGAAAAACACGGCCATGTATTTATCACTTATAAGGACTTTATAATTCTCAGAAAGTCTGCAAGAGTTGTCTAAAGTTGATCCAAAATGTTGCTGCTAGAGATTTTTTTTATTTTTACCCTCCTATTTTATTTTCTCTTCATTGGCTCCATTAAAATTCAAGACAGTTTTACAGTCTCACTTCCAACACACAAAGCTCTCAACAACCAACTTCCATCTTAAATTAAGGATTTTGTTGTTTCATATTTCCCAGACAGAGAACGTCATACTCTGACTGCAGTTTTACTTGTGGTTCCTAGAGTTTCCAAAGGTAGAAAGGTAGGCAGGGCTTTCTCTTGTGGAACAAGCTTCTAGTTTCTGTCCATGAGGCTGACGTCTTGTCTACAACTAGGCTTAAAACTTTCCTTTTTGATAAATCCTAAAGTTTGGTGTTTTCTTGGGTTTTCTTTGCTATCCCTTGGTTTTGCTGCTATAGGCTTGGACTACTTCAGGATAAACTGACCACATCTCCTCCCTCTACTGCTGTCGGTACTCGTTCTTCTCCAAATCTACTGGTATTTACAATTACAGGTAGTCCCCGAGTTACGAACGGGTTCCGGACCTAAGGACCGTTCGTAGCTCGATTCTGCCGTAGGTCGGAGC
>JARVLU010000489.1:18217530-18227703 GCA_031762415.1 Simpsonichthys santanae
TATACAGTATATATATTACAAGCACATAGATGTTTAACAACCTGTTCAAATTCACCAAAATGCAGGAAATCACATCTATTCTATTAAAAAAAATTCTGGGGGAGAACCCCCAGACCCGCCCCCTACCGCCGCCCAGTTATTTGTGTTTCAGCATTGATCAGTTTACAATCTAAGCCCTGTTACTTGGTATGACAACTGCTCTTATTATTCTGCTCAGTTTTATGTAAAGAGTTTTCTGTAATAATTTGAAGTGACAATATGTTTATGTTCATTATGTGAATAGGTAAAGTTTAAAAGTGGTTTTTGACGCTGTTAATTTGCTCAAAACTGTAATTTTTGCAAGTTGAAATTAAAAATGTTAATTAAGTGTCTTAAATGAAAAATACCCCATGTTTAAAAGTATAAAAATTGTAGTAACACTATTAAAGAGCAGGTCTTAAGTATTTGTTACGCAACTATTGTATTTCCATAATAAACATGAGGGTTATGAGGGGGTCCCTGAAAATGTTTTCTCCCCCATGAGGGGTCTCTGAACCCACAAAGTTTGAGAACCCCTGGTGTAAACAGCATAAGAAAATAAAAAAACATTTCTAGAAGAGTACATGAACATTAGAGGCTGTGGCCGCTCCGTCTGTTGGATTTCCAGATTTGAATGTGACATGACAGTTCAGGAATGACAGTGACGCCTCTGCGTTGGCACAAATGTTACCGCGCCCAGGATGACACATGGCCGTGACTGACACTTTCACATTGCTCGTGTCCGTAATGATAGCAGCATAGGCACCCAGAATACAATGAACAGAAGAACGAAGATGCAGAGAGTAACTGATAACTACGACTCCACAGCGAGAATCACTTTATTAATGCAGATTTCAAAGATCACTGCAAACTGTCTGCCTGTGGATCAGTGGCTGTGGGCAAACGTAACCAAATTGCAAGAATGTCAGAAAGTTAAATGTCTGCCACCTGTGATCTTTCACCTCTGTGCCCACGACCCATCCGGTTGTCAGTCAGCGTAGAGGATGAACCCTGAGAAGGTGCTGTATTTGTTGCTGTTGCCCCCGTGAGCTTTGCCCCCATCCAGTTTTATAAAAACCTCATCGCCTGCATCCAAATGAAGTATGACACTGTTGCTGGCGTAGTCATAACTCTGGTCCTGGTCTTGAGCGATGGCGCTGGCCCTGACCTGGAGTGTCACACAAAGCCAGCAGGAAGTGAGAATACATTTTAAAAACAGAAGAAAATGTTGATTGTGCAGCTTAAATTGACAAACAGGAAAACCAGCATAATATAAAGAACTTTTCTGATCTTTTGAAGTGAGGTTCTGTGGACATATGAACAATTCATGTTCTACTTGAGAGGTCTCCAATCACTGGGTCAAGAACCGGTACGAGTTTCTTTGTATTTTATTTGGAAAAAACATCACTTTTGATGCAATGTTGCTGCAGTCTTGCAAACTTAACAAATTTGTCATTATTTTTAAAGTATTCAAACTCTTCTACAAAAAAAAACCTTGCTGAATATATTGCATATTTCTTAAGTGTTACTAGAGACTTTTGGAGACTCTAATATGAAAGCATGCATCATTTTTACTGTTCTCAACAAGCAGCAGTCCCTCTTCATAAGCACTCATAGGTGAACCAGTCCTCTGTGCCGCTGCAGTCAGAGGAGGAGATGTCCCCTCTGTGCAAGGTAGAGATGTGACATTCGCAAATTATACAAATCTTTTTGTCCTTAAAACAAATTATGGGAATTGAGATGTTTGAGAGATGACTTGTTTTTATTGTCCAGTTTCCTCCTCAAATGCAGACACACGCTCCTCCTTTGCTTTTCCACTGAGACAAAAAAGAACAGGCAAAGGGGAGGAGCCATGCAGGTGTTTATGGAGAAGGGGAGGGGCCACACAATTGTTTATAGGGAAGGGGAGGAGTCACACAAATTACACAGTTGTTTATGGGGAAGGGGAGGAGTCACACAGTTGTTTATGGGGAAAGGAAAGAAATACACAGTTGTTTATGTTGAAAGTGAGGAGCCACGCAGTTGTTTATAGGGAAGGGGAGGAGCCATAGTTATTTATGGGGAAGGGGAGGAGTCACACAAATTACACAGTTGTTTATGGGGAAGGGGAGGAGCCACACAGTTGTTTATAGGGAAGGGGAGGAGCCACACAGTTGTTTATGGGGAAGGGGAAGAGCCACACTGGTGTTTATGGGGAAGGGGATGAGTCATGCAGTTGTTTATGAGGAAGGGGAGGAATTGCACAGTTGTTTATGGGGAAGGGAAGGAGCTATGCAGTTTTTGATAGGGAAGGGGAGGAGCCACACTGTTGTTTATGGGGAAGGGGCGGAGCCACGCAGTTGGTTATAGGGAAGGGGAGGAGCCACACAGTTGTTTATGGGGAAGGGAGGAGCCACACCGTTGTTTATGGGAAACACGCACCAAGGAGGCAGGTGAGCACTTGAAAAGTCACGTGGCATGACCTGTACACGTACTGTACATTAAATGTACGTAGTGACGTAGGTTGTATGTAGTGGCGTCATTGTCAGTTCAAAACTGAACGGCTCTGTAAAACCAACAAATCACAATCAAGCTCCTTTTAAAGAGCTATATTTCCCACCTCTACTGCGAGTCGTGAATTTTTTTTCATTCAACCTTTATTTAGACAGATAAGTCACACTGAGCCTAGAAGACTCATTTACAAGTGAGATCTGCTTAGACAGACAAAAAGTAGTGAAACTGGACACATTAGGAATTGGAGGCGAAAAAAAAATCTTATTAAAATCTTTCTTCTTGCCTGAGAAGAAAACTAATTTCAAAAAACACCTCGCACAAACAAGCACATAGTGACAGACATTCCGCAGAGGGGGTGGAGACACTGAGAGCGGTGAGCAATGTCCATGGACGCTCTCGAGGGCACTGTAAGAGTTCTGATAAGGATGGAGCTCCCTCCGATGAGATCCATGAACATTCTCGAGGGATGTCAGGGAATGGCCAAGGTCAACGCTATTGAGAATCCAAGAGTCCTGAAATGATGACAGAAAGTTTATTCAGCTGGTTCACTCTGGTTGTCAGTGGAATTCCCTGATGGGCGGGGTTGAGCATCAGATTACATGTCCTCCAGGCATATTCAGATAAGGTGGCCTTCAAGGCCTGCCCGGGGAACCTGATTAAGATAAGCACACAGTTGTTTTGGGGACAGGCAGAACATAATGACATCTACCTTGAGTCTGTGTTGGTCCAAAAATGGTTCTGAAATGTCCAAATTACATGTCCACACCGATGGAACGTGACTGAGTGAAAATCCCCGAGATCTGATCCATTCTGCCCAAGGCAATTGAGTCTGGGTACACGAGCACGAATCAAGCCATCACAAAGGCAAGCAACGTGATCGGATCCCAATTTGCTGCCAACGACTTCCTTGATTGTAGATAAAACCAGCAACCAGCCAAATCCAAAAAGCAGGAACCAGTTATTGTAAATCCAATTAAATATGCATCCTTAAAATCCACAGATGACAGCAGAGATAGACCATCAAATCTTCAAATCGATGAGATATCCAGCTGCGTGTGTGCCAACAGGGAAAATCGGCTCGCCTAAAGCCTGTCTTCTCTTTGAAGAAATGTTATCAATTGTGTTGAGGAACCAACTGGCAAATAAATCCATAATTATGGTTCGGGAGGTATGCAAGAGAGGCTCAGAAGCAGTTTCACAGACAGACAAAGCAGCAAAGCGGAGTGGGAGGGGAAGCGTCCGACCTTGTCAGGAGCAAGTGTTGAATGCTCTGATGCTGATCTCACCTTGGCCTACGATCATGGTGGGTAATTAAAATGGTATAAAAAATAATAATAATAATTGTTTGAAATAAATCATAGCACTCAAACAACCACACACAAGTGTCTCTTTTATGGTACGTTTGCCTTTTTCAAAATAAAAGAGGATTGAAGTTAAAGAGGGGGTGAAATAAAAAGTAAATTTGCAGTGCAAAACATAATTAGGGTGTTTTTAACTGTCTTTTTTTAATCTTTCCTTCAATGATTTTCCATTCTTCAGTGTCCATTACAGTTATGTGGACATGGGCAAGTTTGCAAATTCATTAATAACTTAATAAAGTGACTTTGAGCAACATTTAGGATAACCATTAGCTATTTCCCAACTACCGGTAAGTTAGCAACACTGCTATCCTGTGCCTGATTCCATCACATTTTGTTCATGTACTAGAAAAATTATGGGCTAATTTGTGAAAAAATAAGTAAAAAACAAACTTAAGTGTAACCCTTTTTCTCCATTGTTCTGTGGGATATTGTCCTATATGAAACTGGTACATGCTGCAAAAGGGTTGGGAACTGCTGTCTTACATGTAGTTTAACTCTGACCTTATTCATGAGCTAAAGGTTAGTTTGAGACTGAAGTAGACTGCTGCTTGTATTTGTTGTAAGTCGTCTTTGGTTGTGAAAGTGCTGACTCAGCTGTTGGTGAGCCTGTCACACTGGTAAAGCACAAACCACTGATTTAAGCTGAAGACTACCGTTAATTTATGATTCTGATGCTTTTTTCACAACAGATTTTGTCAGTGAGTTGAAAATTGCACATTGTGAACTTGATTTGATGTGAAATCGAATTAAAAAGTTAATAAAAGTGTGTTGTTTTTAGCTTGCTTTTTAGATTTAAGTTGTTTTAAAGCAGCTGCAATTTGCTTTAGTTTTTGTCACGGTAGGTCTAGCTATTAGCTCACCTACGAGTTAAGAATTAAACTCATTTTCTCCAAACTGAGACTGTTCAAAGAACTATCTACAACAGGTAAGATATTTATTGCTCATAGTCTTTTCCACAGAACTTCACCTCAGAAAGTCTGAACTATGCCTTAAAATGAAACAGTATCCATGACTGCAGGATTTTGACCACCTTGTTTATAATACAAGCTGATTTTCTGTTACAAAAAGAAAACTTGCTCAAAGTAAGTTCTGATTTAGGCACTTTGACTTTGTTTAAATGTGTCCCCTGTGGTAAATATCCTGTTTTTATCTTATGACTCAGCTGAAAGGGTCAGGCTTGAGTCAGACTGCCTGTGAGGAAGGATGGCAGCGCACACTCTCCCTTCCCTTCATGTTTTGCTCTTACATCCACCTTTCTCTGGGTGAAGCGCCAAAAATGTCATGTTTTGCTGCATATAAGTGTCATTGTGTCAACACGGGGTAATTACAGAGGGTGTTGGTTAAGAAGCATTATACCCAAATCTCCTCGCCTGTCTGGTAGGGGTAAGTTCCTCCTCACGCATGCTGGGAGATATATCCCTTTAAGCTTAAGCTAATGTTTAATGATATTTTCTTAAAGCTCTACCCCTCCAAGCATAAAAATATAATCCCAGCTTCAACAAGGTTGTGCGACAGGTTAGTCAAACTAAAATAAATGCTCCAATGAGTCCAAATGGACTTGAAGCGCACGAGAAGAGGCGTCTGGATATCAACATGATGATGGATTTATTTGATGTTTCTCATTAACCGCACAATATCCATCCAAACATGATCTGATCATAAATTGTAGTCATTAAGTGTCCTATTTTTTGAGGAGGGAAACAACAAAAAGCAGCTCAGGATCGTTGTGCAATCTTTGGCTGAACTGACCCAATATATCAAAAAGAAATTAAATAATTGTGTTCTGTTCCAGCTCTAACTGTTATTCCTATGACTATCATAATTATGTAAAAGTACAGTATATCATTGAGCAAGTATGGGATGAAATATGAGCTATTTTTCATTATAAAACAGCTCTTTTCAGAATTTATGATTAGTTTGTGCTTGATTTGCTTCAAGACAACTTTAAATTAATCTACTGTTACTGTCTGTACAATCTTTATTGAAATGGTTATTATTTGTGTAATTTTACTAACAGATACTCAAAATTTAAACCTTTTTTGTCACTTCTCACTGAACAAATACAGCGATATTGTGTTTTTTACAACAGGTTTAAAGATTTGAAGGTTCTGGCTCAGTGAAATTTTGGCATCTTAGGGAAGATTTTGCAATTTTGTACAAAATTTGAATCCATGACCTCTTTTTGTTTGGAGATTTAATGCATTCCTCGTATATTGAGGGTGTGAGTACTGTATACAGGTTTGCACTTTGCAAAACTGTAACAAGTGTTTGGACAAGATTTTTCTCCTGATTTAAAGTCTCGTCTGAACTAACGAGACACAAGATGGACCCACGTGGCTTGATGAACTTCAAATTGCTGTAAATCAAGTGCGACCGTTTGAATCCTGAGTTTTCAGTACAGTTTAGGACCTTTTGAAGGCTTTAGACTGATGGGGTTGTTTCATTTGGCTGAATGATGCTTTAAACAAAGTTCCACAAAATTTTCCAAGAATTCAAAAAAAAAAAAAAAAAAGAGGGATTTTGTTGGTTTTTCCTCTGTACATACCAATTTACCTTCCATATACATGTTAAAATGTTCCTTCATTTAAAACGAGTATTTAAATTTGTGAGACTGAACAAGTGCCCTGTATTCTTTTGCGCACCAGACCTACAGTGCAACATTTGTGACACGCAGCTTTTTGAAACAATGGCTTCTTGTGTATTGTAGTTTTATAGCCAAAGTGTTTTGCTTCTTAAAAACAAAAAAGACAAGCCCCTTCTAATATGATGCAATCAGATATGACAACAGACTGTTTCAGTGCACACTGCTTGATTTATCATTTGGAGTGCATGCAAAGTGCTTTTTACACTTTAAATAAAAGCTTTGGAAAATCTACTAATTTTCTTATTTAAAACTAAATCAATCAGCGTCATCCTAGTGGACTGCACTACAACGCTCGTGAGTTTGTTATTTTGTCCAGTCCTGTTGCAGTCTGGGCGAGATGTTTGTGTTTAGGCTCTGATGTGTGAGTCGTTTGATCAGTGTCATCACCTCAGGCTTTTTGGACGTCTACAAAATTATTCACGAATCGAGCAAATATCATGAATCGATGTTGAAAGGCTTTGCAGCCTGATCGCATGCACAGGTGCATCAAGTTTCCATGAAGTTTATTGTATTTTAAAGGGCAATATAGCTTTGAAGCACAAGCTTGGGGTTGTATTTTCACGTGTGCACAGCAGAGATATGGGCTGCCCTCCATCCACTCAGGTCAACATGCGCAACAGGAGATATGCCTTATGTACAAATATAGTCTGGCAGCATGTCAGTGTGAATTGTCATTATATAAGATTACAACACCAGGCCAAGTCTAATTTATGGCACACTTGAATGAACTGCCTGCACACTGGTTGTATTGTTCAGCTTGAAGCAAGTCCATCACACTTTAGGATTCTGGACAAGAACATCTTAAAAGCAGAGTCAGAAATAAACTCGAACATTTCTATTTAAATGAACAATATGCAATTAAATTTGTGGAAATGAAGTTATATTAAATGGGCCACCCACCAGACCATTTTTGATGAGGTCAGCCCACATGCTGGTGCCATCTCCTCCTCTCATCAGCACGTTGTAGATGAAAAAGTACGTTCCTGGGACTTTACAAGTGAACTTGCCCGATGCGCCTTCATAGTTACCACCAATGTTTGTCACAACGTCGTCAAACCGCAGTATGTCGTAACCTTCTTGAGGGTTTCGTAGTCCTGCGTAAAATGCCACCCGAGGGGTGGTGTTGTAGGTGGTCGTGCTAACTGCCCCGAGAATCCCCGGCCGCACAAGGTCTGCGTTGTCTCCTGGTGGCCCTCTTGGTCCTGGTGGACCTGGCTCTCCAGGGGGTCCTGGGGGTCCAGGCTTGCCAGGACGTCCCAGTTTACCTTGGGAGCCATGGGCGCTGTAGGTAGGCAGTGGCGGACCGATGCTGTGGTCACTTAGATCTTCCTCGTTGTCCACCAGAAAGCTGGTGGTGGATGCATCCGTGGCCGTGTGCACGCCTGTGCTCGGAGTGCTGGGGAAGGGGTCGCACACCATCCGGCAGGTGCCCAGCATCTCATAGTGGCTGACGCTGTCGTCTGTGCCGCCCGTGCCGACGGAGCTGACGAGCACAGGGATGAGGACCACCAGAAACAGGACCAGCATGACCCCCACTGCAGCTGCCACCAGGGTCTTTCGCCCGATGCTCAGCCTGGGAAGGGGCTGCGCTGCCAGCCTGGAACTCTCCGGGGCTGAAATGGTGGCTGTGGGTGTGGGGGGGATTGCGTCCACCTGGCAAAACGCAGACACGAGGAGGATCACAGATGGTGGAGATGGTGCCCAGAGAGAGCTGGTGTGAGTCTGTGGGTGACTGACAGAGCTGTGGAGGAGTAGGAGAGGGAGAGAGGGAAGGGACGGATGTGAGCAGGAGAGAGTAAGAGAAGGGATGAGAGGGAGAAAAGGAAAAGATGCAGTGGGGAGGAGACACAGAGCATCATCACTAACCCTCGGAGTCAGGTCTGAGGAGGGCACGAAGACATCAAGAACTAGAGAGTTTAATTTAGGAAGGTATAACTTTCTGTGCATCAATTACAGACAGGAAGGTGAGAATATGTATTTCAACTGCTGGAGTCAATGTTTGTTAGCAAAATATCTCACAACCTACTGGAGGGAAAATGACTGAAACTCTTGGGAAATAATCGTAGATGTACATCTACATGATCCCTTACAGCTACATCTCGGTAATTTCTCAGCATAAGATAATCTTAATCTAAATCTGTGGAATGAAAGACGGCGATGATCTGCATTCATCTGAATGAACAGTCGTAACTATAACTCTCAAGTACTCAGTTGAGCTTTGGCCTTTGCACGACGGAGACATTTTCCAGAAAAGCAAGTCAGGAATTAGTAATTAAAACTCTATTCCAAGCAAGAATGCTCTTGTAAAAAATTAAATGAGAATTTCTCTCCTTTTTTTTTTTTTTTTTCCCCAGCCCGGGGCTACTTGAGTCCCTTGAAATTAGTTTTTTGTTTCATGATGCACCAAATGTCATCAGAGTGTGACAGATCCAGGCTGCAGATGGACCGTTTTGGCATCTTGAATTCTAAACAGAATCACAGCGTTGCGATACAAAATTTGTCGATACTGAAATAAGAAGACTTCCCTGAAAATGTCAGCTGCGTGGCAGGATAAGTTGCTCTAAAATCAATCTAGTGCTCATTTATTAGAGGTGTCTTCACATTATTTAAATATACTCATACCTGTCATCACACTTCAAAAATATAAATATACTGGCTGTAATATTAAGTTCAAAGTTTTGATTTGTCAGTTTTACTCTAAACCTGGTCTGCATTGAGTGATATGCACTCCCTCAAGTCATGCTATGCCTTTAATTTTGTTTTTTTTAAATGTTCATTTTTGGGTGGTCCCCCCCCCCCCCCTTTTCAGAAAGAAGGATTGGAAGGAGCGAACGAGAATCCAGTTTTTATTTTGCAACTTTATGTTTATACTGCAATAAATATGTGGCTTCAGAACAACTGATCCTCTCTCACATTTATTTACCCCAGCCATGTTGGAGGTTTTAAACTGTTAAGTTTAAAATCCACAACAATTTATTACTGTAGTGAAATCTTGATTTTATCGACAGCAAAAATCCTGAATAAGCTTCAAAAGGTGCAATAAATAAACAACAAAACACAAACACATTTCAATAACCAAGTTAAAGATGACCAAATTACTTCCAGTCTTTCCAGTCAACAACTTTTAATGCCGTTTTGTTGGAACATGATGCAAGCATCTAATTCAATAAAGGAAAACTTTATTTTCTTTCAACCTTTATTTATACTGTACATAGTCTCATTGAACCTCAAGGACTCATTTACAAGAGAGACTTGTTTTAGCCAAAGAACACAGATGACGTACAGACAACAATAGACAATCATATAAAATGAAAAGTAAATAGAAGAAATTATATTAAAACAAAACAAAAAACAGCTACATTATAAAGCGATGCTAAATATTAAAAACGGGAACGTGTCTGCGTTGGTTTTTGCCATGAACTTATCATGAACTTTAAAATCCCTCAGAGAGGTCAAAGTCTTCAGATCATTAAATGAAAAAATGAATCAAAACAGATTTCATTAATGCTACAGACGGACAGACGGACGGACGGACGGACAGACAGATAGACATATAGACATATACGGTAGACAGATAGACAGATACTGTAGATAGATAGATAGATAGATAGATAGATAGATAGATAGATAGATAGATAGATAGATAGATAGATAGAT
>JARVLU010000489.1:18227803-18251376 GCA_031762415.1 Simpsonichthys santanae
CCAGTCAAGACCTGACATGAGCTCGTCTCCAGTGCCATGTTGGTTTGCATTTTTTAAGACGTGGATTTGAGAGTTTCAGAAGAAAGTCGACGGCAAAAGATGAAAGGTCCCGCGGAAACAAAAACCCAAGTCTGAAAGCGGAAGACGACGAAAAGGAATGAGAGAAAGAGGAGGACGGGAGAAGGTCTGGTGCCAACATTCATGTGGACATCTGAAGAACCTCTCTGCCCACGAGCCCATTGTTGTACAAACAGTCTCGCCATTCACAGTCATTTATTTAATCTTTATCAGATTATACAAATAAATCAGATTACACTTACACTGTACCTAAAGTACGCCTATGTAGAGTTCTTTTTTTATTTATACAGCCAGGTCTTCAAAAATAGAACTTCCTGTCAAAGTAAAATCAAACTACTGTAATTCAAGTCGTTTTAGTGGAATTCAAGTCGTTTTAGTGGATTAGATCTGTTTTTCTCACCTTGTATCCGGTGTCAAGACAGTTGGCATGAAATATTCCACATGTTCTTTTCCTAAATGTGACAGAAAAAATAAAAGTCTTAATCAGAACTTGTATTTCTTCTGCAATAGACCTGAATGAAAATGACTGGACCAAACCTGCAGCTCCTGTCCTGCTTAAAAAGATGCCCACCTACATGTGGGAAGCCTGACAGGTCTAATAAAATTACTTCCTGTGAGGAGTTTCAAAATAAAACAGGTAAGTGTTGCATTTATGGAGGGAGGGAGAACACAAACAGATTTAACATTTTTATTTTTCATTCATTCAACTTTTATTTAGGCAGGTTAATCCCATTGAGCCTCGAGGACTCACTTACAAGAGAGACCTGGTTTTAGCAGCTAAATGAAGCAGAACAAGACGTGAAAGCTCATACATTTACTACTATAATGTATAACTGTGTATGTGTTCTGCTTGTAGTCAAGTTTTAGCCACAAATAAAGTTTTATGCTTTTGTTTCTGCTATCAGTGTTGGACCAGGTCTTTCCCACATACTGAAGAAAGTTGAATGACTCTTTCCTGCAAAATCAAAAGGACCCTGAACTCTACTTTGAGTTCTGCCGAAAAGCAGAAAATCCCATTAAATTGTTCAAGCGGGAGTAACTGTTATTTCCATTTGTTTCTAAGTAGACATTTCCAAGTCTCATGTTGGGAAAATAAATGGAACCACGACCCAAATCCTGAAATTCTGACTGCGAAAGTTGAACATTTCTGATCAGCGCCTAAAACGTCTAAATCCAACATGGCTGCCTTACACACGTAAAGTGGTAAAGGCTGATTTCAGATTACTTTCCAATGCCAATTGTGAATTAAGTGTTCATTTGCAGAAGTAGCATCTAGCAGTAGCACATCTGACGTACCCCAGGGCTTAATTTGAGCCAGATCCTGCTGGAACAGGATCTGGGAATGCTCTTATTTTGGCAGGGTGTGTTCCGGTAACTTGCGGTAGCTGCTTGGATCCAGTAATCCTCAGACTTACTATTAATAAAGTTATGTACAAATATGACTGCCGTGAACGAATAAAACATATTTTGGATATGTAAACTGAAAATGATTACATAAACACTAATTCTAAACATAACAGCTACTTACGAGCATACGAGCTGCCCCTTCAAGTAGCATTTCCATGTCTACCCTTAAAAAAAAATCTCTGCCCCTCAAAAGAGTGGTGGGGATGAGTGCCAAGCTAACCAGGCAGTCATATGCAGGCGGGCGCCCACAGGCAGCCGCCATGAACAGATGGAGGAAGCGCCTGGAGGTTTTACATGTGGAGTCGGATAACAACGAGCAGGGAAGGTGTCAGGCTTGGAACCATCAAGTAATGGAGAGTGGGTAGATTGTTTGACAGAAGCGGTTTACAAATGTAGGTCAACGTAGGTGTTTAACAACCTGTTAAAATACAGCAAAATGCAGGAAATCGCATCTACTTTATTCAAAAATTTTCTGGGGGAGGGCGTTGATAACGTTGATTTTAACTTTTGCACTGTGAAGCACTTCGATCACCTTTTGCTTGATGTAAAAGGCTCTATAAATAAAAGTTGATCATTACAAACACAGTTGGCATACGATGTGCGTCACGCTAGCTTCTTTATTCTATGCTGTTCAGGGCTCAGTTGCACTCCACACCAGAGGAGGCGCTGTTGGGCAGAATGAGCATCATAACTTATGTTGACAAAACAAGTCAAAATGAGGAATTTATTTTCAAATTCTGTATATCGAAAGCTTAATTATAAATATTTTTTAAATTTTATTATTATGCCGATTCGTCACCTGGCAACAAGCTAGTTTTGTTTACGGGAGTACCGTACAGGAAAACTCTCAGTCTGGTGTGATGTCATTGAAAGTTCCTGCCCTATATTTAAACAGGGGAATCCCTGAGCTTTACAAATATGCCAAAGATTATATGAAGGGATTTACCGGCAGTCAACAGAGGAAAAAATAATAAATTTGAAAGTAAATTGCACAGATACACAGCCTGAAGGACAGAGGGTTCCAAGAACAAAGTTGCATTGTGGTGTGAAGGTGTGTGTGTGTGGCTGTAACTGGACACAGGTAGAAAATGGAAACGACTCGTTCGATCCAAAGCAATCTTTGGCAGCAGTCGGGCTGCGGGACAGAACGGCTCTGTGTGCCGTTAAAGACCAGGACAGATGAGTCGCGCTCATTGTTAGCTGGAGTGTGGGAGCAAGAGCAACTTCCTCAGTTGGCAAAAAAAAACTAAACTGAAGTTTCGGCTCCCACGTTGAGTCAGGAATACAATCGTCTTCTCTTGAGAAATGACCGCAGTTTTGGCCAAACGTTGTGTAATGTCACATAGTATTACAAGGTGCGAGCTATTAGCACCTGAAGTATATTTAGAGACTGATTCTCAGCTACCACCACGCCAAACGTTAGCTCATTATCTGTAAAAATGGCTGATTTAGCCATTATTGTGTTGGGTAAGGTTCAGCAGGAAAACAGGCGCTGCTGATTCTGAAGTACACTTTTAGGTTCTTCTTTCCGCTGATGCATATCGGTGAATGAGTATCTGTGTCAGGGTCCGACTCAAAGAGCTTCTGTTTGATTTATGGGTCAGAACCGAGCCGAAACAGATGGGAGGGCCTGGTCTATGAGGGGGTGATGGGGGGGCAGGGGTGTGAGACAATAAAAGAGATATGTGTGTGATGGCTGAATTTACAATGTTTTTCTGTTGATGCTTTCCTTTGTATATATTTTGAACTTCAGCATAATTTCAGCTGTTTCAGTTCAAGTATCAAAACGTTCAGCTCGTTTTGAACCACTGGGTTTTGTAACTTTATTTTTGTATTTTTCCTCATAAAAAAATGCATTGAGGTCTAAAACAAATCTTAAACCAAGTTGTGCTTTTTGAAAAATTCAGCACGTGTTTCATTTTTAGCTTCTATCATCTTTTTTTTTTTTTTTTTTTTTTTTTGCTAATTATAGCTTTTTGTCACATTTAGCTACTGTTTTGCTAGTTATATTCATTCAGCCACTATTCTTCTAAATTCAACTTTAAGACTTCCTTTTCCTGGTTTTAGCTTTTAGTTAAAAATTTGTTTTAGCTTTTTGCCACAGTTTTGCTCATTTTAGCTTTGGCTACTTGTTTGCTAGCTGTAGCTTTTAGCTTCTGTTTTGCTAAATAAAGCTTACAGTGAATGTTTTGCTAAATTTAGCTATTAGATATTTTGCTAGTTTTAGCTATGATTTTTGCTAGTTTTAGCTATGATTTTAAACCTCTTTCTTACCACCCAGAGCTTTTACCAGCTCCTCTCTGAATTTCTCACAACATTCAACTACAGTAGTTTGCTAGTTGTAGCTACTGTTTTTTATTATAGTTCTGGTGATTGTTTTGTTTTTATATTTTTTAAGCTACTGTTTCTCTAATTAGAATTTTAGAGACCATTTTGTAACTGTTGGTTTTAGCTTTTAGCTACCATTTTATTATTTAGCTACTGTTTTGCTACTTAGAGCTCACAACTGATTTGTTTTTAGCTTTTGAATAAAATAGTGCAAATTTTGATCTTAAAGCGCTTAACTTATTTTTCGCTAATCGTATTTAAAGATTATTTTACTCAATAGAGCTTTTTGCTGGTTTTAGCTTTTAGCTACTATTTTAGTTTTTAACCTACCTTTTTCCAGGTTTAGCTAGTTTTTTCTCATCAGTTGTTTTGTTTGTTTCAACACTTGTTAAGATAAATATATCTTTGAGTGGCCAGTTTTAGCATTTATCCATCCTTTAGCTACTGTTAAGTTCATTTTGCTCATTGGCTATTATTTAGCTAGTTTTAGCTTTTAGCTACTCTGTTGCTCATTTTGCTCATCAGCTATTGTTTTAGAAATTGCTTACCCAAATAGGCCTACTGTATATCTTTGAGTGTCTGGTTTTAGCACTTGGCCATCATTTTGCAAATTTTAGCTTTTAGCTACTATTTTTCCTCCTTTTGGCTTCTAAATGCTGTTTTTAGCTTCTAGCTGGTTTTATGCTGGTTTTCAGTTTTTGTTCAGCTCAGGTTAGCTTTTGTTCTGGTCGTTTTGTTTTGAACGTTCCAACTTCTTGGACAAATGCAGGCGAAGTTTTTTTTATCCCTTAACGCTGCAACTGCTCGCTGTTGGAGTGGTTCCTGATCGGTCCGCAGGAGAACAGAGGAGAACTCTGTCAGGAAGTTGTCCCTCCTGGACCCACACTGAGTGACAAGTGAGGGGGAGCAGCATGTGACCCCAGGTCTGTAGGAGAACTTGGCTGATCCCAGAACAGGCACTTTGTTGAAGCCTGTAGCTAAGACAGGGGTGTCCAAAATGTGGCCCGAGGGCCATTTGTGGCCCTTGGCATGATTTTGTGCAGCCCATGACTGCAATTTTTAAAATGGTATAATTTTGACCCACAGGCTTGAGAGGTTGATGCAGATCGACCTTTTATAGATTTAATGGTGATACTTTTTAAATGTAAAAAATATAATTTTTAGATTTAACAGCTAAACAAATTAATCTTCTTAAAATGAGTGATATGAAGCACAATACAAATATTTAGATACAATTAATCCCTTTAACTTTCACTGATTTTTACCAAAATGTAAAATTTAGGATAATAATTCATAAAACTTGATTAAATGAAAATAGTTTGTTTATTAAATAATCGATGGGAAGAAATTGGACATTTTTAAAAGACTATAAAGTATCATCGACATACAAGTTGACCGACTTTATCAGTGTCCCTTCAAACCTTCCATGAATCTGTTTTAGCGACTGCCAGCTGGACGGTGTTTCAGAACTTCGAAAAAAATCTAATAAATTAAATTATTTAAATAAATAAAAGCTTAATGTTTATGAGGCTCCTGGTGTTCTGGATCTACAATAATTTAAACTAAACTTTTAGCATTTCTCCAAAACATTGTTCAAGTTGTTGAGAGTTTAAAAATTAGGGGAAAAATAAAAAAAAATCCTGCGTTGTAAATTTTCTTTGGAAGCCCATGTGGGTTAACTGTATTTACCTCAAGTGCTATATGTGGGCTGGGTTGAACCTGGGCATGAATATACAGGCCCCAGTTCATTTTTATGTGGGCTAACTGGGAATGGGACAGAAATGGGCAACATTATGTGGGACCCATGAGGTTTTAGTATAATGAAGTACAAAAGTATAATCATAGCACATAAACAGCATCGGTGAAATATACTTATATTCTCATGGCCTCTGACAATGGACTTGTGTTAATAGAGGTCCTCACTGTGTCCCAGTAATGGACTTGTGACCTGTCCAGGGTGTACCCCACCTCTTGCACAGTGATGGCTGGACATGGGCACTAGTGACCCCCCACAACCCAAAAAGGAAAAAGCAGGAAAAGATGATGGATGGATGCTGATGATACACAGTTATATTTGTCCATGAAACCCAATGAATCCAGTGACTTCGACTGCAGCAGGTCTTATTCTGGATGACTCATAATTTTCTGCTTTTAAACTCAGATGAGACAGAAGTTGTGGTTTTTGGCCCAGAACGTCTTAGGAATAAACTTTGCAGCATTTCACTTCATCTGATGGGCATGATTTTGTTCTCCAGTTCTAATGAAAAAATAAAAATAGGACCTCTTTCCTCCACCTGCATAATATCATTAAAGTTAGTGCAGTGAATTATTGTAGAGAAACATCTTCATCCCATCAGATGTTCATCTGGGATCTGTTGTTGTTGATGGGCTCGTCTGGGATTTGAACCTTAGACCTCTCCCACCCAAAGCGAGGATCTTCCCTAGACCAACAAACCTGCTGAGTTCACCTGCGACCAGCAGGTGGTGCTGTTGGACCAGATAATCTGAGAACATCCTGCCACATCAGCATGTTATACAGATGTTTGGAGCAAATCCCACATGTGGAGCAGTGGTTCTTGTGGCTCGTTGGTCTAGGGGTATGATTCTCGCTTAGGGTGCGAGAGGTCCCGGGTTCAAATCCCGGACGAGCCCTTTTCTCTCTCTCCTTTCGGCTCTGACTGAACATCTCCTGGTTTACCTGAATTAATGGTTTTAGGTCTACCTGTATCTAATGACCCTCACCACAGAGGTGAAGCCCAGGCTGTAAGGTGAACGATGTTACTCAATACACAGGTGAGACCTCACATGCTTGGAAATAAAGAATAATGTGCATATGGTAACAAAGTGCTGGACGAGGCCTGATGAAACCCACGAGCAACCTTACTTGTTGCCCTGTGTTCTTTTCAGGGTGTACCCTGCTACCCAAGAGTTTTCAGGATGTAGTTAATCTGACACAGTGAAACATCTTTATCCCTTCTGATGGTGACATTTACATTTCCTCACACTCTTATCTGGGACCTTCAGCTGTTGATAGGCTTGTCTGGGATTTGAACCAGGGACCTCTCTCATCTGAAGCAAAGATCATCCCTCTAAGCCTCCTCCCCACTGGATGTATTTCTTTGTACTAATGTTGCCCTCAACCTGTGTTTAAAGGTGGATATTTGCCTTTTAGTGAAGCATTTTGTTAAAAAACAAGATGGTTGATACTGCATGCTTATAAACAGAATATATATTTTTATCATCACATAGTAGTGATGTAAAATTCTGTCACGGTATACTGTATACATATATATATATATTTTTCATTATTTTTGTGGAAATGTTACTGGAATTAGACTTAAATTGTTGCAAAGAGCAACAAAAGAATACAATAATAAGTGATAGTAATGATAATGTTATATAGAGCATACCAAACCTATTTTACATATCACACATATTTCATTAAACCCACTATTTTCAAACCTTTTCCCCTTGGTGTGGATTGAGGTTGAATTCTTTTTCCATATCAGACCTCCACTCTGTTATACATCTTCTGTTTGTTCATTCCTTTCCTTTAGATAACATATTTATATTATTTTTATGCACTTTCACCTGTTTGATACCTACATCCAAGGCCTGACACCTTTCTAATCAAAGATTGAAATACATCAAATAAATAAATGAAAATATATACGTACTGTATATACATTATGTATTATTTCATGATTAACTTTATTAAAGGTAAGTTTGTCAATTTTACACGTTAATAAGTGTAACTCCTTTTTATGAATGATTAGCCAAGGATGAATTTGTAGCTCTAATCAGATGTTGAACAATTTCCAAACCATGTAAATTTTGACAAATGTTTGACTTTTTAAATTTAGATAACTGAGCTATATTTGAGCATGTGACTTGGTAACTACTGTCAGGATAAAATGACCCAAATGTGACTACAACATCAGAAAGTGTAAAACTACAACAGATACGACTACATTTAAAAAAATGAGATTCTGAGATGTGACCTCATGCACAGGTTTGCAGAATTTATTTACCAATATATGCCTCTGATTGCCTCTTGTTTTCATAAAAGAGTTTTTGAATTTGAAGCAAATTTAACCTCTTTATTTCCTTTTGCATACAGTTTATTTGTCAAACTATGGCTAAAGTTTCAACTTATAAATCTGTTTTTCCACACAGACACATCAAAATGACATTAATTTTATGAAATAAGTTTCAGACAATGAAAAAGCAAAACTTTCTTCTTTAGTAACAAGTACTGTGATTTCATGTTGGTTTTTTGTGCTCTCAAAATCAATTTTTCTTAAATTGTCAGTGTTCAAATCACATACTGTATAATTTGTGTACATCATGACTGTCAGTAAGTAATTTGTTGTTTTAAGGAAGGAAACACACAGAACACTTGGAAATTAGTGGATCCTATAACCTGGTTTAACAGTAATAGAACTAGCATTAGCAGTATTAGCATTAACATAAGTAAAATTAGCATTAGCAGCAGTAGTCATCACTTTAGTTGCTGTTTTTGTTTCGTTTTATATAATTTCTTCTATTTACTTTTCATTTCATGATTGTCTGCTGCTGTCTGTACCTTCTCTGTGTTCTTTGTTTAAAACAGGTCTCTCTTGTAAATGAGTCCTCAAGGCTCAATGAAACTAACCTGTATAAATAAAGGTTAAGTGAAAAATAAAAACTAAGCTGTTTAGTGTAGTATTTTTATGTTTCTCAAAACTTATTTCACTTAACACTTACTTTTTCAACCACAAGATGGCCCCAACTGCTTGTGAACATAAAAGAACAACATGAAGCAGCCAGAAAGCTTTTTTTTTTTATGTTTGTAAAACCAGTCTGTAATATACTGCTTTGTTTTTACTCCAACTTTTACTGCCTTTATAGTTAGCCTTATGGAAATGAGTGCAACACTATATTTTAATATCAGTGAAATCATTCTTCACATCATCAACACACTAAAAGTTTGTTTCATCCATTTATCTTAGTTTGTCTATGAGCCCAACTGTGTGATCCAAAGCACACATGTTTGGGCTACTTCTAAAGCAGAAGGATCATCTCATAGTTTCATGAACAGATGGGAAGGACAGTAGGGGACGGTGAAGACCACCCTTATTGATCAGCCTTCACATTCCAAGAGGCGTCCTTGTCTGTAACAGGAGAGCTAAGAACACAGCAGGCCATCTTTGATGTCTATATTCAGGATGGACTCTGCTAGACATGGCACACAACTGACCATAGAGATGAGCACAGTGTGGTATTTTGGGAGTTAGGAGCAGAAACGGTACATTGTAGTGTGTTAAAATATCTAAATAAAGCTGAAATTGTGACCTAATCTTTGATATTTGATGTAATAACCTCAAACATAAAAGGAAATCATCTCAACTTCTTGTGTGTTTACACACAAGGGTTCAAGCTGTGTGACTTCCTTGATTCTTTCTTTTGGGACTTTTCCTTTTTAGGCAATGGGCTGCTGCCTCCAGGGCCCTCCTGGGATTCTGTGGGAATTCCTTTGCTGGCTTCCCAGTTGTTTTTTTTTTTTTTATCAAAAATGTTTTTGCCTGAGATTGGGAAAGAAATGGTGGGCCGGTGACAGATCTGTGTTTGTAAATAATGTTTTGCACACCCATATTCCATTTCTCAGCTCTAACTTAACCAAACTACTAAAACAGTGGACAGCATATTTAACCATTGCTGATTAATATGAGGTCATGTTTCTGTATCTGTATGAGTCAAAGTAAAATTTACAGCGGCTGAAATTCCTCTCTTCTTCAACAGTTAGACAAATATTTCCCTTTTTGGACATGTGGGGCTATTACGTAATTTAGGGAGCACTCGGATATCTAGCAAACGCTGCTGCGTAAAACGGGAGGCGCTAACGCTGAGCGACACTCCAAACAACCAATCCGATGCGAGACAACTTATCTTGCCGCTCTCTGATTGGCTTACATTAGTGACGTTAAGATTGCTCGCGCTCACTCGCTGTCGGGACTGGGTCTTTTTTTTTTTTTTCTTCCTCCACATTGATGGTTTCACGCGAGTAGTAGAAGTCTTCCCACTGTCCTCGGAAGAGAAGTATTCTCGGTCGTTTCAGGCTCCTCTGACGGAAAGTTTGGAGGGACTGTCTGTGGCGGTGGGAAGTTTGTGAGGATAGTAAACTAAAAGCTGCCACCATGCCGGTTTTTCACACGAAGACGATAGAAAGTATCCTGGAGCCGGTGGCTCAGCAGATATCCCATCTGGTGATAATGCACGAGGAAGGTGAAGTTGACGGAAAGGCTATCCCAGATCTGTCGGCGCCGGTGGCTGCCGTCCAGGCGGCCGTTAGCAACCTTGTTCGGGTGAGTTTCTTCTTTTTCCTTCAGACTCCTTGGTTTTGCTCGACGGGGCGTTGTAGCCCGTCTACCTGTCGCTTCAGTTAGCGCCAACCCCAACGTTAAAACGCAGCACTTTACCTGTCAGGAATATGATAAAATCGCTTTGTTTGTGTTGTAAATGTTCCAGTAGAGGAGTGTTTACTTATAAAACTTACCTAAAGTGGGGGCAAAGGGCAGTGACGCCCTTTCTCCCCCCGTTGAAAACATGCCCTGCCTCCATACGTTCATGTAGGCACGGCTGCTGGCATAGTAGAGAAACTACGGAAGGCGATTAGGGCCAAGGTGGATTCCTCTCACAGTTTACACTTAAATCAAAGAATACTTTCTTTTGTTTTAAGTCAGAATTCTGACTCCAGTTACAAAAGTCTTACTTTAAATTCAGAATAAAAATGTTTATTCACATTTTCTGTAATATTATTTTGTAGTTTGTACAGAAGAGGATTCCGACTTTAATCCCAGAATTCTGAAAAATCAAAATTTCTGAGAAAAATCCAGATTTCTTTGAGAAAAAAAAAAAAACACATCCTGGCTCTAATCCTTATTAGTGAAATCCTTCATCGTGAGCATTCCGAGTCTAAACCAGACGTAGAGCTCAGTATAACTGGTATGTTATGGTCACTTTTTGCCCCGCTCCCCTCAGGAAGAAGGTTGAGGAGCATTAAGTGTAGAACCACTAGGCTGAGGAACAGCTTCTACCCTGAGGCTGTTAGACTCATGAATCCCTAGTCAGTATGATCACTGTGAAAATTACTGTTAAAAACAATCACTGTAATGCCACTTGGTTGTTTATGTGCTGCTGATTATCCATGATACTGATCTCACGCTGCTGATTTATTTCATGTTGTGTTCAGTCCTCATCTGCTCACACAGGCTCATGTTCATGCTGCTGTTTGGCATATTGCACTTAGTGTATTCTTAGTTTAGTATATTTCTTAGTCTTGGATCTTACTACTGTTTTTCTTTACAAATTATATTTTTGTTGGATGTAACTGGGACCCTGTGTACATAGTTTTGTTCCACCTCATGTACCACATGTGATGTGAATGATGAATCCTTGGATGTTACACAGTTTTGGCACAGATAAAGAGATGATCGCATCAGTTGTTGGTCTAAAGTCATAAACATGCTCCAGTGTGTTGTGTAATTCAAAAAAAGAAGCCATTAAACATCCACAGAGGAGCCATCCTGTTTCAGAAACCATATTTTGCCTTAAGGTCAAAGGTTAAAGTTACGACTTATTCAGTTTTCAGAATTAACCATTTTTTGGTGGTTTTACAAACTCATTAAAGTCTGTTAAACTCAGGCTTTCCTGCCTAAATAAAGGTTGAATGAATTTAAAAAAAGAAAAAAGACTGTTCCAACATTCTTGTATGATCATCCATAATCTGAATGATAAGATATTCTTGGCAAACAGTTTCCTTCAGTGGATAATTATTATTTTTTTTTTTAATGTTTTGCATGAAACCTAGATCCCTATGCCCTTATCTAAAATATTAATGTTATTTGAAAAAAAAACTTGAAACCAAAACACATTCATTTAAAATATAATGCTCTTTGAAGAGATAAAACTAGTAATTTTGACCAAATTTTTTAAACATAGCTGCTTTTGGGGACAAACATACCGGTGTATTTGTACCTACTAATATAAGTATTTAAGGACTATGAATAATGTCTTTCTAAACTCTTTTGAAAAACATCTAATAACCCCCATTTGACCAGCGTTTCAGTAGTTTGGGTTGGGGTTAGAGTGAAAAATAGTCTAGCCACAGCCGTGTTCCTCAGTTGTCATTTCAGCATGTGCAGAAATGACACTGTGTTTTCCTATCTTTAACTCAAAGCATGGTTGTTGTTGCATTTTTTTCCTGAAAGGAAACAGAGTATGGCAAAGATTGACAGATACTGTGGCTTGAGCAGAAAACCAAGGATACAGGCTAAATTAAAATAGACTTTTTAACAGTGTGTAGCTTCCTCTGTCAGTCTGGCCAAGCCCAAATCTCCCAGGCATTTGTTTGGTGATAAATTTGGACAATTACTCTGGCGACAGCAAAGGAATGTTTCATTTAGTAGGCCTGCAACCCATATTCCTCTAATTTATTTATTAGGTTTTATAGTCTAAATGTTTCAAACTTGTTAGCTTCATTGTGGGATATTTTTCCTCAGTGCACACTCTGAAACTACAGGGTTTCACCTCATATTCACCATTATTTATGTCTACACCCACCCAGCTTCCTTCCTCCAAGGGGACAGAGAGCTGGGTAAATCATGTGTTTGTAGTTGACGTCATTTTGACAAGCAGGCCTCTTTCACAAAAAAAGAAGCTGGAAATCAGTTAACAACACTAGTAGCTATGTTTACATGAGCAAAATTCTTTGACTGTATTGAAATGTTTTCAGATTAACTAATTCAAAAGTATCGTTTCCATGGCACAATCCGTTCATGATGAGCGTTTACATGCAGCGGGCTTTTATTCTTATTCTTAACAGAAGTACTGACTGGCTCAGAGTGGTAAATTCTTCTTAAAAAAACACAGAAGAAGTTGTTCTATTTCCGGTTTACTTCTGAGATGAACATAAACAAACCTGAGCGCCCAAAATGGACCCGCGACAGGTTTTAACGATGGTGGAGATGTTTCTGCACTCCCTGACTGAGCTACAGGTCATACAGATTATTTTGAGCTCTTTCAGAGTTTCTAGTAGAAATGATGTCGCTCACTGACCAGTTTTGCTTCCTCTACGTGCTAATATTATTAGCATTAGCCAGGCGGAAATGACATAGGTCACACGTGCGCAGTCAGGTCAGTTTTTCATGATCTGGAAAAAAAATGAACAGATTGTTTACATGCACACCGTTCGGGTTATGGGTCAGCGTAAACCACCTGTTTCGTTCTGATTACAAATTCTTTCGGATCGAGCGTACCGGTAATAAACAAAAAAAAAATCCGAATGGGGCGTTTACATGATGCGTTTTTATTCCGAATGGCCGTTTAATCCGATTTTATGTAAACATAGCTAGTGTCACAGTCAGTCATTCCTTAACCAATAACGTTTTTGTAAACAAGACTTTTACGTTTGTTAGATCAAGATAGATGGATAGATTGGGCTGTACAATTAATTGCATTTGCAATAATATCACAATATGATATAACAAGATTTTCTAATCGCAAAGGCTGCAATTTGACTGGTCACATGATCTGGTTATGTGACTGGAGTGAGTGGAGCTAAGCAGAGCAGGGAGAGGAAGAAGTTAACATTGCGCTTTAACTGGTTGCACAATGGCGTCAAGCCCGACAGAAGATGACGCATTTGAAAGTTTGGTACCAAAGAGGGGCAGCACGTCCGTTGTTTGGAATTATTTTTGCTATAAAAAAGAATAAACTGCACAACAACATGTACTGTATTGTGCAGAACCTTCCTTGTTGCTGTTGCTACCTCTGGAGGTAACACCACAAATCTTTATCAACATTTAAAAAAACACCACAAAGCCATTTAAGATAGTTGCGTGGCTAGAATGCTAATGATCAGTGCTTCAACTTCAAATAAGCAAAGTACCAGCCGACAGGAATCACTGACCGAACTGTTTCAAGGTATTACTCCATATGAACATAATTCGGAACTGCACGTGGAAATAACTCAAGCAATAATGGAGTTCATAGCGAAAGACATGATGCACATTGATAAAGTGACCAAGCCTGGGTTAACGGCTTTGGTAAACACAATGGATAGGCGGTTTAGCCAAGTTGCTATCCTGGAGCTACACAAAAATAAATAAATAAATAAATAAATAAATGCAGAAACAAGAGTTGCAGTGGAGCTGAAAACAGTGGAGACTTTTGCAACTGAAACAGATTTATTGCTTGTCTTCGTTGAAAAATACATGAGAAGACACTGAAAAATAATTGTGTATTAAATCGCAATATTGAGGTAAAAAAAATTGCAATTAGAATAGTTTCCAAAGTTGTTCAGCCCTGATGGATGGATGGATGGATGGATGGAATCTGAACAAAGCTGTAAAAAGGATGCTCTCTTTGTGTTGTGGATAGACAGCTAAACAGCTGATTGTATCAACGGCATCAGCAAATCTAGTTTGGAGTTTAACAAAAGTTATGCTGAGCATGACTTGGATTTTTAGATTATATTGCTTACACTGTTGTTTTATAATGTGCTTTTACTTTTAACATTTTTACAATGGCATCCAAATGTTAGTTTATTCAGAGTAAAATGACACTAAATAAGTACAAACTGATTGGGGATGTGTTGCTGTGTGTGTAGATTTAGTTGAAACTCTTTGTGATTGCTTTAAATGATTCGGTCATTGCAGATTTAAATATAGAAACAGTCTGGATGAAGCTGTGGTCAGTAAATCCTGAAACACCAAAACGTCATGTCGTAGAGATGAAATGACTCAGGCTTTCTGGACAGATTTAATTATGATCAGATGTTTCTAACATTGGCCTGAATGAACACGAGTCTGTAATTATTTCCAGTTGCTGTAGCAACATTACAACATGGACAGTGTTATGAGATCTTGAAGTTAAACATCAGATGCAATTTGTTCTGGTTTTGGTCCCATGAGTCACTGCAATTTCAAGGACTTGAGTTAGTCATTGCGTCATGAGTCACTGGGAAGCTTAGGGTGGCTATCTAAGTATTATTTTATTTAGTTAATAAACAGGGAGATGATAATTGTTCCAAATTGCTGCAGATTTTGGTTGAAGTAAATCTGCTGGTCTAAGTAAAACGATCACTGAACCGTCCATTGCTGTCATGAAGAGGAACAGTCACCAAAAGAAAAATTAAATTGTGTATTTATTTGTGTTTCCAAGACAACCACTTGCTGATCAGATTGTCTTCTTTCATCACTTCTTGCTTTGACTTTGTATGAAGTGTGAACACAGCTTATTAGGATGGATTTTGAACTGAACGGAAAATAGTTTAACCAAAAATATTTCCAAAAACGAATGCATTTCAAGTGACTTTGTCAAATATTTGTATGAGTTCTTCATTTCCAGATAGTGTTTTTATGTGCAGACCTGTTCCACACGAGATGCAAATGTGCAAAATGTGAAATTATCCACTTGAAAGTTTAATCCTGTTATTCCAGATACATAGAGGGGGAAAAAAGGTGCATCCATGACCCAGAAATGAAAGTTTAGCAAAACCATAAACCACATAAGTGTTGAACCAAAAGCTAGAATTCACCATCTGATATGTTTTTAAGTTGAGACAATGAGAGGCAGATCAATTAGAAGTGAATGTCAGGAATGTAACCCGACTCAGGGGGGTGGGGGGGTGATCCTTTTGAATGGGGCGTCTTTGTACAAGTGAACAACTCTATCCAGGAAAACCTCAGTGTAGAAGTGAAAAGAGGAAGATTGGCTTCATGCGAATTTGACCTATAATAAACATCTATATTTGTCAAATGTGGTCAGCTGCTGCAGTAATTTTTCTTTCTCTATTTTTAATTTTTTTTGTATAGTAGGAGTGTACCACAATCATGTGCAAAAAGTCAGTCTTAAATAGCAGAGCCAAAATTTTAATTGGAAACAACAACTTGGACATTCATTGATTTGAATTTTTTTTCAAGTGTTGCAAGTTCTAAGCATTTTTATTTGCTCAAAATTTTAAGTTTTTACATGCCTTGCATTAAAAAAAACTTTAAGAAAAATGTATACAGTATTAGTGAGTTTTGTAGCTCAAACTGCTTCCTGTTATGGTAAATGGAAGAACTTTTTATTTGTGTCATCAGTCAACAATTTATGCTTGGTTTGCAGCCTTTTTATGTAAAGCCTCTTGCACTTCACTACTTTTATAGGGCAAGAATAAAGTAAAAGAATACTTGTGATTTTATGATTAAGGATTTGTCATGACAGGACTTGTGTGCACTTCAAATACTGGCTGTAAAAGTTTCTCTTTTGCAATATTCTTGTGGTTTTATGCAACACCATATGCAGCTACTAGAAGTAGGGGACTTTTAAAAATGTGTGAACTAACCTCTTCTGCAGCTTCTTAAACCTCTTAATGTTGATAGAAATGTAGACTCTTCAAAATAAAGTAGTAATTAATTAGACATTTTGGTTTATTTGTTGCATTTTTGCACTTGCAAAATGTTTCAGATTATTTCTGGAAGCCTATTACCGACAGGAAATCTATTTCATAAGTACTTTAAAGGTCCACAGAAGCAAACGGTTCCTATTACCTGGTGCTCAGACTTCCCGTTTGTGTAAAGGAACCGTTTAACACTTGATCATGTTGTCTTGGGGATTGTAGTATCATTGAAAACAGGTCTCTAAATACATAGCTGCTTTGAGACTTCATAATACAGCTGTAGTCATTTTTCAAACTTCTAGATTTGTCAGGATAAGGTGACTTTGGGGAGTGTGTTGGAAAGGAAACGCAGGAAGCCAAATCAGGAAGACCCCACAGCTGTCTGCTCCACTCTGGGACAGGATTTGTGTTTTCTGATGCTTGACAAAAAAAAAAAAAAAAAATACAGAGCACCTGCACTGTCACGATAAAAATAAAGTTAAATGATTTGGAAAAGAAAGTGCCCAATATTCACAGAGGATTGCAGTCTACACAGTAAATCTGGCATGGTTCTTATTTTGGACCAGAACAAGACATTACATTGCTAATGGTATCTCCGGCAGAGTAAAAACTATCCATATGTGTGATTTTTAGACTTTCACTGAATTTGTCCATTTTATTGATCAAAGTTGAACAGTTTAATTGATATGCTTATGTCTGTTATCTTTTTAAAAACAAATTTGACACGTTTTATCTGTAGTTTAATGAACTTTATTTGTAAGTAAAAGTATTTTGTTTTACCAATTTAATGATTTATTTCACTAGTAAAGGCATTTCCTGCAGCTGCATGGAAAATTAATAAAACGGTTTATTCCCCCTTTAGGGACACTATGTGGGATTACTTCCTCCCTAACAGACATCAGATGCTCTCAATCTCTTTCCTTGTTTTGTGGAAGCCCATAGGTGGCTTACAACATTGGACTGACTCTGTTTACTCTTAAAGCAGAGGCCGATGAGTGCTGCTCCACCACTAACACTACATGAGGTGTTGAGCTCCTGCAACATGAGCTACTTGTGATAAATTCCCCCTGGCTGCAGGAGCCGTTTCGCCACGGCCAAGCAGGCCATTTGATTTGAGGTTTCGTCACCTCAGACGCACTATTTCCAACCACTTCCAGAGCCAAATGAATAAATAATGTTTGACACCACTTGACATATGCGTGATTAAGGCATTGACCTTTTAGTGCAATCTGTCTGCTGCTTGACTCATTATTAGTCAAATGATAGTTGATATCTTAGAAGATTTTGGGTTTATGAGTACTAGTCAGAGTCAGAGAATCTTTATTGTCATTTGCACCACATGTGGTACATGTGATGAAACGAAATTATGTACACAGGGTCCCAGTTACATCCAACACCTGATCAAAGGTGTGGTCATTTTTCTAACCGTAATCCGATTGCACTGCTAAGTCCTTTTCAAGTGGTTGGATTGAAAAATGGTCATCAATGTTCTGCACTTGTTTTGACATAAATTAATGCGCAGAATAAAAATGCTTCCTGTTGTTGACTGCCGCGTCGTTGTGCAAAAAACTGCTCAACATGTGAAAAGTGTCTTGGCGACGTCGAAGCTTTCAGAGCAGCCTTTCTTCGCCTCTTGGATGGATGGGCTGCTGTCAACAAAGACACGGCTGTTCTCAAAAAGCAGCCACTTTATCAAGCTACTTCACAAAACAGTGCTTCTTTTGGGGCTCTTGGGTGGATAAAGGACAGTCAGTGTTTCCAATCCAAGCCCAAAATGATGAAACAAGGCTGACAGGCATTAATGCTGTATGTCAGCTTGGAAGAGGACGACTGAACTTGTGTAAGGTTTTAAAGTCGAATGTGGACGTGAACAACAGCTTCTTCAGTTCGATTCTATTCAAAGATGAGAGCATTTTTGTGGCTGCTGTGTGTGTCATCTTACTTTATGTCTTCTTCACTAAATGTTTGCTACTGTCAGTATTAAATCATCAATGCAGCAGGGTCCCAAGATAATAGATTTATTTGGAATAAGCAATATAAGTACATGTAGTTATTCAGTATATTTTATTGTTTATTCTTTAAAAAAAATGCCGTCCTGTGTTGTGGAAAGTATAAATATCAGCTAGCTGACTCTATGACAGAGCTGACTGTCGTTCACGTTGACCGAACGTGGACTGAAATTGTGATGTAGGCTCAAAATAGCAAAAAGGGCCACACTGCTTGACAACAGCTATAAACTGGGGTCTGACTGAATGACTTGGATGGCTGCTGCAGACTGTTTCTGAACTTTAGACAACAGGAAGAGGCTAAAGAAAGAGGAAAGGGAAGACACGGATGATCTGTTGAATGTATCCAGAGCCTCATATCTGCACGGTTTCATAGATTCCTGCTTGATGGTTTGGGGAGAGAATGACTCAGTGCTCATTAATACAGCTTGCTTTCAGCAACAGGCCTCCATGTATGGCAAGCCATTTTAACATGAAATGGGATTCACCACACTTGCCATCCAGATATCTGAAATTGATTTATGACTAGACATATTAGTTATTTAATATACCTTTAGTTATATTTTGACTAGTCAAAATACTTATTTGAGATATCTCTAATCACATTCTGACTAGTATAAATGACGTCATATTTACCATTAAGTTGTATGGAGGCTTCAATTCAAGACATCTTAAAATGAATTTCGACTAGTCAAAAATACAGTTCTAGATATATCTCTAAGTTAATTTTGACTAGTCATTATTTGCTTTTAAGACCTCTCGCTTTTAGTTCTGACTTGTCATAATTACAATTAAAGATATCTTAAATTGTGTCATTATTCAAGATATCTTAAATGTTTTTTCATTCAACCTTTATTTAGACAGGTTAATCTCATTGAGCCTTGAGGACTCATTTACAAGAGAGACTTATATGTATTTTTTAAATGTATTTTTAGATATCACAAATAAGGATTTGACTAGTGCAAATTACGGGGGCTTAATGGGGGGGAAGCTACACGTAATTTCTTAATTCAAGATATCTAAAAATGTCATTCTGACTAGTCATAATTACAGTACTTTGGAATATCTTGAATTGTAATTACAGATGTTTGACTCTTCAAATGACGAATCGTGTGATGTCATTTCAGATATCTTAAATTACATTTTGACTTGTCAAAATTCCTTTTAAGATATCTTGAATTGTTATTATGACTAGTCAGAATGTAAATACAGATATCTTAAATTAGCATTCTGGATAGTCTAAATGTAGTTGTTAGTCGAAACTCCTTTTTAGATATCTAGAATGTAACTACTGTACAGATAGACTCATTGATTTTATGTTGAAATGGCTTGCCATACCACGCTGTTCTCTCTTTGTTGGACCTAGCTCTTGCCTGAACTTGACTTGAGTTTGTGTGAATCAGCGTTGTCTAAACCGTTCTGTTCTGAGATTACGCAAGAAAATGGAGTGAGATCTCCCATCAATCTGCTCTCTGAGGTCGTACGGGTTGTTTCTAGAGCTTTTACATTTGTAATGCTTGTTAATCATGAGGAGTATACCAGTCATTGCTTGTTCAGTGAAACAAAGCAAGGAGTGTTTTGGTTTACCTCAAGTCTACATTAGTACGTAATGTGACTGGACCCTTTTATTTGACTGTCACTGGTGATGCTCAGGAGCTTAAAGTTTTGTATCCGTTTTGCCAAATGTTTCTCCTACTGAAGTTCAGCAGGACAACCTTCAGATTCTGCTTGAACACACGAGGTTAAGCTGGTTTGAAAAATCATTTTTTCATGTCCTGTTAAACTGAAAATTAATGTATAGCTTGTTCAGCTTTTCAGTTAACTCATGTCTTCCTCCTGACTTTTTTTTTTTTTTGCATGTGAACTTGCTTTTTTTTGCTTTTTGATATGGCTCAGCCCCAGTTTTTGCAAAATGTTAAAACTGAGAAATGTGTTCATACATCAATTCCAACTTATAAAAATATATCAAGCTGGCAATGTTTCCATTTTCCTGTTTTTTGACCTAAAGCAAAGGGAAACATCTGACAGGACAACGTTAGTTGTTGGGCTTTTGTTCAGAGCCTCTGTGCATTATTGCCACTTTGCTTTGAACGGGACAGTTTCCGTTGCCATGCTTTAGTTTGAGTTCAGCACAACGTTTTGCCCTAATTTATAACCTTCTTGTTTCTTCCAAGTCCCCCAGGCCCTGTGAAAAGGGAGTAAGAAATGCATGTCTGCTCTGCTCTGCCTCCATGTTAACCAGCTGGAATGGCTCTGCTACTGCCTGTAGTCTGACATGTTAACAAGCTCTCTGTGAGTTCCCACCACCTTATCAAAAGTGCACCATGAGTAACTTAAAAACAAGATTGTTATATTTTCTTGTTGGCTTCTTTGGTTAGTTAAAGTTCATCCCACTGATGTCATTGACAGACGTTTTGTAGCCACATTGATACTTTTAATAATACAAAGGTTTTCACGTAAGTGATAAACAATTTATCATTTTGTGGCATTATTTCTAGCTTGTTTTATTACGGATCTGGTGTCTCAGAGATATAAATAATCTTGAAGTGACTTGTAGACTCATCTGTGAAAATATTCACGTAAAAGATAAACTTCTCTATCGTTACTGCTGAAGGTCATTTAGCCTTTGTTGCTATGAGTAATGTTTCACTTTGAGCTAATTTATTCTCAACTCAAGCATCTCAACGTGGGAGAGTTGAGAAGCCAGATCTCACAAAGATGAGGTCATATTGTGTGGTTAAACATTTTGGCATGTGAACCAGTTCACCTGCTTTTCACATTATAAACATACACAACCGCCAACAGCTGTGATAGAGGAAGAACAGGTCCGATAGTGCAGCTTTAGGATATCAGACTGAAAAATTGTATGGTTTAAAGCTAAAATATTGCATATAACACAGTTCCGATGTACAAACTGCTCTTGTGTTACTTGAAAAAAATTGGAATAGATGTTAGTGCAAACATTACTTCTTTTGTTTAAGTAATAATCAACCTATAAAAGTGTAAGATGATTTTTTTTTGTAAGTGACAAAATAATGTTTACAATGAACCAACACAAAGAGCATTTTCATACATATGGTTCACCACATAAAGAGATAAAACCATTGCTTTGTCCTTAAATGGCCTATTGGTTGAAAGCAAGAAATATTGTCAGCAGGGATTTCTCAATTAAGACAGCTTGATAAAAAGTAACATTAATACAAAATTCTTCAAGAACACTAAATGATACCAAGTTCAGCCATCATGTCCTAAAATTCATATAAAAATAATAAGGATTCTAAAATATTCTAATATAAAACAGTAGAAAGGCCACTAAGAAGGCACTTCACGGTGGCAGCTCAGTTTGATTAATATTTGCTTCCTGTTGACTTTGCTATGTTGTTTACCTGCCGTGTCTGTCAACAAAGTGTACGAATGAGCTGTAAAATGTGTCCAGCTGAACCAGTTTCCAGGTTGTGCAGGAAAAAAGGCCTGCAACTCTAAAAGAGATAAAGAAGGAAAAAAATAATACAAGACGGAAAATTATCTGTTTTTAATCAGTCTTTTTTATTGATTTTGTATTTTAGAACACACACATACAACACAAAAACTCCTCCCTTACCGGATCAGCTACACAGACGTGCACTGTATACGTCAAACAGACGTTGACGTACCGGTACTTTCAATATAAGATACAAATGGCTGCCAAGTGTCCCAGAATCTCTCAGATTCTTCCAGAGCAGTGTTTCCCCTACCATCATACAAGCAGGGCACCCCGCCCTGTCAACAGAACGGAGCACCCCACCTATCGACCCACGCTCAATCATCGACAAGTACCTGCACTCTAGCGCTAAGCTAGCGACGCACAATACAGTTGTGCTAGCTAACAAGCTATGACTATGGAGGTAGCGCTCTGTCTCCACTCAGGCTGAGCTGTCGCACTCTGCATCCCCCACTTCGAAATCTATCGATACAAATAGTGCGCAACACAGACACCAACCCCCCGGATCAAGAAAAATTGCAGAAGACACGAGCGCCCTGATGAAGCAAGTAAACTAGGGGAAACACTGCAGAGTATATCTAATCTTTTCCAAATGAGTATGATACATGACTTTTCTTATACATATCCATTTATTATGCATATTCCAGGGCACTTGTGAGCATTACACACCTTCAATGGGGGGAGGTGGGGTGCGGATCCTTCTATCTGCATAAAATAAGTCTTCTGGCTAGAATATAGCCAAAAGCAATCATATTACTCTCATACTTGCTGAAGGCTGCATCCACAGGGGTCATCCCAAACAATGAAATGAATGGTGACAGGTGCACAAATTGTCAATACTGTATTTGGAATAAACAACTTTACTAAATGTATTTATATTTTCCAGGTTGGAAAGGAGACCGTACAAACCACAGAAGACCAGCTCATGAAAAGGGACATGCCACCAGCTTTCATCAAGTAAGCAGAGAACCCGTTCAGTTTAAACTCTGGCAAACGCCTCAAATGTTTCACAGATAACTCTCCGTGCGGTGTGGAGCACACTAGAATTTGTCTTTGTCTTTCTTTCTGCCTTTGTCTGCAGCAGAAATGGCTGGTTGTGCCCAGGCAAAGGTCAGACATGGCATGTTAAGTGCCTCAGACTCTTGCTCTGGTGTTCCTGAAATACATTTTTTATCTGGAAGGAGTTGCTTTACTTTGGCGAAGCAAGCCGCTAGTCTCTGAGCACAGCACTGTGCTCTGGTTAACATGAGAACGGAGGGAAAAGAGATGAAAAATGCACATTTTTAGTGTGGGATTGTTGATGTCTGCATCAGTTATTTTTAGATAAAAAAAAATAAGTAGGGGAAAGGGGGATCCTCAGAGCCCCCCAAGGTCAGGGATAAAATGCGCGGGCAGGCACAGGTCGTCGGGGCTCAACACATTTGGCGCCTCAAAGTCACATCGTCACCCTGTCGTCATCCATCAGCACATGTGCTGGAATGCACCGCTCCTGACTAAATATAGTCTGCCAGGGTCCAGTTATTGCATGGTTGTTTCCAGCTAGTGCAGTCAGAAATACGCTTCTGTCGCACGCTGAAGACAGACGTGCACATCAGTTTTACTGTTATAAACACACAGAATAGAAAAGCCCTTTACTGTCAGGACTCTAAAACCTAAACTATGATCTTTTTCTTTTGGCTCCTTTTTATGGCAGCTCAAAATGTGGAAAATGTTAATAATCTGCCCTTACTCCCAACAATTAGCCTTTAGGCGTAAGTGGGAAGTCTGGGTATTGTGGGAACACGTGTTGGCGTTTTGGCCGCCTGCTGTTTCCGTGTGCAGATCGGCTGTTGATGCTACACAGGCAGCA
>JARVLU010000489.1:18254076-18264350 GCA_031762415.1 Simpsonichthys santanae
TTTTTTTTTTTTTTTTTTTTTTTTCTTTTTTTTTTTTTTTTTTTTTTTTTCCCCAGTTCTCAAAATGGCGGATGCTCATTGTGGTTTGAGCTCTTTAGCATTTTTCACACAATGCTTAAAAAAATCAGTAAACAAGTTCTTAGCTTCTTTTTGCCGAGAAAAACAACTTTTTACATGAAGGCACGAGTTTCAACCGTGAATTTGAGCTTCGACAAGACAGAGATTTTTTCCTGAGGTCGGCCTGTTAGCTTAGCTTCTCAGTTTAGCTGCTTTTAGCGATCCAGAAACGAGATTTTGGACGATTTAAACAGATTTTAGAGAGAAAAAGAGGGGTCAGTGAAGAGCACCGAAGTTGAGCCTGTCTTCGTTAGAAAGAGACACGAAGAAACGATAAAGCTGATAAATGAAAATGTCAATATTTTTCATTTATCATGCGATTTATTGATTTATTGTTTATTGTGACAGACCTATCTGTAAGGAGTCTTTGCACAGAGTTGTACCCCCTTTTTTATTTTAGCCACACTCTGTCTGCAACAAACCAATTGCAATAAATCCTTGTCCCTTATGAGCTGCTGTACTTTGAAGGGTCAAGTAGGAAGAACTACAGCTTTGTATTATTATTATTCCTTGTAAATTAAAACAGTTTAAGATTCTATTGCATTTTGTACAATATGTCCCATTGAGTGTACAGAAATTAACTTTGAAGAGTGAAGCATTTTAACTAGTCCTAATTTGAGTTATTTTTCTTTAAAATAGATCAAATCAACACTAATATAAATTTACAAATCTCTACAGTAATAGAACAAACAAAAACATATTGATCTTTATCCTAAGGAACGTGTTTCTATTTGAATATGTCTATGTTAGATGCGGCACAAATGTTCACACTTTTATTTATTTATTTATTTATTTATTTATTTATTTATTTTTTGAAACCATCAATTCAATCAAGTCCAAATCCTGAGAATCTCCATTAAACCATTAAAACAGAATCAACTAATGGAAAAATTAATAAAACAATTAAATCTGCTCGACTAGAACTAAAAGAAACCATTTTTTCAGCAGAGATGTGAAATGATCAACCTTCTGAGATTATCTAATTTTTTTAATTTAATATTAAACTTATTCTTCCAGAAGATTCATTTGTTCATTAAATTATGAGGGAAATGCTAAACGTTTCTCACGGTGCAGCATAAAACTTTTTGAGCTAAGTTTACTAAACATTTGTGGACAGACGAGCTCTAAAATAAGATCAGTCTGTTTTTGAACGTTGTCTTCAGATGGGACTTTGTGGTTCTCGCAGCTCAGTCACGACCACCTTTCAGCTGCGACCATGCACTCAACCTTTTATTTGGCTCAAAATCACAAAGCATCCGTTTGCTGAAGACGACAGCTTTCTTTTCTTCTGCAGCAGCTTTTCACACCGATAAATCACCGTCAGGCTCTCCTCTATAAACCGCCCGTCTCTGATACCGCTCGTAAATTATTCAAGCTACACAGAACACAGAACCTCCTTCGACGCCTCTCCTGACACAACACAATCAGGAGCATGTTGTTTGTTAATAAACCTGCGTTAATGCTCTGAACGATAAACGGTTTACTAATAGTGTTATGTCGATGTAATCACGTATTCGTCTGTATCACAATCACACTGTTACTGCAGAATGATTCAGAGCTTTAAGTTTTCTTTGGAAGTGTGCCCAGAAGCATGAATCAGGACAAATTATGTTAAACAAGAACTTCATCCAGTGAAAGACGTTAACTTTAAAGCCAGCGATGAATACTAGTGTTTATTTCAAGTCTTTTTATCCACATCGCTTTGAACATTTTTTAAAGATGTGAATCAGCACAAATCTGAATAAAGTTTAGGGATTTTGACTGACCTTTTAACAGCATGGTCTATCTTGAAACCAGTAATCAGCCCATTCCTGCAGTCAGAACTTTACCAGTTGAATAAAATCAGGAAGAAGTGTCAAGTTCAGTCATTAGAAACCAGGAAATGCAGACGTACGCAGAAGGAGCTCGAGTACTTACTTTTTGTCTGTCTAAGTAGATCTCACTTGTAAATGAGTCTTCTAGGCTCAATGTGACTTGTCTGTGTAAATAAAGGTTGAATGAATGAGTAGAAAACAACTAAAAACCTTTTATTCATCAAAAACAAAAGGCTCGTGCGGCAACAAACAACGATAACACAGTGACCCAGACATGGTGAATGTACACGATCGTGAACTGGTGAGAGGAAGGAGATGGAGTAAATGGGCTGAGGCTGATGAGGAGATGGGAAACAGGCGAGTATCACAAGATGGGGAGCAGGTGTGCGTAGGTGGGGCAGGACTGAGGAGCAGGAGCTGCACTGAAGGAAAGTACTGAGACAAATGAAGTGATGGTCCAGAGGAACTGAGACTGAACGCTGAAAGCCAACCAACGAACACAGACACAAAATATAACAAATACACAAATACTGCCAAAAAGATTCTCTTTGAGGAGTCGAGCTACAATCAACACAGACTGGGTCCCAAAGTGAATGTCTTCTTAAAACAATTATATTTTTATTTTTCATAGCATTCAAGCAAACATTATGTTATAAACCTTAATGCAGTCATCAATTATGAATGAAACAGTTTTTACAAAGGTCCGTGCTCATCAACACTGAAGACTGTTGGGACGCAGATTGTTGCAGTTTGTAGTTCTGTGTAAAACACACAAAAAAACATTTTTTTTTTTTTTTAATATATATATTTTTTAGTGTAGAAGCTTTTTGTTTTTACCATGCTTGCCGCCATACATGTCTCATCGCCGTATAAGTTGCATCAGTCCAAATACTGTATGTCTAATAAAGTGGGGGATAAAAAAAGTCACTTTGCCGTATAAATCACATCTATTATGTGTCACCGCAGACAACCTGGAAACGTGGGCCGGTGTTGTGCCAAAAATCAATTGGCTGCCAAATGGCAGCTGCGGGAGCGTGCACGGGAGGCCTTTAACAAGAATTTAACAAAATGAACATTTAAAAACAATTATTTTTTTTGCTCAAAATTATAGTAAAGGTGTGTCTCAGTCTAACTTTTCCTTAATAAATGCACTTTAATGGTCAAATCAGCTGCATTTCACCTGGGCGGCGCGGCGAAATGCAGCGGATTTGATGTTTGCTCCAGGAGTTCCTGAGCGAGACAAAGGTGGCTCCAAATGGCAAGCCAAGTGTTTCATTAATAGCCACTTTTACCTATTAATGAGACGCTTGGCTTGCCATATACTGTACAGTACAGTACCTCGATGGCCCTCTAGTGGTTGAAAAATTGTAGTATTACTGTATATATTTTCCATGTCTGAATGAATGAAATCGACAGATCTCAGCCAAACATTGGTTTATAAATACAGTATGGGGGAAAAAAAACCTAATAACTTGCATCGCCGTATAAGTCACAGGGCATGCAAATTTATGCAAAAAGTTGCGACTTATAAAGTACGATAATTGTTTAGTTGCTGCATTTAATGCCTGTAATTTGTTTAAATGTATTTATTTCTTTAAACCTGTTGTGCTGCTTCTTTCCAGGTATGACAAAGATGGCGAAGATGATAGATGAGCGACAGCAGGAGCTTACCCATCAGGAACATCGTGTGATGCTGGTCAATTCTATGAACACAGTCAAAGAGCTACTCCCCATACTCATCTCAGGTTGGTTTTTTTTTATTTAATTTTCACAAAGAGAAAAAAAAAACATATTCCATGTTGTTGTTTTTTTAAACTAATACTCAACCTTGAGACATTTCTTTAAATTGTAATATAAATATTGAGTTTTCTTAAACATTTCAGGTATAAAAATCTTTGTAACAACTAAGACGTCAGGGAGCCAGGGTGTGGAGGAGGCTTTAAAGAACCGGAACTTTACTTTTGAGAAGATGAGCGCTGAGATTAATGAGATTATCAGAGTCCTGCAGCTTACTTCCTGGGATGAAGATGCCTGGGCCAACAAGGTAAACAATAAATGGGTTTTCATAAGTTTTACATATATTGCACACACTTGCATAAGCTTAATATCTTATGTTGGTCTATTAAGGTTAAATTACCAATATAAGTGATTCTGTATCAAATCCCCTGGGGCACTTATTGGACAGATGGCTGGATATAACACCATCTGTGTGGAGTCCAACGTGCAGTTTGTTCTGACCGTCATTCACCTTAATAGTTCTCCAGATTTGGATCAAGTAATAAAAAACAGAACAATGTTGCTTGTAACCATTAAAACCATTTACAGTAGTCCCTTGATTATCGCGGGGTTACAATACGGACACGCCCGCAATAAGTGAAAAACTGAAGTAGAAATACTATATTTATTTTAGTTTTTTTTTTTTAGTTAACACTTGCATTAAATTAACAGATTTCTGAGTTGAAACAACAAACCAAAACTGTTCAGTCAACTAATACATTTAAATAAAATAAAGTAAACGTTTAGTTAGCATTCATCAAGATAACTTGATAATGTTTATTCACTCAACTTGAAATTTTAAGTTGAGTGAGTAGTGTACAGCAGCTCGGTTCTGGTCCGGCTCGGTTCCAGTTCAGCAGACCTACCCTGCCAGTTCTGGTCCAGTTCTGATTGGCTCTCTGAAGCCCTTGAGATCAAAACGCTTTTAGACAGAGCCGGACCTTTGGAGAGCCAGCACAAAACCACACAATGGTCCCAACCGAGTCCAATTCTGGATGAAAAAATTCACGGTGAGCTCCAGAGAAAATACCGGACCTCCAAGCGACGCCGCCCCACTCGAGAAGTCTCATGGGCCGGCAACCAGCACTCAGATTGACCTATGAGTCCGGAGGTCCGGTTCCGTGTGGCTCTCTGCATCCGTTGGGCACCGAAGTCATTATGAATAAGGACCAAACTTTTTCAGATCAGATCAAAACTTTCCCTCCATTTCAACAGAAAGCAGCGGGCGGAAGCACTATTGATTTCTGGGTAATGTAGTTCTTTTGTGTGGCGATGCAATATAGACTTATTGAGAGAAAACTACAAAATGGCTGCGCCTGTCCTAAGTATTTATTTTTAACTTTTTACTTTATCCAGTACTGTTCCATTCACGTGAGTAATGTTAAAGTTGACAGTTGTGTGCACTTTTTTTTTCTTTTACTTATGTACAATCTTACTTTGAAAAACTGCAAAAGAGCGAATCCGCAAAAGTCAAACCGCAAAGTAGTGAGGGACTACCGTATAGCAAATATTAAAAGGACTTGCACTGAAAGAACGGATTGCAGTGCCGTTTGAGATTCTCAAACCTTCCTTTATTTTTTAAATACATTTTTTATCCAAAATCAAATAAAAGTAGTTTTTAAAAAGCACCTTCACTCAACTTATAATATTGCGTCGTATTACTTTTGATAAGTGTGAATAATAACTTGTTCTACGTACAGTTGGCATAAAAGCAGACGTGCTTTCTCTGCATCTTTATTCTGGTGATTTCTTTGTCTTTAAACTTTTCAGCTCTTTTTTTTTTTTTTTTTTTTTTTTTTTTTAACTGTCTTGATGTATTAGGAAAGATTTCTGTGCATGCAACAAATCTGTTTTTTTTTTTTTTGTTGTTGTTGCTGGTGTTTGGTATGCCAAGTTGAACGTTTGCATTTATGTTGTTCCTTCTTTGTTTCTACTGTTTGTTCTCACTTCACTCCCTGTAGAAGGTAAGCCCCACTGTCACTCCCTGCTTGTGCAGCTGCAGCATGCCTGGCAGATGAGTGTGCTGCATTGTGCGTTTGAGTTCTTAGGCAGCGATGAGCCTAATCCACTTTAATTTAGGTTTTTATTCATTACCAAAGAAAAGTACTTTTTATGAACTTTAGCTGTTGGATTGCTGACAATCTATGATGATCTATGCATTTTAAAAAAAAAGTTTTTATATTTTGTTTTTGCATAATAACACAACATTGTGTCAACATCTGTGTGTCCTTCTGTGCCATTCAAACACTGCTGCACCCCCTGATAGTTATTGATTGATCTGACTCATGCATATTGATCTCGCTGTCATTAAGAGGATATCTCTGAAGGTTAATGAACATCAAGTTTTTCCTAATGGAAGAGAGCGGCATGCTTCTTGTTTTCATCCAAAAAATAATATAGTTTTCTCTTAAATCTTGGTTTTAATGAGCACTACACAAACGCAGTCTTTATTTAAAGCTATAGATCACACTGTGTATAATCTCTAAACACAACGGTCCTTTGATTTTAGAAAATTATTGTTCATTTTTCGTCTTGTAGTTTACATAACTGGCTATTATCAGCACCCCCACATGAGCATCAGAACAGCAGCAGCATGCTCTGCACGTTTGAGCAACAAGCTGAGTCACAAAGTTGTGTTGTCACTTCACCTCATCTTTTACTTCTTTTCTTCCCGTGCGCTCACTTGTTGTTCACGGTAACAGGATATTCACTCAAGCTCGTTTTGAGTTTCCTGTTTAGTCAAGCCATTGGCTCAAGTTTGAATCATTTCGTGCACTGCAGATGTCAAAGACGAGCCAGAATTTTAATGGATTTTGCTTTGAAACTCATTTTGAACTACGAATAACCGAGATGCATTTAGAAGAATGTGTGTTTTGTACTATAAGAAAAACATGACGCTCTGATGCGGACTCTCCTACAGGACTCTTTGTTTTGTAGTGTCCTGCAATGAGAGGCTTCATTGTTGGCTCAGTTGCTGTCTGTTGTATTTCCATCCACTCTCAATGAGATACAATGGAATGAAATTAGTTTGGTTTTTATAACGTGACACACTGTATATTGACCATGGCAAGGAATGATGGAAACAGCATGGTTTGAACTGTTTTGCTTGCCAGTTGTTAGAGGTGATGTGTGATTCTAGACAGATGTTACTTCACAGAAATAACTTTATAAATGTGGCTTAATCATGACAATGACCAGAGTTTTAAGACTTTGCCTGGCCAAGTAACGGGCTCAAAGTGACTAAAATAATGTTAAAAGCCAAGTCGTAACTTGATTTCTTAAGAAAAAATACTTAATTCTGTAGTTTTTTTCCACATTTACAGAATTACCGTACTATAAAATTACCGTATTTTCAGACTACAAGGCACACTAAGTGAAACAAAACATAAGTACAACTTTATTCAACTCATTCACAATAACTCTCAACATTGTTCAGTTGCACCACATGAAATCGGATCGTTTCAAGGTCAGTAAGCACAACCAGAATTAATGCATATAGCACACTGGATTATAAGGCTCACTGTTGCTTTTTGAGAAAATTAAAGGATTTTAAGTGCATCTTATAGTCTGAAAAATACGTTAGTATGAAAGTTATCTAAAAGCATATATTCTAGGGAAAGATGAGATGGTTAATATGTTCATTATAAGTAAAGCTTTGTTGTTGTTGCACTGATTCCTTGGAGATTTAATTTTGTTTTATCAAACCCTAAGGACACAGAAGCCATGAAGAGAGCTCTGGGCTTGATTGATTCAAAGATGGCCCAGGCTAAAAACTGGCTGAGGGATCCAAACGCTCCACCAGGTAAGAAAAAAAATATCTATGCTGCCGCCTTTAGCTATCATTTCTGCAGCTAGTCACACTAGAACCTGTATGTGGTTTATTTCACACGATTTGTTTTGCTTCCAGGAGATGCTGGCGAGCAGGCCATCCGACAGATCCTGGATGAAGCTGGGAAAGTTGGTGAACTTTGTGCTGGGAAGGAGCGCAGAGATATTCTGGGCACAGCGAAGACTCTGGGTGGGATGACAGACCACGTTTCTGACATGAGAGCTAGGTACAGTGTTCATCGCTAACGGTCTCTTTATTTTCTGTTAAGCTACTAAAACGACAGCGTTCAGTTTAATCTCTCAAAACTTCTTTTCTACATCTTTATGTTTATTTCCATTTTCATCGTGACTGGTTTTAATAAATGCTCTTCACATGAGCTTCATTTTGCGTCCCTGTGGGGCTCAGTGGTGTCATTGTACTAATCATGTTAGAGAGGACAACAGTGTAAGTGTGGAAGTAAGTGTGTGTTATCCATTTGATATGAAATCTGATTGTCACCAGAGACAGAGTCCCTTTAGATCAGAAACAGCTGCAAGGAATAAATCTATAATCTACTTTCAGACCTTGTTAAAAACACTCCTCGGAAGATTAAGTTAGGAAGCAGTGCACTTAAAAAAGACCTCGAGGCCTAAACCTTTGAGTAAGCAAACAGGAAACTAGTCGGTGTGGCTTTTAAAATGCAGCACCTGACATCCATATGGTTTTTGTTTACACCAGAGGTCAAGGAGCATCCCCAGCCGCCATGCAGAAGGCTCAGCAGGTTTCCCAGGGGCTCGATGTGCTCACGGGCAAGGTGCAAAATGCTGCTCGCAAACTGGAGGCCATGACTAACTCCAAGCAGGCCATCGCCAAAAGGATCGACGCTGCACAAGTGAGTGACCACATCTTCACCGAAATGTCACGAAGCAGGAATTGTAACAATTTTATGGTTTCTTAATTGTGTTTTGTCTTTGCCTCCTCCTGCAGAGCTGGCTCGCAGACCCCAACGGTGGCCCGGAGGGCGAGGAGAACGTCAGAGGCCTCCTTGCCGAGGCCAGAAAGATTGCAGATATGTGTGAGGACCCTAAAGAACGAGATGAGATTTTGCGCTCAGTTGGAGAGCTGGCCGCCATGACGGCCAAACTATCTGAGCTTAGAAGACAGTAAGTTAAGCTGCAACAGGATTCCTCTTTATAAAGGGTTTATATTTGAGGTTAAATCCTATAGCTGTCTAAATGATCCCATCTCAGTTTTTAACTTCTGTACGAAGGAAGCTGTTTACGTCCAAGAAAAACTGACTGGTCTTGCCAGAAAGTGTGCTTTCTGTGAGAATGTAGTCATCTTAGTGCACAGTTTGATAGGAGTGGAATTCATGTAATGTTTGCTTGAACAAAGGACTGAAATACCACGTTATTTTTGACCACTTTGTTAGTGAAGTTTTGTATAAACTTGCGTGATAAATCCACATGAGTTGCCAAGTCACGATATATCTGTTGTCTCCATTATTATAAACGAAACCGATGTGTTTAATTCCCTATAGGGGTAAAGGTGACACACCTGAGGCCAGGGCTTTAGCCAAGCAGATAGCAACATCCCTGCAGAACCTGCAGTCGAAGACCAACAAGGCCGTGGCCAACAGCAGACCTGCAAAGGCAGCCGTTCACTTGGAGGGGAAGACCGAACAGGCGCAGCGCTGGATTGACAACCCCACCATGGACGACAGTGGTGTGGGTGAGTTGAGCTTCCATCCTTTCAAACTCTTTTTTTTTTTTTCGTTTTCTCGTTCACTCCTCCACATTCCTTCTGTTGCTCTGGTGACTTAATGACACACAGCACAGTGTGAACATGCTCTCTCAGCCTTGTTTTGTTCTTTGGGTTTGGCGTGGCTCCACCAGAACAGACATCTGACATGTTTACAGTAGAACAAGAGGCTGGCCACAGCGCTGTGGCAAAGAAACAGTCAATCACTTGAGGTCATACAGAACGCGACGAGCTTGTTCCGGCGTTTCACTCCAATCAAAATGTAACCCAGACAATCAAGAAGTCGTTTTGGAGGCTTTTTTATTTAAATATTTATATTTCAAAAAATATTTAATCTCTTATTTTTCCACCTGCACTGTTGATTTGCCTTTCTTTAACCCAAAAATGAGGATAAACGAACCTGTATGCTGCTGCCCTTAATGACTTTCAGCACATTTGCAAAAAGGGACCGAGTGTTTGGACCAGGGGCGATTCTAGAATCTGACCTTTAGGGGTGCTCAGCCCTCAGTGTTAACAACGGCTCTTGGGTTAAACAACATGGTGGCCATTGGTGTCAGAAGCATTTGTTAAGTGAGGCGGGGGAACACGCTGGTGGTGGGGTCTGGGGGTCCTCCCCAAGAACATTTTGAATACAGTAGATGCCATTTCCTGCATTCTGGTGTATTTTAGTGGATTGTTAAACATCTATGTTTACCTACATAAGTGAACACTTGATTCATTGACTATTTTAGAGAGCCCGGCACAAATATAAATAGCGCTAAGCTAGCAACGTGCAATAAAGATGCGCTAGCTAAGCTGCTAAATGAACCAATGATCTGTTACCTTTTAAATTAGTTTATTTTATTGCATTGAATCATAAATGCATTGAATCATTGCATTGCATCATAAATGCAATAAACGGAACCCAAACCCAGGCCTAAAATATATACACAGGTGGTCACCGACTTACGGCGCACTCGACCTACGGCGCTCCGTACTTACGGCTCCACCCCCAGTGA
>JARVLU010000489.1:18353092-18364281 GCA_031762415.1 Simpsonichthys santanae
TGTTCATCTGCTCATACAAACTCATGTTCGTGCTGCTGTTTGGAGTAATGTTATTCTATGATATTAGTGCTTAGTGTCAGACAGTGTGAGGACCTGACTTAACTTTGTTGGATTGTAAGAAAAGCTAATTTTATCCTGCAGTTTGACTGAATTCTGAGCGTTTTTGACCAGTGAGTCATGTGGCAGTTTTCTGAGCGGCTAATTATTGAAAATTATGTTCTGTTTTTGTTTGCATGGCTTATAAAACTGTTTTCCAGGTTGTGCTCTGTCACGGTCCGCATGGTGTTGAACACAAATGCAAACAGACACAGGGGACTTGAAGATAAATAAAGAATATCAATTTGTGAAACGAAACTCAAAACAACAGCTGACGTGCCCGCAAAACGTACGTGAGGACAGGGAAACATGAGGAACAGAACGTGACAGGCTGTGGGAAGCACAATCTATGGACAACGTGAGAACTCAAAGACACAGAACTTAAAGGGACACTAATGAGACAGTGACGAACACCTGGGCAAAGACAATGAGGAACAGGTGAGAGTGGCAGGAGCTGGAGCTAACTACCCGAGGAGAGAAACACTTTGGAAATTGGAAATAGGAAAAACAGACTCAGAGAACTACCGTATGTTTTGGACTATAAGCTGCAATATCATTGAATGTGTCTGTTTTCATACATAAGGCGCATTGGATTATAAGCTGCATTAAGCGAAATAAGTTCATTTTGACAGATTTTTGAGTGCCGTGTACCACATAAAATCTGTTCAAGGTCAGTAAGCACAACCAGAATCAATACATAAGGCGCACTAGATTATAAGGCTCACTGTTGATTTTTGAGAAAATTCAAGGATTTTAAGTGTGCGTTATAGTCTGAAAAATACGGTACAGAAAAATAATCACAAATGGACACAAACATCACAAAACACTCAACTATAACAGTGAAGTTTTTGCCACCTTTTCCTGCTTTGTACTCACCTCAGCAGGCAAATATCCTTACGTTTACAATTTATTCTTTCTAGTACATTTTAAAATGAAAATAAGCAGATTTGGACCAGTTTTTCAATAACTGTTATCTATCTTCAGCATTGTAGGCCTGGACATTCAGGGCAGTACCCTCAAATATTTTCTGTCATTAAAGAGCAGAATGTCTCTGGAAGTTATAAAAACTAAAATATAATGGGTGTGAGATACCTGCAAAGACTTTTGACATAAATTTTGTTCCACTATTCTTTTTTAACATGCTTAAAATTTATGCAGCAAGACGTTGAACCTCTGCAACTCATGCGAGGAAATGGAGAACCCTTGCAAACATTTGAGACATTTTGGAGACTCCCTTGCAAATGTTTTCAAACTTATCCCCCAACATTTGCAGTCCAGTGAGATATTAGTTCATGACAAGACTACCCTGTATAAATAAAGGTTGAATGAATGAAATAATCAGCAGCATGCGATCAGCAGCATGTATCATTGTTTACTTTTATTGTTGTCTGTACTTTTATGTTCTGTCTGGAACAGGTCCCTCTTGTAAATGAATCCTCATGGCTCAATGAGACTAGCCTGTAAAATTAAAGGTTGGATGAATGAAATAATCAGCAGCATGTGATCAGCAGCATGGATTATTGTTTACTGCTATTGTTTGTACTTTTATGTTCTGTCTGGAACAGGTCCCTCTTGTAAATAAGTCCTTGAAGCTCAGTGAGACTAGCCTGTATTAATAAAGGTTGAATGAATGAAATAATCAGCAGCATGAGATCAGCAGCATGGATTATTGTTTACTGTTATTGTTTGTACTTTTATGTTCTGTCTGGAACAGGTCCCTCTTGTAAATGAGTCCTTGTAGCTCAGTGAGACTAGCCTGTGTAAATAAAATTTAATGACAAACTTACACAGATTCCTCAGGTCTTATAGCTTATCGTCAACAATTATCATGCCTGATCAAAAACATATTGTATTTATTAATGTGCGAGTCTCAGAGTACGTTGCATCTCCTGAAGTCTTTTTTTGTTTTTGTCAGCTATCATTTAATATGACTTCCTGTAAGCTGTACTGCGATTCAGCGAATGGCTGAAACAGAAAACATGACGAGCCTAACAGGAAATGCGCAGTACTTACGTTTGTGTTAAATATTTTTTGACACTTTGTGTTTCACCTGCTGCAAACGGTCAGCAGTCAGAGAAACCACAAGCAAGCCAAGTTACTAAAAAAAATACAAAAAAATAAAAATAAAAATAAAACATGAAAATAACTCATTTTTATAGTTTAAAAGAACTCAGGACTCATGAAGTTGCGACAGTTTGAATAAATGGTATGTGGATTTATTTATTTTGTATCCAGTTCAAATTGTTGTTTTCTTTGGCACCAGATTCTCTGCAAAGGACGTTTATTGTGCAGGAAGTGCGCAACCACTAGTCAATGATTCACAGCACAATGGGTGCGTCTTACCAGCCTGACACAAGCATTTCTGGGTTTGGAAGCGATTATGCCAAAGTAAACACCTTTCTGAGGCCAGAGTGAATCCACTTATTGTGAAGAAGCGAATGAATTATTTTGGGTTCATTTTTAGTGTACACTGGCACCACTGACCTTGTTTTCTTCCCAGCTTTTGCAGGAAATTACTGTCCGTGATGTCCAAATCTTATGAATAACATCATAAAACATAAATTATAGTCGGGAAAAATGCTCTCAAGTATTAAAAACCGAATTACACATTTTGTAGATTGATTCATTTTAGACTTTTAAACTGAAAAGGCAACACAGCGCAGCCGACTGCTGCATTTATTTGTTCAACTTTCAGCATAAACACCGAGTTTGAGAAGAGCAAAAAAAAAAAAAAATGGCTGGGATTGTTTACACCGTGTCAAAGTTCATGTCGTTCCAATAAGGAGAAAAGTTCTCGTGTTGCAGAGCGTCTATTTTTGCTGTGGTTTTGTTGTCTTCTTTTGTCAGAATAGTGTGTTGAGATTCAGAGTTGGCAGGGATGAGCTGGGTTTTATTTCGGGAGGCTTTATTTACAATTAATAATTGGACCATTTTTTTGGACTCTGGTAGTTTTCCAAGCCGTAGCTGCTTTACCAGTGTGCTGCGACTTCTTCTACACCCACATTTACCTTGTAAAAGCAGTTTTTCTCCTGCAGCAAGGGAAAACGTCATGTCCTTTCACCCCAGATTACCGTGTGCATCTGCTCCACCAACAACAGCAGCAGCTCTGCTTTTTCCACTGGATGAAATAGTTCAGACTTAATGATATTTCTGCTCACCGTCACCTTGTCCACCCCCCCAACAACTTGCTCCCTCGGCTTCAAAGCCTCCGGCATCTGTGTGCCTCTTTATTCATGAGCCCAAGTTGTAAAACACTGAATAATGTTTCAGTGCTTCAGTGGGAGTTTGTGGTCGTTTGTGTGGGTTCCACGGCTTAATTGAATAGCCTGAGTAATTATTTGTCAAGTAATGCTGAGCAGAAAATAAATAGCCACTTTGCGGCTGTGAATTGTGCCTGATAGCCATGTGTTGATACTCTCACCAGGGAGAGTAAAAAAAAAACCCTGCTCTACTGGCTAAGTATCTGATTAAGATTCACATGATGGAACCGCAGACACTTTAGAGTAGCTGTGTCTCCTGGGCAAAGATGGTGAGCGGAGTTAACTGTCAGGCGGCGTTACATGATCACACAGGAGCGCAAAGCTTTGACTTGATAACGATTTCTGGAATAGTCATCAGAAACAAATCTAACACCAGATTTCTAAAGCAGCCTATACGCGGACGCTGGAAATTCTTGAGATTTTTAATAGTTGAAGGCACGTGAATTTTAGATAAACCGTTTTAAATAGATTGACAATCTTAACTGCTTCATTTTCAATATAAACCGCTGTATAATTTAATTATTTGCTTTTTTGAAAAAGAAAAACTGACTCGGCAAGTTTCACCTCTCCTTTGTATGGGGTGTCCTGATACCAATACTGGAATCAATATCAGCCTCAAGTGCATGTATTTGTACTAGGGATGCACAATATTATCGACATGGTATTGTATCGGACGATATTAGCGATAAAGTTAAATATTGGACATCGGCCATTCCATCAAAATAACTCACCGATATAAAAGGTGCTGTTTTAGCACAACGTTGTGATGTCACGCACGCCATTGAGTTTAGTTTTATGAAAATTTACACATTTGCACTGTTCGAGTGTTGTCATTGTCTCATAGAGAGTAAATGTCATGAATAAATTTGACATTCAACATAATCCAAGTTGAAGTGTTGCATCATTTTCAGACCCCTTTTTGGCATCTGCTTTTGGTAGCAGGCCATATTAGCAAATATCATGCAGAATAATGTTGTATTTTAATTCCACAGCAGAGAAAGCTATGTAGCCTCTGCAAGTAGGTCTAGGGGAAAAGAAAATCGGTATTGGTATCGGTTATCGGCCAAATAAGTTTTAACAAATCAGCATATCAGATATCGGTCAAAAATCCAATATCGTGCATCCCTAATTTGTACTCGTACAAACATCCCAATATTTCTAATCGATACCACTTTTATGCTTGGTGATGTTGTTTCCTCTTTGCAGTGGTGGAAAAGTTTAAATTCACCTTCAGACTGTCTGAATTAGAGTTTGGTGTCGGTGTGAGAACCCTGCAGATACTGTTGTCTCAGTATTGTGTCCTTTTCCAAGGCTTTATTCTTCTGTTTATTTTGATGGCATTTGTTGTTTTGTTATAAGACAGCACATAACTTCCTCCTGCCAGTTTGGCCTCGATCCTTTGTAAACTGATGCATTGTCATTTTTCCTTTCTCTTTTTGAAGGGTGCTACTTCTGAGAAAAAAAAATATGAAAGATATGTAGGAAACATTTAATTATGTTACAGTTAGTCCTAAAGATTAGATTTTTTTTGTTAGCATTTTCCACCACATTACTCATTTTTTTAATGATGAGTATTGCTTTTGCAGAATAATGTTATTTTCAGTTTTATTGTAAAACTTTTACTGGAGTACATCTTAACATTAGGAAATGTAAAGTCTTTTAATTGGTCACCATTTAGCTTATCAGCAGTTTGGGGTCTTGTTCTATTTTTTAATTACAGCAGCTTGCTTTTAATGGGTTACAGACTAATTTCAGTAAGACTATTATCGCCTTTATACAGCACAGAGCCACTATGCTGTTATAAAAAAATCCTTTCTCATTTCTGTTTGTTTTCAATATGTGAAATGTGTAGCAACCAAACTGCAGTAATGCAATATTTTAATGCTGAACACATAAAAATGTTTTTACTGACATACAAATTACACAATCAAAACATTCACGTTTTAATCATTGCCTCCAGTGCAAACATGCAGGATTTGTACTCTGTCCTGCTACAAAGAACCATAATTTGAGACACAGTGTAGTAGACCTGGTGGCCCAAACATAGTACATTTACTGCCAAGTAAGAGTCTCCCACATACGTTCTGTTATTTTTACCCAAACACATTTTAGAGAATGCATAAGTGAAATTTTTGAAAAGCCTTGAAAGTAGTTTTCCTCCCTTTCCCCATTGTTTCTGTTAAAGTAGGCTTCAGTGCTTTTTAACCACAATACCTTTGGCACTATTGACAGTAATGAATGTGTAAATTTATTATTGGTTTGATTTTTTTTTTTTACACATTTCTGCAGCAAACAATTGTTTTTGCTTGTGTCTGTGTGTCTGTTACTAAAATATCTACTGCATGAATTTCAATATAGCATGCAGAGTAATGGCCGGATTCACTTCTACAACTGAACAACTTTTGGAGTAAATTCAATTCAAGATGGCCGTCACAGACAAATGACCTTAAACACAACAATTTCCGTAAATGAGTCCATTTTACAGACATCTTTCTAGAAACTGACGCGGTAGCAGATAAACGTCAACACTAATGCATACTTTGGGTGCAACGCATTTGGGCAACATCTTTCCTTCAAACCTTGGCATTAACTCAATCCTGTTGAACTCAGAAAGTAATATTTGGCTGCACAGCTACTGCTGATTAACTTCAGGAGACAATTTAAGTTAAGATGGCCACCAAAGCCAATTGACATTAGCCAACACAAAAGTGGGCTGAAAACTGAGCTGAAATTCTACATGGTAGAAGCAGAAAGTCAGCCATGCCACATCTGTTGATTATCTCATGCTGCCAGTTATCTTGTGCTGCTGATTATCCATGCTGCTGATTATCCATGCTGCTGATCTCATGCTGCTGATTATATCATGCTGCTGATTATCCATGCTGCTGATTATCTCAAGCTGCTGATTATCCATGCTGTTGACTATCACATGCTGCTGATTATCTCATGCTGCTGATTATCCATACTGCTGATTATCTTATGCTGCTGATTATCCATGCTGCTGATTGGCTCATGCTGCTGATTAACCATGATGCTGATTATCCATGCTACTGATTATCTCATGCTGCTGATTATCTTGTGCTGCTGATTATCCATGCTGCTGATTATCTTGTGTTGCTGATTATCCATGCTGCTGATTATCTCATGCTGCTGATTATCCATGCTGCTGATTATCTCATGCTGCTGATTATCTCATGCTGCTGATTATATCATGTTATTGTATTCATTCATTCCATCAGACTCATGTTTGGGCTGCTGTTGTTACGACATATTGTTTTACATTATTAGTGTTTAGCGTGCAACTTAGATCTTTTGGCGTATCATTTCTCATGTTTAGCAAATATCTTAGATCTTTATTTAATGTTTCTTTTTATACTTATATTTTGCTATTTTTGTGTGTAACTGGGACCATGTGTACATAATTTCGTTCCACCTCATGTACCTCATGTGATGGTAATGACAATAAAGTTGACTTGGACTTGGACATCCCCTGATCGTGACATGTCACTAGTTTGCATGAGATAACGCTGTTCTCCAAGTTTGATCAAAACAACCATCAACAAACCTGTTCCCCTCTACTCTTTGATCAAAATGTAGTAAAGAGAAAAATAAATCAGTTGTTGGTATAAGCAGCAATAGGACAAAGTTCTTTGTGCAGCCTTTCATTAGGCTTGTCTGTTCGAGCGTATGCAGAAGGGACGTCTGTATTTTTCGTACATGGTTCCACTCAAACATGGGCTACTGCTTTGACCTTATCTATTGTTTCAAGTGTATATTGTAAGCAGCTTTGCAGGCTTTATAAAGACTTAGCCGACAGGGCTGCCGTTGCTCTAGTGGAACATTTGGACCTCTGGCAAGTGTCAGATTTTCAGCTGCACATTAAATCTCTTAACCCAGTTCTTTCTCCTCCCTCCCTCCCTGTCCCTCTTTCTCTTTCCTCTTTCTCTCTGCAATGCTAACAAGCTGGCTGTGATTTATTTTTCATGTGTGGCATCGGTAGTCTCCACTATTTTTATTTTTATTTTTTTGCCTTCTCCTTTTATTGAGCCTCTAAACTCTTGTGCCAGTGCTGGTGCCCAGCGCACCCCAAGGGGCCAGAGTGGAAATGTGGCCAGAGCAGCTGCACACCGCCCCGACCGAGCAAAGTTCTCCAGATGCGCCGTCACAAGGAGGCCAGAGACGCTTTGATTAGCACGTCTGTCGTTGCTGGCCAGGGTGAATGCCGTGCATCGTGAGCCCAGTTGTCTTTACTCTTCGGCTGGCCAACGGGAGCCACTCCCGGCGATCGCTGATACTTGTTCCAGTTTAGAGGCGAGGCCTCAGAGCGAGCGCCCAAAGTGCCAAACGATCGTCCTCTCGAAATAAAAAGCAGACATCTTCCTCGTTGGGTGTTCTCTGTGTGCGTGCTTTACTTTCAGATGCTGTGGTGCAATCACGTTTGAAAACATTTTGAACATAACGGGGGTGGGGGGGGCAATCAAAACAATAACTGTGGTTCCTTTTGACAAAGCCCTTGGCTCACAGTTGTCAGAAGATGTAAGCTGACTCATCCACACAGGAAGGGCATGTATCCCTGGGAGCGAGGGGCAAAAAGCTATGATGAATCCTCCCCTCTGTGCATGCCGCTCTCCACTGAGCCTGCATGGATTAATTACATGACTAGTAGCTAGTTTAGTCTCATTACCGTTACTTTTTCTTCTTCTTATGAATAATTTCACTCCTCTGCTTGGATTTTATTCTGCTCAGGACTTTTCGGCTTCGCTCTGTGGAAATGAGAATGCATTGATTATTTTCCATCTAGCAAATATCCCACCAGCTGAGGAATAACATGCCTTCCCTCTAATTGGTTTGTTTATCTTGAGCAACAGACTCCAGGTTTGTTTGGACTCTGGCTGGCATCCACACACTGCACCGCTCCTCAGCGTGATTACTCACCTTGGGAGGAGGGCTGCCGTGGCAAGGTTGACGTTCCCCACACAGACATCAGGCTGTCATTCTTGCCGCTTATGTGACATCATTTGCCAAGACAGATTTGTTACAGTAGAAATAAATTCAGGCCTAAAAAAAAAAAAAAAAAAAAAAAAAGAGGGATTGATTTAAGGACGGGCTGCAAATTGTGGGAAAAAAAAAAACTAAAGGCGACAGGAGGGATGGGGGCTTGGAGACATTAACTGCTCAAAGGGCTCGGGCCAGATCCAAATAAGCTGCCAACAGAAAAGACAGATTCTGGCTTCATGTATAATTGATAAACTGTATGTTCTAGGTGTCAGCTTTAAAGAGGGGAGCTAGAACTATATCAGGAAGCTATTTTTCCTCTCTGAGGCGAGCATCATTTTTATTTTGTCCTCCCCCGTTCTCTGGCTTATCTCCTCCGTTCAGAATGCCCCGTTGAAAAAGATCGTTTGCTTTGAAGACGACATTTAGGAAGTGCGACACTTTTTTTTTTTTTTTAAATAAAGCACACCCCGTTCTCTTCCTGTGCCTATTAGGAGAGGCGGTGTGGGGCAGATAGCCATCTGCAAAGTTGACTGAACATCCAGAGTTATCAGGATTAGCCATCTCACACTTGACACCTAACACATTAATATTAGCTATGGGAGAGTCTATCCTGCTGAAAGCAGCATAAAAGGATTAATGCAGCTCTTATCCTTTTGGAAATAATGCCCTTTATTGAGCGGATCTGCCACTGTAGAGGCTAATGATGACATTGAATGGAGCCAGAATAAGTAATGGTGTATCATCCTGTGTCATGCAGCCAGAACAGTCACTATTTGCATTCCGACAGCTCAAACTGTATTGATTGTGCTGAAGGCTTTCAGTTGTTTTTCCTCTGCAGCGGCATGAGGGTGTTACTCAATCATCAGCGTCCTGGAGATAATGACAGTCCTCTCCCTGTGGGTCCAATGACACGGTGTGTTCATCGTCATGCTGTATGACATGAACAAACCTCTGAGCGTTGTGAGCTGCAGCGATGACTCTACATTAGGATCTGTGGCTGAAACGATATATATCGCAATATAATATCAACAAGACGCACGGGCCGCAAAAACAATACAATGCAATGCAATTCACCCCCTAATTACCACGTAGTTGTCTTTAATTATGACACAATGTGATTTAATTTGACTCAGCACAGTGGCATTCAATGTACTATAAAACAACAAATCAAAGGAATATATGCCAGTTAATGAGACTATTTATTTATTGTGTAATATTTAATGACCATTCATACGCAGGTCTTGTTTTAAAATATCAAAACACCTTCATCAAACCTGGCTGACAGTTCATAAATAATACACATATAAATGAGGCGTAGTGCAAAATTAATAAACCTGTCAGCAGCGTATGTGTTTAATACTCTTTTCGTAACCCAGCAGTGAACAGAAAAATGCATTATGCATTTTAAATAATAAAACACAAGTTAACATTTTATTTTCCTGGAATATTAGTTGATTCACGATGATTGAAGCACATTTTTAGAGTGTTTGTTGCTGTGAAGACTGGCGCTGCTCCAGTTCTCCTTCTGAACTGTAGGTAGTGCTAAAGCATGCTCGCTGACTTTCCTTCTTAAACAAATCAGATTCTTTCAGTATGCAGACTTAACAATTTGATGCATCTGTATTTATTCTCAAAACTGCATAGCTGTTGCATCATGCTCATTTGTGAATCAGTACAAATTAATCTTTACATACGTAGTATACTTGCAACGCGATGTGCCACTTTCTACTTTTTGTGCAGAAGCTATGGGTTCAACGTGGCTGTGCCCACTCAGTTCAATACAAATTATTTCATTTCCTTCCATTCAGCTGTGTGAGTCAAAGTGGACCAGAGGAGAGAGAAATTCCAACTTTGTACTCTGTCATTTCCTGTACACACATTATAATGACTGTGAAAAGTGGTTTCCAATTGTATTTGTTTACATGGGGCTTCTAGTGCAAAAATAAATGAAATAAAAAATGCCATGATTTGTATTATTTTTTTAATAACCCCTTATTCAAAAATGATGCTTGACGTTAACAGGAAATGTGTCTGCATGAGGTAACCGGATCAAGCCTTAGAGTGAGATTTTAAAACGATTCGGTGAGAGAGAGTCTCCTTGAACCCATAACAAGATTTGATTATAAAGAGGTTAAACAACTGTAATAATAAATCTGTCAAATTTTCAACACAATGTGCCATTTTGTTTGGGCGTTATAACACTGAGGGGAAGACAAGTGGCCATCAGGTCCACCTGGGAACATTCTCCCTCTTCTTTCTGCCAAATTGCTGCTTTTCCTTGATGTTATCCATTATCGCCTGCCCCTGAGGGCGAAGGCGATAATGTAAATGCCCATTTCTCTGTGCGTGTGCCGGTGTGTAACATTATCAAAATATCTTAACAACCAGACAGATTTTAATGAAACCTTCAGGAAACATTTAAACCTACAACGGATTAACATTTGAAGTACAGTCGTCCCTCGCTACTTTGCGGTTTGTTTATCGCGGACTAGCTCTATCACGGTTTTTCAAAATAAGAGTGGACATGACAATTGGCTGATGGATAGATGAGCCACATGATAGACATGGAATTTTTATTTGAAAACAAATTACAGTATTTGAAATTATTTATCAGCTTACAGAAGGATGAACTTCCTGCTGCAGCTGTTCACCGTGCAGAACGGAGAAGTGGGCGTGGCCAAGAGCGCTTGCAGATGGCTGAGCGCAGAGGAGGCAGCGAGCTGAAATCATGACATTCTGTGCTCTTTTAGAGCGTTTAGAGTTTAGAAACATTGTTTGGAATTTACAAGAGTGTGGGAGGGGTTTAAAACACACACACACACACACACACACACA
>JARVLU010000489.1:18364381-18374600 GCA_031762415.1 Simpsonichthys santanae
ACAACTGCGCACTTAGAACACCGTTTTAATGTGTTTCCAAGCAGTTAGCTAACAAAATACTCTAAAAAAAATCTAAATAAAAACATAAAATGCTGCATAAAAAATGCAATGTAAGGTGTGATGACGTCACTGGGGCGGCGCCGTAAGTACGGAACGCCGTAAGTCGATGGCGACGTAAGTCGGTGACCACCTGTATATATGTATGTGTATATATTTAATAAAATAAACTAGTACTTACTACTTTTTCACTTATCACGGGGCTTCAGGGTATGGATCCCCCACGATAAACGAGGGACTACTATAATCCCTATTCAAGATGGCTGCTACTGCTAAGCAGCCTTAGTAAAGACAAAAATGGCTCAGACTTCATCTCTTCTCAGAATAAATCTGGACGATATGCATGTCTTCAGGAAACGCAAAGCTTTTAATATAAATATATATACAGTACCTGTATATATATTCTAGCTTCATCAGTCCACACTGATTTTATCTCCCCTCCCCAAGACTTGTAATAATTTGTTTTAAATTTGCTCTCGTTTGGTGGCTTTAATGGGAATATTGCACGCTTGTTTCTGCAATGCCTCCCTGTTTTTCCTTAATGAGCTGATAAAGCCCCAATTATCCAGGCAAATCCCGGTTTCTGATTTACATTACCGACTCTCGTCTCATCACGAGCAGCGGAAATGTGCATGATTGAGGTGCGGAAATGTTGGCCTGACTTTCCTGAGGCTTGTGTGGATTGTGTGTGTGTGTGTGTGTGTGTTGATGCGCACGCGTGGAGACACAGGAGATGGACAGATTAGATTAGATACAGTACAGGCTGCAGAGCTCGGGCCGTTTGTGCGGAGAATGTGATTTACTTGTGAGGTTTGAGCCCACTCTGGACTCATGTGATGGGTGAGGGGACAGACTGGCAGTGACAGTGGGGTGGTAATGCCTCTGAATGAGGAGGAATGGCTCCCACCGTCCAACTCCCTGAGCACACAGGCCCTGTCCAACATTGCAAAATGAATTCTTCTCCACATTTGTGTTGTTGTTTTCTTTTCACATAAACTGTAGGTTTTAGTAGCTTCAAAAATCCAAGGGGGAAAAAAAAAAAGAAAAAGCCATAAAAAAGTCCTACCTTAAAAAAAAAAAGAATCAGCTATAGCTATGCACCTGCCTGACAGATGTTCAGAGGTAATAATATTAGATTACAGGTTTTGACTCGGCAAGTCCACCTCTGCACACGTGTTCAAAGACGTAGACGTATCAGCACCACTGGACTGCATATTTGTTTTCATGCAGCCACATACATCTGGCTCCTTCGGCCTCCTTTTCGTCTCTGAAACCGAAACATCACGTCTAGAACTTTGGCACAGGGAGCTCTGCAGCTCATGAAAAATGCATTGAGCTCTTTTTCTAACTCTTTGCCTCTGATACTCTTGTCATATCATATCCATGTCATGTCAGTGTGTGTATTAATTATGTAGCACACACAGATCAGCAGACAGTATTGACACATCTAAGCTAGACATCTATAGATATACATTGCCCACTAGATGCACATTAAAGACTGAATCAAGGTTGAGAGGATTTTTTTTTTTTGCTTATCTTTGCAGGTAAATAACTCAGACTGTGTTCACAGGAAAGTTTATTTCCATGGCTGCCTCTTCCTTGGGCTTCAGTCAAGTATTTTTTGTGCACTGTCTCACATAAGTCAACCATCGTGGTCACTTTTTTCTGGTTCAACTGAAGGTGTCCGAATCGGTCACCCCATTTGGGCTTTGGCGTTTCTTTCAGTTTGCCAGCTCGCAGACAAATGGCACCCAGCAGCACCTTTTTGATGGCGTCCCAAATTGCAAAGGTAATTTATTTCTTTGTGAGCAGAATTATACATGAGTAAAAGGTTATATTGTAATATGAAATTGCTCAGCCGCTCCACACTTGCCAGACCCTGCTGGGGTTTTGTGTTTGGGGTTTTTATGAGTCCTCTCCGTGCTGTAATCTTATGGTAGCACTTGAATAAATTCCCCGCACCAAAGTGAATCTCAGGTGAGATCACAGCTTTGGATGGTTCCTCTTGATATACGGCTGATTGCCCCTCCGGTCTTCCTCTTCTTCCGAGCGTAACAAATTGTCTCTCAGGATTAAAACCACAACAAACACTTCGGAGATATTAATCTTCTGTGAATACATCAATTGAAAGGTGGCATTCAAAATCCAAAATAAAGATTTTAACTCTAAGGTGTTCCATGTAAATATCATGTAATAAAGGCACTATTGTTTTTCTGCTTCTTCTATTTTAGCCAATTAAATATCAAAATATTCAGCTGTTGCAGCAGAAAAGTGCTATGACTTTTATCGTTCTCATTCCTTAAATACTTTCCTATAGATTTATCTTTATTCACTAATATCCCACCATATAAATACACTGAGTTCTTAAGTTCCTGCAGAAACATTATTCTGGTTTAAGTCTAAGTTAAGTTAACCAGTTTTTGATTAACCTAAGTTAAGTGGGGCGGCTGTGACTGGGCGGTTAGAGCAATCGTCCTCTAATGCAAGAGCTAGGGGTTTGATTCCACCAGCAGCTACATGCCGAAGTGTCCCTGGGCAAGACATTGAACCCCTCATTGCCTCTGATGTGTGTCCCATCGGTGTATGAATGTGATATTGCACTGATTATTGATCTAGTAGAGTGCTGTATGAATGGGTAAATGAGGGCACAGATTGTAGTGTAAAGCACTTTGAATATTTTGATAAGACAGAAAAGTGCTATATAAGTACAGTCAAGTACAGAAAGCTCCTCGGATGAAGAGCGGAACGTCTTCTGTTACAAATAAAGTCCAGTTGTTTCTGTATTGAACGTTTTTTGATAAGTACAGTCCATTTACCATTTAGGTCTACTTCTGCATATATCTTTATTTTTCTATCCTTATGTTACATTTAGTTTTTAGCTAGCTCTTGCTACTTTTAATTTTGCTCTTGCTTCTTTTAACTAGCCTTTTGCTACTTTTAGCTAGCTAGCTAGCTAGCTAGCCATCTCTTATCTTTAGATCAGTGGTTCCCAACTCTGGTCATTGAGGAACACCATCTTGCATGTTTTAGTTGTTTCCCTGCTTTGACACACCTGATTTGGATAAATGGGTAATTAACAGGCTTCTCCAGAATTGGAGGAAGCAATCAAATCCCTGAATCAGCTGTGTTGGAGCAGGGAAACAAGTAAAACATGCAGGATGGTGTTCCTCAAGGGCCAGGGTTGAGAACCACTGCTTTAGATACCCTTTTGCTACTTTTAGCTTCTAGCGAGTCTTTTTCTTCTTTTAGCTAGCAGTTTGCTGGTTTTAGGAAGCCTTAATTTTTACCCCTCACTAGTATTTTTGCTAGCTTTGACTTAGTTATAATTCTACTACTTGTAGCTTTCAGCTAACCTTTTTTTAACCATCATTTTGCTATCTAAAAAAGCTAAGTCTGGTCCTCTGAATGTCCAAGGACCAGACTTAGCTATTTTAGATTTTTCTACCTGGATTATTGAGCATGCATCAGGGCATCATTTTGCTACTTTTAGCTAGTAATTTGATACTTTTGACTTTTAGATATTGTACAGCTTTTATTAGCTCTTAGATACATGTAGTGTTATTTATTTATTTATTGCCTTTAGGTAGTGTTTTATTTCTTTTAAATTTTATTTAGGGTTCTGTTTTTGATGTTTTAGATGATGTTCTGCTACATTTGGCTCTTAGTTAGCATTTTTCTACTTTTAGCTTGTAGGTAGTGTTCTACTGTTTTTAGCTTTTAGGTAATGCTCCTATTTATTTAGCTTAACCAACTTACATTTAGTCTCTTCGGCAAGTTTCAGCAGCCATTCAGCACTCAGCATTAATGTTGCGTTTTAAAAGAAAATGCCATTTCTACAGTTTCAGTTTGTAACCTGGTCATTGCCAAGAACTTAGTCAGAGTTGTGTCGTGTTCGAATGAGTGTTTTACAGAACAGTGATTGCTGCGGTTTGGCAGAAATAATTTGAAGTTCAAAGCTTCAGTCTGTGAGTGTAGCCTGAGGAAAGGTTTTTGAAGAAGCTGACACTTCAGACATATTATGAAGCTATCATGTCTAATTTGCACAGGCCTCTTTTGTAATTTACCCCCAATTCTGAGGAACAGTCTCCTGCTCGGCAGCACAATGCACGCCTGCATTGTTCATTGGAGGAGATGCTGACTGAATGACTCGGAGCTCCAATGATTTGCAGCACTGTTCCTGTCGCGTTTGTTGCAGCGTAATGGTTCCTGATTTGCAGTTTTCTGCAGCATTCTTTTCGGTTTGCTGCGGAGCAGACATTGTGTTACGCATTCTTTTTTGGTGTGTGCATCCAGTCCAAGCAACTTGTTTACAAGTGGCAGCCGAAGCAAGTTCTTGACACATGAAGGGCCTCAAAATGTCACGTATAGGCTTTGAGAGGGGGAGGAAACCTCTTCAGAGGAAGGACGGGGGGTTTTCCACATGCCGCCCAGACTTTCTCACTCATATTGAGTTTGTCTGTGCTCATCTTTGAAGACGCAAATGTGTCAACCACATGTATGAAACCACCCAGCGAGGAGCTGAGACGCTCAACTGCCTTTCTCACGGCTCCTTAAAGGGCTGCCAGTGATCTTCAGCAGCTCTGCATGTCTGTGAAGCCCATGGTTCCTTTTTAGCGGACAGATTCATTTTTGCGGGATATTTAATAATTTGTGCACATTTATCATTGTGCAAATCAACCAAGTCTCGTTTACTCGCCCGAGGAAACCTGAGCGGGTTCAGCTGTAAAGTTTTATGAGCTCTCATGTAGCAAAGTGTTGCAGGAGAGTGAACGTGAACGTGTCAATAAAACAGTATCAAAGCCATGTATTTGTTTCTGGAGATTGGAACCGGTTTACTTACTGCTTGAAAAGGCAGGTATGTTTTTGCTCATGTCTGTGCACGTATCAACCCAATTGAACTGGGAGTCAACCCTATTCAACATGGCTGCACAGCTAAGCGGACTTAGCAAACACAAGTTGTTTTGTCCACCAGTTATACAGATATGGAGCTAAACTTTGGTGCTCCGAGTGCTTAGAGATCTTTCATACGATTAAACATAGCTTTATTTACAAGGTTAGACCAAAACAGCTTTAAGATGATCTTAATTTAAAACTCTAGTATCAAAGGCCACCAGCAGTTGTCATCCCTTTGAGGAATCTTGAATGAACTAATTTTTTAGGGAATTAAATGCATCTTTATTCATCACACTTGTCACTTTGCTTTGACATTAGATGTTAAGGGGGGAAAGAACCAATCATAGCCTGTCATATTCTGCCAGAGAAGGAGTTTATAAATTAATAATGTTTCCCCCTTGCTCTGTCACCTATCACTGTGTTATCCTACTGTCTATGAGTACACCATGAGAGTGAGAGTGACTGGTCGGGGTGATATATCCTGTCGCCATGTCATTGACTTACATGCCACCAGTTCCAACATTTTTCAAGGTCCATCCAGCTCGTTGAGCAACCTGATGATGAATCAATCTCTTGGAGACATTTGTGATTTATGTTTACCTGTACCTTACATGAACCGAATTAGGGTCATCTCTCCTCTGGTGTTCGAGACCTCGTCCACATGGAAATGCTACCACTACAGTGCTGCATGTGGTGCTGTTACGTTGGCACAAAAGTGCACCAATAACAGGATGGATCCTTCAAACATGCGGAGTAAAGGAGAAGGATGGGAAATATCAGAGCAAAGACCAAATTTCTTGTGAACTCATGAAAAAAATGCAACTTCTATTTTATGTCATTTTGAACTATTACCAACTGTGAGTTGTTGTTATCCAACTTTATGGACTTAATGGATGCTTTCAGGCACAGTAAGTAAAGTGCTATGTGTTGTCATCATTGTATGATCCCATACAATGATGAAATTGGTTCTCTGCATTTAACCCATCACACCTGGGATAAACCCAGGTGGAACAGTGGGCAGCTATGTAAGCTCCCGGGGAGCAATTGGGGATTAGGTGTCCTGCTCAAAGACACCATGACGTGGAAATGGTTGGGGATCGAACCTGGGACTTTCGGGTCCCAGGCCGGCTGCTCTGTCTCTACCCCATCTGGGGATAGCTGGAGTAAAAGTATTCAAACATCAGACAAATGTTTTAGACAAATGTGTTAATCTTTCAAATTGTCCCCTTTTCTTCTGTTTTTCAAATGCTGTTTTGTATATTGTTTTCTTTATGCACTGTTTGCTTTAATTTAGTATAGCATAGTACAGTATAGTGTATAATATAGTATAGTGTAGTGTATAATGTAGTATAGTCTAGTGTAGTGTATAGTATAGTATAGTGTAGTATAGTATAGTATAGTGTACAGTATATTATAGTATAGTGTATAATATAGTATAGTGTAGTATACGTATAGTATAGTATAGTGTATAGTGTACTATAGTACATTATAGTATAGTGTATAGTATAGTGTATAGTGTAGTATAGTATAGTGTATAGTGTAGTATAATATAGCGTATAATATAGTATAGTATAGTGTATAGTGTAGTATAGTACAGTATAGTATATTATAGTATAGTGTAGTGTATATTATAGTATAGTGTATAGTGTAGTTTAGTATAGTATAATATAGTATAGTATATAGTATAGTATAGTATAGTATAGTGTATAGTGTAGTATAGTATAGTGTATAGTATAGTATAGTGTAGTATAGTATAGTGTATAGTATAGTATAGTGTAGTATAGTATAGTGTATAGTGTAGTATAGTATAGTATAGTATAGTATAGTATAGGGTATATAGTATAGCGTATATAGTATAGTATAGTATAGTGTAGTATAGTATAGTATAGTATAGTATAGTATAGTATAGTATAGTATAGTATAGTATAGTATAGTATAGTATAGTATAGTACAGTAGACAGTTCAACAAGGTGATACAAAATGCATTATCCTTAAATTATTTGGTGTAATAATAAGGTTGTTTTTACTCTACTTAAGACAATATTCATCAGCTATGTCTTGACATTAAGTTTTACAGTATGCAGAGGTTTTGATGAAGAGGAGCAACTGGCATCTGCAACACAAACACATCTCATCTGTCATTGTCCATGTCTGTCACTGTCTGGGCTGTAGGTTAGGCAGGAGGTGGGACTGTGACATCACTTATAAAGTTGACTGTTCGCACAAGAACTCAACACTAGCATTTAAATTTTATTTACACAATTTTTATTTTTGAACAATTTCCCAAAATTCTGTTTTTGTGACTTGTTTTCACATGGGGGCAACACGCTGGTTCAGTTGGTAGAGCTGCCACCTCTCAGCAAAAAGCCGTATCAAATCCCAGCCGAGTACTTTCTCGGTGGATTTCTCATGTTCTCTCCATGTATGTGTGTTTTCTCCAGAACATGCATGTTAGGCTGATTGGTGACTCTTAATTGTCCCCAGGTGTGAGTGAGAGAGTGAATGGTTGTTTGTCTAGTTTGTCTCTGTGATGGACTGGAGACCTGTCCAAGATGTACCTCACATCTCGCACAGTGATGGCTGGATATGGGCACCAGTGACCCCCGTGACCCGAAAAGGAAGAAACGGGTAAAGATAATGGATGATGGATGGATGTAATGTCCCTCCCATATGGACGGGGGCCTGAGTCAGGGAAGCCCTCATTCCATTGTCATATCAATATTCCTCTGTTGATCTTCTTCTGAGGCGAGTTTGGCTGCTCTTTTCCACACACGCTAATTTGCATTCTCCACCATGTGTGGGTGATGGCACGCTGGCTGCCTCTCGTCCTTGTTCCCAAACCTACTGCCTCTTTCTTTCTCCGTTTCTTTTTCTACTGCTTTTTTCTTGAACTTTTAAACTTTTTATTTTTTTAAGAAGGAAAGGTTTCTTGATTCCTAGCATGCCAGAGAAGGGTCCCTCTGCGGATTACATTGGCTAAGCCCTTATCACTCCAGGAAATTCAGTGCCTGCTTAAAAAAAATGGTAGGAGTAGAAAATCAAGGGGAATTGTTATTCTTTTTAAGTTTCTCACTATTCCCATGGAAAGTTATTACGAGTCTGAAGAAAAGTCCTTCTTTTCTGGCACTCGAGTTTTCTCGTAACTGCATTTCATATTTCATCCATCCTCCTCTTCTTTTTTTTTTTTAAATATATTTTTTTCCATGCTGGCTGGTGGAATTTTAGAAGTGGAAAATGTGAAGGCAGGTGCTTGAGAGACGAAGAGGGAGAAAGTGGGGAGGGGGAGTTTTGGGGAGGGCTGTGCTCACTGGGAAGCGATGTTAAACATCCAGGGGAAATGTTTGTTATTCTAATGGGATACCACCATGGTAACAGCTTTTAGAAACTCCCAAGGCTTTGTATGGAGTGTATGCGCGCATTCATCAATCTCGCCTAATTTCTTCGGGGATTAGCAAATATAATCAGGCCCTTCTCTCCCAAGCCCTCACCTGTTTATCGACATGAATATGACGGTGAAATTTAGCAGCGCACAACTCTGTTGGACGTGGGGGGAAGGCAATGCACAGGCCCTTAATATAAATCACAACCTGAAGTGCGTTGCTGAATGGATTCGAAAGTCATTAGCGTTCTTTTCACACCGAATGACACCTCAGACAGAATAGCTTACATTTCTCGTACTTGCTTTAAAAATGGGGAAAAGGATCCTTGGAACCAAGACTAAAGCTCTTTTGCTCAAATTACATCCTTAATTTAAACATGCTCCAGAGGTAATGAATTGTTATTTTGAGGCCTAGTACAAGGATTTGAAAGCGATGAAGTGAACTCATTTACTTGACTTGATAAAAAAAAAGAATGAAGACCCTGCGTGATGACGCGTCTCCATGTTTAAAAGGCTCCTTTACCTTTTTTTCTCACTCCCGCCACAGATTTCCTTAAGTGGCTTATGTGAATTGCAGTTGCCACACGGAAGCCGGGCGGACATGGAATGCATTTCTCCCTGTAGTCGTGACCAGCTAACAGAGCGTTGAACTTGTACTTGTTGTGATGGAGAGGTTTCTCACAGCGTTTGCAGCTCAGTGGGAGTATAACCTAACCTAAAGCTAAGCCTCCAGCTGGAGCAGCCTTCCATCAAACTCCCAACACCGCTCTCTTATCTACTGGCGTTTCTCTCTGATACAAATAACCAAGACATGATATAGTTGGCTACATGTCATCTCTGGCACGCTACTACGTTTTCTCTGCCCCTGCCCCCACCTTTGTGAAATATAATGCTTTTAACTCAGAATATTTCTTCCTCTTCTTCTTCTTTGGTTATTTTTCTCCATCTGTAGCAAAGACAGAGACCACAATGTTTGCTCGTCTTGGCCACGGGCCAAAGGCTCTTTCTGATATAATCCCCACCATCGATCAGACTTTGTTTACTCTAACATGGTTTCTCTTCCCTCCAGCAATTAGAAGCCAACCTTTCACCTCCTGCTCCTCAGACTAGCTTTATACGTTTATTTTTCCCTTAAGTGGTAATTTTTCATGTTGCGGCTAAGCTCTAAGAAGTGTGGGTGTGCGTTCGGTAATTGATATTCTTCAACCAGACTGGCGTGCGAGATACCAAATTTCTGTTTCTTTATGTTTTGAAAAGAAGAGTTCTCCATTCGTCCGTGCTGAAGGTATATCATTTAGAGACGATTAGCACATTTTTCTATATTTCACTCCACACCCGGTCCCTTTCTTTCCAGCTGCACCACTTAGAAATGTCAAGTACTTGGAAATTTTAGGAATCGGTCGTGGTGGAGGCTAAGGCCGACTCTCTTACTCTTGAGAGGCTCTTGTCGTGATAAATCAAACAGGAGAGTAACTGCTGTTTCATGTCCTCCTGGCCAAAGAGGTTCATATTTAAAGATATTTGGTGATGTCATGATTACAATTTTTTTTTTATCTTGGTCCCCTGCCCAGTGCTTTTTCTAGACAATTGAAGTAAATGTAAATCAGGTTGCCTTAACGCAAAATGTAATTTGTAATCTGTCACTTTGTTTTTCCCAGTACATTTTTTTATGAGGTGCACATTGCAGTGCACCTTAAAAGTATCGCTCAGTGGAAAATAACTTTTAGAGTTAGTAGTATTTTAATGACATTTGTTTTGTTGCACTCTGAAGTCACAGTTTGTTTCCCCATGTGGTGTTAACTACAAATATTTACTTAAATATACAAGTACATTTCATTAAAAGACAAAGTTGTTATAATCTCAAGGGAACAGAAATATTTATAAAACCAA
>JARVLU010000489.1:18376931-18397477 GCA_031762415.1 Simpsonichthys santanae
ATAAAACCGATTGACTGTCTGTAACATTTTAAAACAAAGTCTGAAAGACCATCCCGACATGTTCTTCAACTTTGACCTAAAACAAAAGCCAAAAGCTGAACAAAACAGTACATAGAAGCCATAATTAGCAAAACGATAGCAACAAGCTAAAGTTAGTAAATCAGTCGATAAAAGTGAAAACCAGCAATGGAAGCTGAAATATAAAATAATGAAAGACATGGCTAAAAACTAAATACAGAAGAACAGTTGCTGAAAGATAAAATGATCAAAACAGTAGCTAAAAGCTAAAACAAGTTGAACAGTCGAGTCACAGGGCAGCACGAGGCCAAGACCCCACTTCCAGGCCAGCCAAGGGACATAGACTGTCCAGTGTGTCTTACGTCTTCCCCGTAGTCTCCTCCTAGTTGGACATACTCACAGCCCCTCTCTAGGGAGGTGCCCAGAGAGCGTCCTTACCTAAACCACCTCACCTGGCTCCTCTCGATGTGGAGGAGCAGCGGCTCTTCTCAGAGTCTCTCCCAGACAACTGAACTTCTCACCCTGTCTCTAATGGAGAGTCCAGCTACTCTGCAGAAGAAACTCACTGTGACCACCTTTACCCAGAGTTCATGACCATAGCTGAAGGTAGGAACATAGACTAACCGGTAAACAGAGCTTTAGCTTAGCTCCCTCTTCACCACAACAGACTGGCAGAGTCCACAATACTGTGGAAGTTGCATCGATCTGTATGTAGCTCTCACTTCACTCTCCAAAGTTCATGCTCATTAATCCAGGTATAAATCCAGCAATGTTCAGTCAGATCATCTGGACGGTTTCTTTCGTTGCTGAGACGTTTCATCCTTCATCCGAAGGACTTCTTCAGTCTGAGGAGCCTGCCAAACCAAACTGAATCCCACAAACAGCTCACCTCCAGAGTGGAAAGAAACAGTTTGCTGGTAATAAGATGGCCTCCACGGCCATAACCCTCTGCCCCATCAACTCAGCAGAAGTCAACTAGAAGTCCTTCAGATGAAGGATGAAACGTCTCAGCAACAAAAGAAACTGTTCAGATGACCTGACTGAACATTGTTGGAGCTATACCTGGATTATTGAGCATGAACTTTAGTGTTTTGAACCACTTTGGCAGGGTCTGTATTGAGGGAGTTGAGGAGCAGAGGGCGGGCCCCAAAGGCCATCTTTTCACCAACAAACTGTTTTTTACCACTCTGGAGGTGAGTTTGTGGGATTCAGTTTTGTTTGGTGGGCTCCTCATACTGAAGAAGTCCTTCGGATGAAGGATGAAATATCTCAGCCAAAAAAAAAAAAACATCCAGATGTCCTGACTGAACATTGATGGATCTTACTTCATCCTTCCTTCACTCATCCCCCCGAGATACTTTGGGTGTTAGGGTTAAAGCAGTAAAAATGCAAGAAATTAAAAATGAAGCTAGTGTGCCCGAGCAAAAAGCTTTTCAAAAATTTGAGGAAATTCATTATAAATAATCCAAACGGTGTAAAACTAACAAATACAAAAAGACATAGCTGCAAAGTTCTGGACATGCTGAATGTTTTGATACATGGCTGGAAAAGCTGAAAGCATATTGCTGAAGTACTTAGTCCAAAAAATAAAAAAATGTGTGGAAAAGCTACAAACAGGAAAACACTCATGTGAATGAAGCCCAAACTTTATTTGATCTGTTTCTACTCACAGTCCAACAAAAAACTCCAAATTAAAATGATTTAAAATAAGAAAAATCCTTGTTGAACCATTTCTATATTATGTCATGAAAGAAGTCTGTGATTTGTATGACTTATTCTGTCCTGCAGAGAGGTTATATTGAACGTGGTGCAGTCACAGCTATCAAAGGCGAGCAGCTTGCCAGCGCCTCTGGACCATTTAAATTTAACATCTAACACATTTCTTCACCCTGTTACTTTTGGCTGACAACACAGACGCCCACTAGCAGCTTCTGAATTTGGTATTTTTTTTGTTTTAGACTTAAGGAAGACTTATATTCTGTGAGTTATATACAGTTGATAAAGTGTCTGTTGAGAAAAGCAACTTTCACATTGGTTAAAATAAGGAACTTTTAATGGTATTGTTATGCATTTAGTTTATTTCTCTTATCACTCAGACTTTAAAGTCCTGCAGCATTTTTTTTTCCCTGTCAGCTGTGATTACCGTGCAGCTGAAGGAAAGCACTCGTCTCTCTTTAAACGCAGCTTACCAATACCCGATAACTTCCTTTAATCAAAACATCCTCAGAAGAAGGAGCTTTTTTTCTGAAATTCACAGGACTAGTAAACTTTCTCCTTGTGTTGCTGATCTTGTCAGTGCTCACTCAATATGTGTCCCTCATGGCCCGAATCAAAACAAAGATGATCAGAGTTGACTCGGAGCATCATCACGGCACGGGGAAGGTAAAGCAATGTGGCGTGAACTTTCTTAGCCTTGGCTCTATTTCTCGCCGGTTGTCATTTTTTATAGTCGTTCCGTTTTTTTTTTTGCATAATTCCACGGTGCATTGGCTCGGCTTGATTTGATTTATAGAACCTCAACTTTCAAGGAAATTGGACTTAGGGTATGAAAGTTCACACGTCTCGCCTTGAGGCAATTGATTTCTTCTGAGCTTGATTTTTAGTGTCGTGGCGAAACCAGCACTGAGCGCCGGCACCCGGTCGCACGTCACACACGTCTTAAATCTTGTTCTAAGCTCATTTTTTAAGTTTGCACGTGTGTTTTTGGGAACCCTTGGGTTGTTTATGATTAAAGAATCACTAACAAGCCTGTTACAGTGTGATGACGAAATTCACATTTAACCAGCTGGGACATACAGATGAATTAATCAGCTGCTACATTAATAATAACTCGCAGCATTAATCTGATTATAATTCTTTTGGATCAATTTATACAAAATGCGCTATAAACACTTGTTGATATTTATTTATCAGAGGATTTAATCCATCATAAATTGTTTAAAATGAACCAAACGAGGTTGTAATTAAAGAGCTGTTCCACTGATTTTGCTTCTAAAAACCTGTTAACAGTTTTATAACCTTCCCTCAGGCCCTTGAAGAGCTTTTCAGAGGCTGGAAAAATGTGATAATTAAGGGTTGTTGTCTCAGATTGAGTCTACAAATTAACAAAGAGCCAGTATAACAGAGTGGATTTCAAAAAGGTTGGACGAATTGGGCATTATTCAAACAAGTGGGTGTAAATTGTAAAAAAATAATAAAATAAAAAGAACAGAAGTTATAGGATTCAGGGTTTTTGGCTGAAAACCTGCTTCACTTATGTTCACTCTGTTTCTCTTAATTGGAGCAGAACAGAACAGCCAACGATATCATCTAATGGATTGCACCAAGCGGCCTTAGAGATATAAAATATGTACAATCGCTGTTTTGTAGTTCAAGTTTGAAAATTAAAAATATAAATATTTCTGTTTCTATTCATTAAGAGCTGGATAAACTAGTTTTATTTCTTTGTTTTGTTTGTTTTTTTACAATGACAGCTGTTTTTTTGTGTTTTTTTTTTTTTTTGTTTGTTTTTTTTGGAGCAAGCTTCACCTGAATTACTGAATATAAAAATCCAAATTCTCTTTAATTAAACAACAAAAACTCAAGACGTCCCTGTTGCCATTTTGGCGCCGTCACCCAAACTCCAGATATTTATCTTAGAAATATGATTTGCTGCTGCAGCTAAATGCATTTTCCAAAGTGGAGATTATTAAAAACACCTATCAGTGTGGACATAAGGGCACCTCTAAAAATTGATTCCTCCCTCACTGGCTCTTTTTGGACAGATAGTTTTATTCTCTTGCGTCCCAGTCGTTTGCTTGATGTGCATCTTTATTTTTTTTTCCTAGCAATTTAAGGTTCGTAGAATTTCATAAGCTCTGATATCACATACGCCGCAGAATGGTAGCACTGACGGGAGCTCTGCTTCGACTCAACCTTTTTTTTATTCTTGTTGTGTTTATTTTAACTTTTTTGCGGCTACAATGCACACCACAGTACGGGTATGACCGTGACACACACGTGGAGTTTTGTGTGTCGCTGCCTTGCCGTCATGCCATCATACCGTCATGCCATCATGCCATCATGCCATCATGCCATCGTGGCTCAGTTCCCGGCACCCCTCCAGCCTCCGGCTCAGGCTCTGGCCTGTCATGGTTTTAAAGTGGGTATTGTCGCCTCCTAGTGGTGCAGTTTGGGTACTTCAGTGTTTTTGTTTGATTCACGTAAATAAATAAAATAGAAATTTGAAGTATCACAATTGGAGGTAAACCCAGAGTAATAACACTGTGGGAACAGACTCAAACTCAATAAAATTAACTTTATTTACAGTGATGTAATAATATACTGTGCATATACTGTATTCACATCAGCGAAACCTGGGAAACCTGGAAAAGGAGGAAGAGAGTAAGGATGACTGTATGAAGGGAACGGCAGGTAATGCATGGGTTATAGTTCTTACTGGTAGGAGGATTATGGCATTGAGAGCAGAGCAGAGGATTCCAGGTAGGTATGGTCCAGTGTAGTGGGTTACCAGAAGGATCGAAGAGGTTTAGTAGATGGGCAAGTGGAGAAGTGGCAGAGGAGCAGCTGAAGGTGGAACAAGATGAAGGATTGCAGGCATCCAATGGTAAGTACTGGGCTTGTAGGCACAAGGAAAGAGACAAGGGATCCATGGCTAGAGACTCAGGAGGCAGGTTCTAGGAAACATGAAGGAGAAGACAAGGTAAGTTCAATTCTTAGGTTAGATAATCAGAAGGAGGCAGATATAATTTTTATCATGACAGATACACGTCATTAGCTCGTGTTTCTTTCAAAAGATCGTTGCCAAAAATTATTCCAAATAGCAAAGTTATAGGAAATAAAGGGAACACTAACACAAACCATTCTGCATTCATTTAATTAGTTTTTAAGATACCACAAAAAAAAAAATAAAAAAAAAATACTAGTTTTGTTTGCATCTGCTGCAACATTTCACTCTCTCGGCTCATTTTAAATTCAAATTTTGTGATTAGGCTAAAAAAGAAACTGTTCAAAAAGCTGTTGGTGTGTTTCATCTGGGGCTCATCGTTTTCCACTTTCAGTTAGATTTTTTTTTTTTTTTCAAGACGAGCATGAATAAATGAAGAGTTCTTTTTGTGCCGCATGTTCTCCTGTTTGGCTGGTGCTAAGCACACAGTCAGAAGTTATTATTAGACCCAATTTGAGCGGCCTGGCGTTCTCAGTTCCGAGCAATGGGCACCGAGCTCCTGCATTGCATTTGACAGCCTTCACACAATATTGTGCGAGGGCACTCCCTTAGCTTCTCATGCTGCTTAAATATAATATGGCAGATGGATAGTATTTTCAGGGAGAGCAGGGGTCTCACCCTCCTTCTCGCTGCTTTTTCTTCTGTCGTCTCTTGCCAGTACCTCAGACATTTCAAGGGGGAAATATGTATCAAATTAACTCTTAGCAGCGGGGCCTCCGAGATCCCTGCCCTTGTCTTTTCAGCAATCAGAGCTTTGTTATTTTAGTCTTTCAACCAAAACCAAACTGGATTCAACAGCCTCGGCAATTACCTGTAATTTTCCAACCTGGTGCGCCGGCTTTCACCGGAGACAGTGAAATATTGTCTTCTCGGTTCCTTATTTTAGCGTTTGAGCTAAGTGCAATAATTCATTAACATGGGCCGAGCGGCAGCAGATTTGGAAATGTTTGCTTTCCTGCCCTGCAGGAATGTGTGTGGAGATTTGGTTTTGTCTGTGCACAGCCTCGGAGTTGCTAAAACGAGACACCCCACTGCGGTGTTGACACTCTGACTCTGAATTCTCTTTTATGCATCTGACCCACAAATTCAAACATCCTTTCAAGCCAGTTCAGAAGAGACAGCACTGAATCTGACATCTGTTTTTACATGGTGGACTTTTCTCCCGTCTCCAAACTCTCTTTTCCCCATCTTGTCCTCAAATTGTGTAAAACTCCAGGATGTCAACGTATTTGTATAAGCCAGAGTGATGTTTCCCCTTCAAAGGCACCAAAGGAGACACTGCTCACACTAAAATGCTAATTAGGTGAGGTGTAGCAGACAAGGACACTTGAGTGTGAATGCACGAGCAGGTTTTAACTCTCTACAAACCAAACAGTTAGTTCTGAGCTAATCTTTCAACAGTGGGAGTTACCTCAGAATGTAAATCATAAGGAAAAAATTTTGGATTTTTTTTTATGTCTAAGATTACAAAGTTTTATGTGAGAAAAACAAAGCAAATCTTCTGGCTTTCTTTCGTTCATTTCAACTTTTCACAGAGGTAGCATATGGTATCAGTAAAGGAGAGACAGTTTGTGCTGTGCGATGAATTATTTTGTGGATTAGTATTGGCATTTAAATGCTCTTGGCTTTAAATCTTGTCTGTTTTAGATCTTAAGTACATTCCTTGGCATCCCGCTCCCCCTGCTCAGGCCGGCCTCTTCCCTCAGCCAACACATTTTTTTAAAAACCGTAGAGCCTAACAGGAGTGAAAAGGGCAGCCATTTAAAGAGACCCCGACACGATTCTGAATTATACATTTTTTAATGCAATACCTCTTAAATTAAACCGGTTTCTTTAAAGCTGTGATGCCAACCAGTGGTGTAGTCTACGTGATACGCTGGTATATCTAGAAAAGCTTGGGAATTTCCGTATACCCGCTTAAAAGTGCCCAATGGCACGTGACATGTCATTGCAGATGTGTCATCGTATTGAAACGTTTGGGCAAAGTGGGTCGTAAACACCCTCGTTTAACGCCCCCGGGGGAGAGACGGTCTGTTTGTATCCTGCCAGGCACGTGTGTCACCGCGAGCTGCTCCAGCTATGCGAAGCGAGTGACGCCGAGCATCGCCGGAACAAGGGCAAGGGGTTTTTCAGAATAAAAGTTTAGGCCGGATATTTATAGTTTGACGTTACAAAAGTATTAGTAACGTTTGAAGCCACCAGTTCGAAGTTTTGAGAACAATAAACAGCAAAACCCTTATTAAACGATTCTTGGTCACATTTCATTATTTATTTATTTAAAAAAAAAAAAACAAGTTGGAAAAAAATAACAATACTGTACTTATTTAAAACATTCATACGTACATGGGCCACTCCATTATCTTCCACTTCTTAGGGAGGTGCTTTGGGGAAATCAAAATTAATTGACAATTACATTGTACTAACTGATGTATTTTGGTTTCTAAGCACAGTATACCCATATGTAGACGCCAACGGGACCTTAACACTAAAGGGTTCCATGATTAGTTGAACATGTTGGCCTAAATATGTTGTGTAATTTTCCTATTTACTTGAAAAATTGCTGTTTGTGATATGTAAAAACTCGTAATTACTTCAAAAACGTTATATCTTATAATTTTCGCCCATGGCGATTCTTAATCGATTCTAAAGGCCCATAGATCAATTTTAAAATGTGTTTTATTTTGTTTTTTCCGCTCCTACTCCTGAGCGTACTGCATATTGCATTACGTGTCCACTCGGCCACCATAGAATTTGGCCTTGTAGGCCACCGTACAGCAAGCTAGTTAGCCATCTCCCTTTAATGGAGACTGCTAGCACGTTGCAAAGAACAGCGCAATTCAACCCACTCCTTCGTTGTTAAAAGTCGGTGTAAAGTCATTTCGGATCCTACAATGTTCCGAGGAAGACAGAGCTTGACAAGAGCATGGCTGTTTGCAAGAAGTGTAAAATAACAATGCGGTACTGTATTTTGGAGATACGACAAATGCACAGAAGGTAGATGAAAAGCGAAGTAGCAGACCAACAAACTCTGCAACAAACTTCCAGCTAATTCCCCAGTATCTGCAAAGATCTCCTGCTATATCACAAAGCTTTATGACCAGACAGCTTAGTGGGAGGCAAGGGGTTTAGGTATATTTTTCATACGCTGGACCCAATGTACATTATTCCTTCACGTAGCTTTTAGCGATAAAGCAGCACCACAACTTCATCATAAAAGACTAAATTGGGAGAAGCTCTGATTAATGTGACCAGTTACAGTCCAAGGGGAAGCTGTTTTTTTTTTTCTCATAATATACAAAAACTTACAAGTTATACAACAAACTTAATGTAATTTTTCTTTTTAACAGGTTGAAGAGAGGCCAGATGAGACACACCACCTGTAGCCAGGTCTAAATTATACAATATAGTTGGTTATAAATTACACACATACAGAAGAGTTTTTGTGCAGATTTGCACAGGTTTTGAAATTTTGTTAAAGATTTACCAAATATGAATCAACATGGTCTGTATATTTCATATTATGGTAGGTTAAGTTTTGAAAATATAACAAATACGGCAATATGGTTCAAAGAACTGCATGGAGCTAGCTCTACAGGACCTAGCATATGTCATTTACCCAGAATGCATTGCAGCATAAAAAACATGGCGACGTCCGTGTGACAATATTTTATTTAAATGTATAAAAGCTAAACTGCCTACAGTATGTTTACTGTATTGTTTTTACATCTAAACTAAATCTTTCTCAAATGAAGTCTAATTTTACAACTTACCATGGATCCCCTTAAAATGAAACCTGTTATTCGCCCTGTCAAGTAGCTTCTCGTTACCTTAGAGAGTGGAAGCCTCGGAGGTTAATGTAATTACAATCTCTGATGGTTTTACAAATTGCAGTCTGGTAGTGTGACACACCCTCCCTTTGAGTGCTGCTGCTCTTGGCTCTAATGTCTTCTTTTATGCACACTGATTAAGATGACTTTGGCCAGGTGTGCTGGTTTTCAACCTGACCTTTGAGTTATTATCTATTTTTCTCTACGTTACGACGTTGTGGGAAAAATATCCCCAAACATAAAAACCGGGTCATATTTAAACCATTGAAAATGTTGTAGCAGAAAATATGGCAGCGGTTTGTAAGTAATGGCTCTGCCCAGTTGATAAAACCAGCGCTCGTGGCACATTTACGCCGCCCTGGAGATTTTTCCTGACACGATAGTCTCCGAGCTGCCTTTTTTTTTTTTTTTAAAGCACAGCCCTTCCTTCTGTTTTCCAGTACAGCTGGCCTCCTTCCAGACCCCCCTCCAGAAAAAAAGTGGATGAATTCCTAGATGTCTGATAAGCTTCACTAGAACATGATTCCTAATGGAAGAGGGAAGAAGAAGAGGCAGATGCTATCGGCGTGCTTGAATTGCCTCGCAGCCAGATCAAACATCCTGAAAGTGCAGCAAATGCTGAATCACGCTGAAAGGTTGTTCCACATTTATCTTCTCTGTTGGTTTAATTGAACTAAATGAAACCAACTGGTCGTTTTAATTTTAAACAAAACATCATTAGCATTAAAAATCTCCAAAGCCTGTCGTTTTTCTTCTTCGAAATAAAACACCACAAATTGATTGCTTTTCATCCTTGCGATTTCTCCCAGGTTCTCTAGTTTGTAACACCGTTAATCACTCGCTTTGTTTGTTTGGCCCTATTTCCTTTTCCTGTTCGTCAAGCCAAAAACAAACACGGATCCCTGCCACCCCATCGTCAGGAGCGAAAGTCTGCGTGTTTGTGTGTAAAAGCAGCAGGACCTTCTGGATCTTAGAGTAAAATGTATCTCGCATCACTAGCGTAGCATGCCAGAGGTGTTGTGATGGAGATGGAGTCATACTGAGCTAATGAAGCTCCAAACCTCAGCTATCGATCCAGCTCGCAACAGTGCTCGACAGAGATAACTGAGGGGGAGAGCGGAGTGTGGCGTCACGCACGCTCTTATCTGTGTGACGTCTGATTCTGTGTAATGAACCTGGTAAGCCAGAGAACATGATGGGGGGGCTGTCTAATGTAATGACAGGGGTAGTAGCCTTGGCGGCTTTTCCGCTGTGAAACACCGCTGGTTTGCTCAGAGGGCTTTCTCCAGAACAAACACCTAAATTATAAAAACAAGAAATTATAAATGCCGTCACTCTCGTAACTGTGCAGCTTGCAGGTTGTGTGCATTTGTAATAGATGGGATTACCGAGTTTCTGCCATTTTTATCACCCGCCACCTGGTTTTGTTCGTTTTTTTCATCTCTGTTTATGAGTCTGTTGACAAAATATCTCATCGCTCGTCTGCCACTGATTAACCTTTGGAGTTAACCTATTTCAAGATGTCTGCCACAGATAATCATTAGTCAACACAACAATAACTATTCAATTCAGTTAAGTTTATTTATATAGCACCAAGTCGCAACAGAAGTCATCTCAGGGCAGTGACCAGAAACGTTCATAAAAAAAAATAATAAGTTAACATTATTTATCTGAAGAGCAGACTGCTTTGAGTTTAACTCCGTCGCGGACTCTCATCCTGAGCAAGCACAAAGGCGACAGTGGAAAGGAAAAACTCCCACGTGAGGAAGAAACCTTTAGCAGAACCAGGCTCAGGACAAGCCTCTGCTTTGACAGGCTGGGTTTGAGAGGAACAGGAAGGAGGAACAGATACACAATGGCAGGTTGAGAATCACATGTTAAGATAGAAGTAATATCAGATGAAAACTATTCATTTGTAACAATTCATTTAAAGAAATTAGGTCAATTTGTCCTCTAGTAATCTAAGCCTATGGCAGCAGGCATGCGCGCATCTGACAATCCAATATATGCAAACATGGCTTGCCATACTGCACCTACCGCACATGGTCGTTTGACCGTGCACTGACCAGCCGGTTGAAAGAGGTAAAAAGTTTAGATGGACTACTGCCAGTGATCCATCAGCCCAAATGGACTTTCACTCAGTTGCTGCTCTCAACGGACGTGTGCGGCTGAGACCCAAACACATGTCAGAGCAGGATGCAGGCAGAAGCAGGGAAACACTTAATGCGCTTTGAGGGCTCTTCAGCTCTGATCTTCTGCCCCCTCAGCTGCACGCATCCACCAACTGTTAATAATAGTCGGTGGTATAAGCAGTCAAGGCTTAATTTTTTTTTTTAAATTTCCGGGTTCGGACCTGTAATTCCTGTTAACTTATCGGATCGTGTGTGGTTCGGAGATGATAGCTGCAGGCTGGGGTTGAGTCGACTCATAGTATTTGGACCCGAGTGCAACTCTACTTGGCTTGCCATATTAATCAAGCGCCCTCTAGTGGCTGAAAATGGTAGTGTTTAATATTTTCCATGTCAGAATGAATGAAATCATCAGATCTCAGACAAAAATTGGGTTATAAATATGGGGAAAAACTATAATACGTCACTTCGCTGTATAAGTTGCAGGGCATGCTAATTTATGCAAAAAACTGTGACTTATACAGCCAAAATTACGGTAAACTAATCTGGGTAAATTAATTGTACTTCTCATGACTTTATTAGCAATACAATGAAAAAAGTTTAGAATTGCAACCGTTCCTGGCCTGATTTTAGATATTGCTCATATTTTAATGATTTACAAGAACACTTTGCTCAATTAAACATAAACGAGCAGAAAATAAATAAATTTGTAATGAATAAGGAGACATGTCAGTTACATTTAAAATCTTGAAAGGTTGACATAAACACTAAAGCAACTTCATAAAATTCAGAAAACTGCAGTAGTGGAACAGTATTGTTGATATTTTTAGTGTATTTTTGACTTATTGTGGTACGTAAGCATCTTCAAATTATTGAAATTGAAAATGAGGATCTTGTGGTTGTATAAATAACCTTTTTTTTAAGGGTCTAAGGATTTCATTCAATTTGGAAACATTGCAGTGGAGATAATTACTCTTTTCACTGAGGTGGTGATGGTTTAAATTTCCTTCATCATTCCTGAGTAATAGAAAGTGTCAAAACTGTCATGACACACTACTTTGAACACTCCCACTTATCCTTGCTGAATTAAAATAGACCTGGAGGGAGAAAATAAAAAAAGCCTTTTTCTTTCCCATGACCACCTCTGCTGCTGGTGCAAATGAAAATGCCCTTCCCAAAATAGATCATTTTTACCCTTCAGATGTCCACTTTTATTTTAAGCCCGGTGACACCATGCCATCCATCACACTCAGCTTTTTTCAGATGTGAGCAGCCCGGGGGGAAAGCACTGATACCACGCAGGGGGAGTGTGATAGTGTGCTGTTGCTGCGCTGTTGGGCTTTCTATGGTTAGATTTCCACTAATTTAATCTCAGAGCAGCATTTAAACAATTTCTTTTGAGTAAAGGGGAAGTTGCTTTCCCGTCTTCAGAGTAAACATTGAAAATTGATGCTCTGCCTTTCCAGCTCTTCCCTCAAATTACCACTTGACGTGGCCAGATATCGTTCTGGATTCTTGTGTGCCAGGAAGAGGCACATCTAAATGCTTTATTGGATGTTTTGGCTGGGTGGAAATTGTGCAAAGTATACCCAGCGCTTTGATCGTCTTGACCTGGAAACATGATAGTCACCCCACTTCACAGACGTCTCTGACACATGGGAAACTGGATCTGGCATTCTCGATACACGATCTGCGCCGCAGAACTAAAGACTTAACTTCTCCGGTTTCATAGATGGCAAGAGCAGAGTTGGTAGCAACCAGAATTTCATGAGGCTCAGACTGGGGGTCTTTGTCCACCCCCACCCCACTCCACAAGCCACATGAGTCTTGTAGGATTTGAAGTCTTGAACATTGTTTAGGATTATTAAATGTTAAATGGACTTTACTTATATAGCACCTTTCTGTCTTATCAAAAATACTCAAAGTGCTTTAAAGTACAGTATCAGAGGCAATGAGGGGTCAGTGTCTTGCCCAGGGACACTTCAACACATGACTGCTGGTGGAATCAAACCCCCAACTCTCCCATTGGAGGACAACTGCTCTAACCACTCAGCCACAGCTGCCCCCAAATTATTGCCCCAGATTATTAATTTATGAAAGCATCGTGTAAAAATTTGAGTAGCTTTTAAGAGCAGTTGCACTATTTCCTGTGGGGGAATCCAGATCTGGGTTTAATGTTCAATCTTAAAACTGTTTTTACTGCTTTTATGCCACAACATAAACAAGTAAAGGTGGATAAAATAATGTCTTTGCCTGCGTCTGTTACCAAAAATTTCATGAACCACTGGATGGATTTTAAAGAAACTCCTATGAAATAATCATCGGAGGTTCGTCTATCTACAACTTACTGTATTAGCTTTGAGAGCCAGTCCAAATCAAGATGGCTGCCACAGCTAACAGAAGTTAGAAAACACAAGAATGGCTATATTTTAGCTAATTTTGCAGATAATCTGCTAAGTTTTGATGCGACAGTATTGGAGAGTCATTCACAACACTGAGCGTAGCGTCTTGTGATATTGTGATTTTGAATGTAACGTTATTTTCTTGAACTTTAACTTATTGCAGTTAGAAAATAAACTTTTTCTCCAAATTTATGTTTATTTAAATAATAATTGTTCATAACTTTCCCACAGAAGCACATCAGAATATTTGGAATTGTCAACAAAATACATTAATGCCATCACTTTTTACTTTGTCGTCCATCAGTTTGTATTTTACTTTAACGTGACAGCAACGATGTTGGTGTTTGAAGTAATCTCCACCAAGGCAGCGAGCGATTAGAGAAAGTGTTGCTCGGCTTTTAAAGTTCACCGCCCTTCAGGATACCTCATCGGGCCTCAGGTCTTTGATCAGTGTTAACATCACGGCAACCATGACAGTTTATTTTCCACTTCCTCCAGAAAAAAAAAAAAAAAAAGACGGTTTGTGTCAGAGAACAATCTAATCTGCCTCCTTCTCTGGCACGTTGGCACACCTTAAAAGAAAAATGTCAGGGTCAGAGATAGACCATTAGCTCAGAGAGTCCTTTTTCTACTCTTATACCCACTGAAAACGCCTTTTTCAACAGATGATACCACGACACATCGACCACAGGCTTGACCTGGACCTAAACTTTTAAGGGTGTTTAGAAAAAGAAAGCATTCAAGCCCTTGGGAGGACGGATGATTGCTCAATGAGTGCATGACACCTCGAATGGCTAATGAAGAATTCACCTGCTTTGCACGGGTGTATTGTAATACCTTGTACATTAAATTAACAACATAGTCACCCTCTATTCACTGGTATTATACTCTTTTCTTTCCCCCCCGAGGTCAAACTTGTGTTGCTGCAAATGTCATAGTGCTTTAATGAGAACTGCCCTGTACTCACAATAGAAGCTTTTCAGCCAGATTAAATGTATCACTCTGCTTAAACTTTCCTTACCCCCCCCCCCCCCCCCCTCGCTTTGCCCCTATTGTGACACAGTGGTTTTACAGAGGAGCTTGTTGCTGAAAAACAAGGTTAAGAAAGATCAGTATCAAAGGAGGAGAGTTTTTGTGTGGCTCGCTGGAGAGTCTCGCTTCAGGTTTCCACCCGAAACACAAAGGTGTTTTCTTACCTGATTTGTATTCATTCACACAATGAGTGGGCCTGCCTCTCTTGTTTCCAAGTAAGGAGAGTCCAGACAAGACTTTTGTTCGCCCTATCATTGGATACGTGCATGCTGCTTCCTCCAGTACGAGCCTTGCAGTCCAGCAGTGGGTTTTGTCCTGAATGGATACCTCCCATCCCCCCTTCTTTGTTGCTTTTTTCAGATTAAAAAAAATGTTTGAGCACTTCTGTTGGTTTCTTTTCTCTTGGGTTTAATGTTATGTCAGTCATATCAAGCTGTGCCACCCTAAAACTGCCCTGTCAGAATCCCAAACTCACAAATTACCAGTTTGAAAGGGTTTCAGTTCGTAAGAGGCCGTCACAGCTCAGTCCCTGCTGGCCCACATTAGGATGTCAAAACACAGATAATGTTGCCCGTATGCTGAAACTTGTTCCGATTAATTTGTTTGATTCAGCCAGTGTCAATCAAATTGTTTATGACTTCTGTTTTAGGGTTTTTTCCTGACCGTGTCTCCAGAGTCCATCCTCATGGTGGCAAAGCACGCTGCAGAGAGCAACAAAATCTTCTGCATGAACCTCTCTGCACCGTTCATCAGCCAGTTCTTTAGAGAGCCTCTGATGCAGGTTATGCCTTACGTTGACATCCTGTTTGGCAACGAGACGGTGAGTAAAACCAAACTTTAGAGCCCCTTTCTTTGTTGACACATTCTTTTGAAGATATTTGTACATGGTAGGGATGTGTGATATGGCATAAAATTCATATCCCGATATTTATTGTGATGGGTGGCGGATAAATATCATGTTTTTGGTATAAAACTTGCAAAAGGAATGAAAAAAGCATAGGGTGTCCTTTTACTATCATTTATTTTGAAAACTGCTACACCACAAAATAATCTCAATCAAGAAAATTCCACTACTCGATCCAGAGAGTTTTTAAATAAAAACAAATCCAGTATCAGGCTTCTTTCCTGTAGTGCAAAACAGTGCAAAATATATCAAATGTAGTTTTAGTCATATGTTTTAAACTAAACAATATGTTGTTAACTCAGTTTCCAGTCTTCTCACTTAAGAAATGAACAACAGAGCAGCATTTGACACTGAAACACTTCACCCTCCAACCCTCTAGTGGGCGTCTTCTTCCACTTTAAGGAAAGCTGACACAAAATGGCGACCAGTTTCCTCTATGGTTTTGACCAGACAGGGTCTCGCAGTAAAAATCACACAACACAGTGTTCTTTTCACAAATCAGAGAGCAGGTTTAACCCTTTTTATTTAGTACAAATGCAGTCTCTAAATCTGACCAACACTTACTTTAACTTTTGACGGAACACAGCGTTTTGCGCATGCGTCTGAATACGGCAACAGTACAGCAAGCTGGCCATAGTTAGCGTGTAGCTTTGCTACTTAGCTCTCGAAGAAACGACTTTAACACCATTTACACACAGTTTTAAACAAAAAATGTAAAAAAAATGTAACAGTTAAATCTGACAACTCTGATTTTACATCAGACACAGCATTACTGCGGTTAGCCAGTAGAATACAGATCTCTATTATAGGCTAAATGTCTATAGTTTCTACCATGTACCATACATATCACACATTCCTAGTACGTGGGGCTTTTTACATAATCAATGTATGTACATCTACAATTAATTAACTTTTAAAGTCGTACAAATTCAAGTTGGTTTGCCAAAAATGACCATATCTCAGTTAATTTTTTACAGATGTTGAGCTACGCTTTGGTGTGGTAGTAGCTGAGAGTCAACCCCAACACATATTCCATTTGCTAACAAATCACATGAGGTCATGCAAAATATAATGAGATTGTGCATAATGTTATTTTAAAGTTTGATGGTAACAACTCTGTCATTTCTCACCAGAAGATGATCTTGGTCTAAAACCCTGACATGAAAAGCAGTGAGCAATACGCATTGATTCAAGTAACAATAACCTTCAAAGATTTTTTCCTTTTTTGGAGTATTAAAATTAGCTATCGTCTGCAGGTTTTTCTGTGACACATCACTATGGAACTGCTAATGTCTTATGCATACAATCCAGTGTATGCAACAAATGTCATCTTTGTGTATTTGCACCAGAGATACATCAGTCTGTTGATCGCTAAATTGGTTGGTCCCATTTTATTAGTAAGAATTGGTGTGAATTTTCACATTATTTATGCAATTGCTAATGTTACTAATCTTTAATTTGGTGCCACCCTGACTTTGAATGGTCCAGTTTTAAGTGAGCTGTCTCACTTCTTACTGGTTGGATTTTTGTAGAATATGTTACAGTCCAAACACTCGTGTCCTCCACTGGATGAACAGATGTGTCTTTGTGATTTGTATGTTTTCCGTCATATAACCTTTCACCTTCATCATACTAGTTTCCTGATGAAGACTGTCAAACTGTGATGGGATTTCTGGAGGGGATCTTAGCTTGTGACGTCCTTCTCCTCTTTAGCCTTGGGTGCAATGGCTGTTGCACTATCATGAAAGGTTGAGATGGACATATTTGGTGGCAGGTTCTTGTTTTATCAGTTTGGTTTACATAATTAACAAAAGTTATTGTATGTTGTGACAGGCACAAATTAATGCCATGTTTTTGATTATATTACCAGGCAGACCTATACATAATCTTTATTTTTTTATTGTAAAGACAGAGTATTGGTAATGAGTTTTTTTTTTTTCGCATTGAAAAATTTCCCAACACTTATGCTTTTAAAACTACAATGTAGTCTTGCTATGATTGCGTTAAAGACCCACAAACAGAGGTTTTATGTCCTTTTTTGTGTCAAGGCAGTTTGAAAGCTGTGGTAATCGGTTGAACCCGACTTTGTTGGAAGTACCGTCTGCAGTGTAAAGTAACTTAGAGAAAATTATCTGACAGTAAAAGCAAGAAGAAAATAGTGAAAGTGAGCTTCAATGTGCAACAGTAACACAATCTTATAGGATTTGAAATACAGTATAGAAAGTACTGTACTTGTTTTACCTTGTTAATCTGTTAATATTAGATTTAAGTCTTTTTAGTGATCAGTTCTCGTGCAGATTATAGTTAGTCTTCATCAAAGGCCGAGTATGCATTTTCAAAGAAACTTCAAAAAATAGTTTTTAGATCAATGTTGCTATCGTATTTTAATATAAATCCAGAAGCTTCACCGTGCTAAAGTTGCAGCTGAATTATTTTTGCAGGTTTTTGTTTTTGGGGTCGCAACCAATGCATTGTGGGTAATTAGTTGAGGTTAGAGCTTCTTGAGTGCTTTAAACATCAGGCTAATACCATATCCTCCAACTTTGTTTCAATTTAGATTACAATTATGTATCCCTTGTTTGATTTCCATAATTGTTCTTCTCCATATCCATTAAACGTCTCACTTATCATTGACCCATAAAGAGATTAATAGAATTAGCCCGGCGATCATTCATCTCAGACTCAGCACCATTTCATGCCGGTTGATCCATTGATTTTTCCCTCTGCTTTGTGGAGGCGCGTCGCCACTTGGAGGTCAAGCGGTGGGCGCAGGCTGCAAGTGTTGCTGGGAAGTATCCTCTAACAGGCCAGATTAGCTTCACTCTGAGACACCACCTGGGCAAACTGTACCTTTACGGGGAGGGGGTGGAGTGGATGTTCATGTTCAGAGTAGAGATGGCAGCCACAGAACAGGACAGAGCTGGAAGAAACGGCTCAGCGTTTGAGGATTTATTGCTCTTGCTGACTTCAGCTTTTTCCCCTCTTTTCTTTCCGCAGCTAACACAAGGCCTCTCTTTTACATATGCACCTCTCTCTCTTGCAAGGGACAGTTCTGTCTCTTAAACTCTTAAACTATGATGTACTTTTTTTTTTTTTTTTTTTTGAAGCCGGTTGTTACTTGAACTTTTGCGCACACCTTTTAGTCAATACATTTCAATCACTGTGGAAGATTGCCATTCATGTTTGTTAAAGGAGATTATCTTTTGAGGACTTTGTCAAGACTTGTGCCTAAAAACGAACCGAAAAGATTTTCAGGGAGAAACAGAGCAGATATTCACACCTCAGCTGCTTGAAGCAGTTAGGGCTTCAAGGCTCAAGACTAATGTCTGTCCAGTGTGTTTTGAAACACCCTCCCCCCCTCCCCACACACACCCCTACACTTTTGCCTCTTAGGGGGGAGTGGGGAATGACTGCTCATACAGTCAAGACTTGGACCTCCCATTGTGCACAAGCCAGACAAGGTTGGCGGTCATGCAGTGGTGCATGATGAGTGACAGGCAACAGGGCTGCCTCGCCCACGCTCACCCCCCCCCCTCCGGCCCGCTTGGCCGTCCTTTCACCCCAACTTCCACCCCCCAATGTGATGGATAAGCCTCCGCCTGCGATGCTTTCATAACAAGTCAATGACAGTCAGCATCATGCAGTCTGACTCCTATTGCCTTGCAGAATGTGCCATAAGGGAAGGCTAATGTGTCTGCCTGTCTGTGCCTTCTCCCACACTCTCTGAGTCACCATGCCCTCACTGGGGAGGGAAACATGCTTAAAGCAGCTATAAGACCTCATGCTTTGAAACCGACTGGCATTAAATTCAAACAAGGTAGTTTTGGAGAATCGATTGCGCCGCTATTTGTCAAATCTAGGAGCTCATTTCACCCATTTTCTTCTGCTCGTTCGAAAGCCAGAAACAGTTACGCAACGCCAGACTTGAAAAAATATCATTAGTTTCAGCTTCGTCTTTTTTCTGTTTTTGCCTCTGCATCAGAAGTGGAGAGCGCGTCTGTGTTTTCCACCCTGGGTGATTCGGCTATAACTCAATCCTTCTGGTACTTGTTTAAAACCTGGCCTATCGGCGGCCTCGTGCTTATATAACTGTCTCCCATCCATCCTGTAATTACTGCCTTTTTGGGGCATAGTGTAGTGTCTGTTCCTTCGTCGTTGGGGCTGGGTGGGGGGTGGTCCGGAGCGCCGTGGTTTCTGTGTTGCTTTTGAGATGGCGTCGACAGAGGTGCACAAGACATCAGAGTCTACTTCACTTAATTGGCATACATGTCGTGTGATAACCTGGGAACGGCGCGGGCCTAATTGAGTCCTTCTGTGTCTTCCTCCTCTGGACTACCTGACAAAGAACCCAGGGCATTACATTCCCCTCAGTTTAATGGCCGCAGTTAATTGGAACCGAATGAGGGGATCATTACTGCTGGAAAACCACATGCCAGTGGATTTGTCGATGAAATTATCCACAATTTGCTTTTGCTATTGGAGCATTTGACATAAACTGCACAATGGGAGGGAAAGGATTAGATCATTACTGGCAAATTTGTATTGTGCAAAGTTAGACATAACATAAACCAATAGAAAGATTAATCAAGACAGGGTTAATCACCCTGACTAATGTTTTAGGCCAGACTTTCTTAGTTTAGATCTTTTTTCCTCTGCCAATAGTTTAAAAATCAGCTTGCTCAATAAAAGAATGCCACTTAGGTTTTTTGCATCACGACCGCCAACCTCTTCACTCCTCCGCCATTAACGTTATATATCATCCCTATACATGGAGCGCCACATGCCTTCTATTGCTGTCCAATGAATTCTGCAGCCCAGCACTCAGAGGGAGGGTATTTATATGGGCCCCAGCCCCGTCTTCCAAATGAGAGACAGTCATTGTAATTGAATACTCAATAGGTGAGCCATTTAACAAAAGTGCAAATGGCATTCAGCTATGTATTAATGTGCTTTGCTGAGGCAAAAGGAGCCATCATCATTTCAGTGCTCAAGCTGTTTTAAAGGAGCATTTAGCCTCCCGTCTCACCAGGCCGTGAGAACAAAAATGACACAGGTTTCTTTCTTCTCTGCACTTTGTATGAATGTTCTTCACCTAATATTTTGTATGATTATTCTGCTTTTTCCCCCCTCCCTGCTCCCACCTCAGCAGCTCACCTTGATCTAGGAGTTGGAATATAAAGCAGCTCTATAGAAGGTTATTGTCATGAAAAGCCCCTCAGGCCCTTTGGCTCTCAGCCCCATCTTTATCCATCTTTTTTTTTTATAATTTTTTTTTTATTTATTATTTATTATTTTTTATTTTATTTTTATTAACAAACAGAACTACAGAACACTACATAAGCAAAATATATACAAACTCTCGTGAAGGATATCATAGCTACAAATTACAAGCTAGGGGGCAGTTTACAAAATGATGAAAGTTGAGAATACAATATATATATCAAAATACAATAAATGATAAAGTACACAAAGGAGCAAGACAATATTAGAAACTTAAAACAGCAAATT
>JARVLU010000489.1:18448919-18470482 GCA_031762415.1 Simpsonichthys santanae
CAGTAAAAGTTCTGTCAGCCTCCTCATGTTCCTTTCATCTGCAAGTCAGTCTTTTGTCTCCGACACCTTTTTGAAGGTTCACGTCTGCACCCGGGCCCTTGGATTGTTTGAAGATCGTGTGTGTGGTTTAGATTGTTCTGACATAAGTTGCTAATTTAATGTCCCTCTGCACCTTAAGACTTTGTCATCTGGTAGGTTTTTGTTTCTCTTCCCCCCCCCACCCCTTCTCTGATTTAAACTGGAACGCTCTTTGAAGTGCTGGTAATCGATGCAATGAAATCCACTGAAGATAATGAAGACACTTTCATTTAATGAATTCACTTCTGAGAGAGACCATTACGCTCACCTTGCACTGTTTTTAATTTAGCGCAGTAGTCACCTGAAGCTCGTTGTCTGTCTAACAACGGCTCCTTTGTTTTCCTGTTTGCTCTGAAACAGTAGTCCATCATTTTATTTGTTCGCTCATAGAAATGAACAGTTTTCATAATTATATTAAAAATTCAACGTCTGATAATAGTTTACAACTTGCTAATTTCCTCCTAGTTCTAAACCTTTATACAAATGCTTTGCCAGTTTGTTGACCCTCTATGTGGTTCTACTCGCTTTGCTTTTGGAAAACTGAAAGATGATCCAAAATATAAACCAGAAGATAATATTTGTGACAGACTTTATGGACGCACCGACAGCTGCAAGCAGCGTGGGCAAGTTGTTCTTAATATAGTACGGTCTAGTCTGCTTGGAGGGGTGAACGCCATGCATGCGTAGTATGTGCACAGGTGCAGGGTGTGTGTTGCTTATTCTGCGCCCTTTTTAAATACCGTTGATTACAATGTTTAAAATTATTACATCGTACGCATTAGCAGTTGGCGCTATTTTCAGGATAGAAGATATGTTGATGCCTCTTTGATGGCGTTTTATGACGTAATGTAGCAGACTTTTACAAATTCACACGTGCTGGTAATCTAAAACCAACTAAAAGTTTATTTTTTAAACACCTCATAAACGTAATCTGTAAAAATCTCTGGGTGGTTTTATTCTGTTAGCCAAATTTACTTTAAAGGAAGAAGAAAGTGCTATGTGTTGTATGTTTCCATACAATGACGAAATTAGTTCTCTGCATTTAACCCATCACACTTGAGATAGACCCAGGTGGAGCAGTTAGGGATTAGGTGTCTTGCTCAAGGATACCACAACATGTGGGCATGGCAGGGACTTGAACGTGTGACATTCTGATCCCAGTCGGCTGCCCTACCTTTTCACCACAGTGGCCCCTGAATCCTTTGAAGGTTCCTTCTCGAGTCTTGTCCTTTTCACAAGTATAAAGAAGTCAAATCAATGGCATCAAGCAGCGAAAACATCTAAGGAGATTGCAGAAACTACTAAAATTGGGTTAAGAACTGTCTAACGCATTATTAAAAACTGGAAGGATAGTGGGGACCCATTGTCTTCTAGGAAGAAATGTGGCTGGAAAAAAAAATCCTGAATGATGTGATCAGCGATCACTTAAACATTTGGTGAAATCAAATTGAAGAAAAACATCAGTAGCACTCAGGGCTATGTTTAATAGTGAAAGTAAGAACATTTCCTCATGCACAATGTGGAGGAAACTTAAGGGATTGGGATTGAACAGCTGTGTAGCCTTAAGAAAACCACTAATCAGTGAAGCTAACCAGAAAAAAATGCTTCAATTTGCTAGGGAGTATAAAGATCGGTCTCTGGAGCAATGGAAGAAGGTCATGTGGTCTGATGAGTCCACTGACCCTGTTCCAGAGTGATGGGTGCATTAGGGTAAGAAGAGAGTCAGGTGAAGTGATGCACCATCATGCCTGGTGCCTAGTCATCAATGCAAGATCTTGGTGAAAAATTAATGCAACACCGGATGGAAATAGATCTTGTGACATTGTAGAAGCTTATTGAAACAATGACACAGTGAATGCATGATGTCATCAAAGCTAAAGGCCGTCCAACAAAATATTAGTGTGACTTTTATTATTTTTTTTTTTTTTTTGGTGGCGACTTTTTTTGGCCAGGCAGTGTAGGTTGGCACACTTTTACACTGAACCTCGTTGGACACTGGGTTAGTTTGGTTTGGCTCTTTTGCGCCATTTTTATTCACTCGTTGAAAGCTGGACACATTTTGGTAAATTACCCTGATGCATGCTCCATAATCCAGGTAAGCGGTATGATAAGGTTTTTTTTTTTTTTTTTTTTGTTTTTTTTTTTTCTTTTTTTTGCTTTGTTTTGTTTTTTTGAATGTCCAGAGGACCAGACTTAGCTTTTTTAGATTTTGGTAAATTCTATGTACGTACAGAAAAGATTCTCTCGTCCTGCCCGTAACTTCTGATACGCTTAAGTTAATTTAACGGAACTTGATTTGCTTTTGCATTAGCACTAAAGGGAGAGTCACACTTTTCAGCACCCCAGCCCCAATGTCAAGGTCACAAATCAAGGTCAAATTTTGCTCAAGGTCTTTGCTCTATAATAAGGTTGGTCGACTGGTGTATGCTGTATACGCTTGTTGTCATCTGTCACACCACTTTTTGAACATTCTGAATAGCTCCTTCGTGAACACAGGAAGTCTAATTTAAAATCAACTTTAGAGCATGTAAATGAAAACGTGTTCCTTTTTCTTGAGTGGTAGTAGCTTCTGTGTTTTTGCTTCTCTAAAGTGATCACCCATAGCTTGAGGAAAAAAAAGGCGATAATGTATCCGGTTAAAAAGGAAGCACATTAACACAAAAATGGCAACAGCTCATCCATTTACATTTTAATATTCATTTAAAATTTGGCGTGATCGCTGACAGTCATCCACCACACACTATGTAAACATATTGTATAATCAATGCAACATGCATGTAATGTTTTCAACAGAACATCAAATAAATTGTGACATAAAGCCAAATACAGTTGTTTTGTGCAGAAATGAATAATTTTCCGTCAAGTTTTACAAGGTGTTTTACTGAACTGTGGTATTTTTCTTCGGAGCACAGGTGACAACGTGATCATGTTTCCTGTTTTGGACATCGACCAGAATGATATCGTTGATACCAACGGAGCAGGAGACGCTTTTGTGGGAGGTAAATTATTAGTATCTACACAGCTTCTTCTTTTTTTAAATAATCTAACGTTTTAATATCGTGTTATCTGCCCAGCACTGCATAAAGCAGCTGTCGTGTGGATAAAACGTGGATTATTTTGATTCTAAATTCTAAATTACTGTTTGTCTGCCTACCCAGGATTCCTTTCTGCGCTGGTCCAGGAGCAAGGGTTGGAGGAATGCATCCGGGCCGGACACTACGCAGCTCATGTCATCATCCGACGGGTTGGATGCACTTTCCCAGAGAAACCTGATTTTCACTGATGAAATCCAAACTCCCTGCCTGTTTCCCTTCTTCACTAAATCCTTATGCTTCAGGGTTTTATGTACATTTATTTTCTTTTTTTTTAATCGAAAACTGATTTTTCGGACTAATTTCTGCTACTTGACTATTTTATCAGGCTTAAAAAGCAACTCAGATATTGTAAAATGATTTTAGTCAATGTAAGCTTTGGACTACATTTACGTGCAATGTAGCATTCCAACAAAATGTGTTTTTTAAAAACAAAAACTGAATTCCTTCAGGTTTAAAACGATGCTAAAGATTTCTGAAACAGTCTCTGCATTACCTCATCATTGCTTCCAATGAATAATCTTGGTGTTACATATTATAATTTCTTTTTTTCACCAACTAAAGACACTGATACATGAATTCAGAGCAGCTGAAAACTATTTATTAGTGGAAATGATTAATTTTCCTGCCTCTTTATTTAATAATTACAACCGACTTGTGGTCAAAAAATGTAAACGAACATCTGCTGAACCATCTAAAAATATGATCTGCTTCTTTTTTTCTTAGTAAATTTTTAAACTTTTTTTTTTTTTTTTTACAGGAAATTGTAGGTGACACATCTTCCTTTAGAGCTTTTGAGCTACGCGGAAGTAAAAGCGATGATAAGTGGTGTATTTTGTTGGTTTGAACGTACGGATGCAACTTTGCCTGCAGGTGGAAAGTTTTGTGATTGTGTGTAATAAAACATGTTCTGTAGCCCCTTCAGAATATTCTTTAATACTTGATGCAGATATTATTACAGAATTGTTAATATTGATGGTTTAATATTTATTTAAAACCAACTTGAGCTAAAACTTGTGTGGTAATAGCTGAGAATCATTACCAATACATACTCCAAGTGCTTTTTTGCTTGAACAAGAACTGCTTTTAAAACTTTGCCATTAACTATTTGCGTCATCTATGTATGTCTGTTAGCAAAATATCCCATGAACCACTGGACAGATTTAAATGAAATTACATGAACGTAATCCCTGGCTGCACATCTAGATCTGATTAACATTATGATTCAATCAAATTCAACATGGCTGCCACAGCTAATTGACCATACGAAACACAAATAAGGCTATAAGTTATAACCCAACCAATTTTTCAGATACTATGGTAAAATTTGGTGTGGTAGTAGCTGAGAATCATTCCAAACACATACTTTGATACAGTCAAATCATGCACAACGTCCTAAAGTTTTACCCAAAGGGCTATAGCTACAGCCATTCTCACTAGAAGAGGATTTTAGTGTAGGTTTCTGGCACCAAAGGCAGTATGCATTCCTTTGGGGATGTTACAGTATTTTCCACCGTATAAGTCTCATCAGTCCAAATGTGTCTAAAAAAGTGGAAAAAAGAAACAAGTTGCTTCGCCGTATAAGTCGCATCCATTATACGTCACCGCTCACTTGTCGCATCTGTTATGCATCACTGCTAACCACCTGGCAACGTTGGCTGCTGTTGTGCCAAAAATCAATTGGCCGACGACTGCAGGAGCATGCACAGGAGGACTTTTAACAAGATTAACACTTAAAACAGTTATTTGTTTGCTCAACATTATATCAAAAGATGCGTCTCAGTTTAACTTTTCTTTAATATTCAACCTTTATTTAGGCAGGTTAATCCCAGTGAGCCTCGAGGACTCATTTTACAATTGAGACCTGGTAAATCCACTTTAATGGTCAAATCAGCCGCATTTCACCACCCAGGCGAAATGCAGCTGATTTGACATTTGCCGCAGGCGTTCCAGAGCGAGACGAAGGTGGCTTGTATGGCAAGCCAAGTGTCTCATTAACAGCCACTTTTACCTATTAAAGAGACGCTTGGCTTGCCTTATTAGTTGAGGGCCCTCTAGTGGCTGTAAATGGTAGTGTTCAATATTTTGTATGTCAGAATGAATGAAATCAGATCTCAGCCAAAAATTGGGTTATACTATAAATATAAGGAAAAAGACGTAGTAGTTGCTTCGGTGTATACAGTAAATCGCAGGACTTGGCAAATTTATGCAAAAAGTTGCAACGTATATGGCAAAAAATACAGTAAGCCTTTTGTATTTCTTAATGTAACACTTATAAGAAAGAAAGAAACATTATATGATATTCCTCTACCAATGTAGAGGCAGGTGACGTTCCATAATTAAGTCCACCACCACCCCCACCCATTCAATTCTTGTTGGGGTCCTAACCGGACTGTCCTATGTGTCTTGGCGCTGCTGGGCTGCAGGAGATCATTTTTCTCACTTTAAGGGATTAGTGGTTGCTCTTCGCTACGACCATTAAAGGGACCTGAAAATTAGGCTGATCCTTCGTGCCCAGCTGTGCTGTCGCCTGGGAGGCGGACGGGTGGGATCAGACGGGGTGGGGGTGGGGGTGGGGGGGGGACCCTCTCACTCAAAGCCAAAAGGATCTTTGGTCAGAGTCTCGAGTGTTTGAAACAATTCAGCCCTCATCTGCTCCACAGATAACATTTCTGTTCCTCTTTGTCATTCATTATTTTTAGCACACTGGAGGAAATCCAGGTTTTCCAAACACTTTTTGTTCAGTTCATGCTAATTTTGGTCATCTATAGGTAAAAACATTCTCAATCCAGAATGTTATTAAACAACTTTGGGACACTTTTTTTTTTATTTTTTTTAAAGGTTTTACACAGATGCGCTCTGAAAAGGGCCACATTTCTGATTGGGCAAGATCACACTCGGTGGCAGCTGGTTCATTTGCTTCTCAAGATGACAGATGGCAAAACACAAACACAAAAAGAGAGAGCCATGATTAAGTAATGAGAATGCCTGCCACAATGAGGGGAAACTACTCCTCTCACTTTCCCCCGGCAAACTTTTGCCTCCCGTTGAACGAAGAACGACATTTTCAAAAGTCTTTGCATCGATGTGCGATCCATCAACCGTTTGAGCATATTTCATATGCGTGTTATTGTGTCCACAATCAAATGCATATAACTTTGTATTGGGGGCAAACAATCATGACTTTGTGATGTTTTTCTCCTAAAGTGACTACAAATCAATTTTTTAATACATGCACAGGAGTAATGGGGTCCTGGCCAGTGTTTTGCCCCACAGATGGGCAGCAGTGTTTGTGTGGCAGTTGGCAGGGATTGAGGAATAAAGGGGGGGATGGGTAAACTCCAATGGCACATGCTCCAATTCAAATTATCCCTGGACCCCGTGCAGCACTGGAGGACCTGCTGGGGGGCCCAGGGTGGCATTCATTACAGCCAGACACAGGCAGGTTTTTGGTCAGCCCTTTCATCATGACACCACTCCTAAAAGCCTCAAATTCTTGCTCCCTTTATTCACATTTCATCTGCTTTAATGTGTTTTTTTTTCACCACCCCCATTAAAATAAAAAAAAAAAAACCACCTAAATTGATTATTTTATTTACCAAACTAAATATGCAAATAGATGTGAATGAATGTCAATGAATGAAAAGCAGGAGCGTGTTAAATTTCGCAAATGTAAGATAGGTCAATAAAAACATCAAAGCAAACGAGGGGAATGATGACGAGGCTATTAAGGCTTGTATTAGTCAGATGCAAATCAAATTGCACATTAAATATGCCTCTACAGGAGGAGAAATGCTTTCATGAGGTCTTTTTTTATTTTTTTTATGCTGCTCATACTGTACAGTGTGCATTTTTAATCTGATGAGAAGTAACCAATTATCTCTCTAATTACATCTGTATTACTGCATGAAAAATGAGCTTTCTGGTGCTTTTAGAGAGCTAAAACTTAAAATAATGTAATCATCTGCACGGTTTGCCAGGGAAAAACTGCTCTTATCATCAGCTTGTTGAAGTTAATTAACTGATTAGGGTAATATCCATGAGTAAAACTGGTCAGAGAGGGAGAATTTTCAAAATAAGAGTTTATGCCAGTCACATTTAGGGTTATAAAACAAAACCTCACATAAGTGGAAGTTTAAAATGCCCACAGGGCGTTGATGTTAATAGGGAGAGTTACATTTAAAAAAAAAAAATGTTGAGCAGCCTGCAGAGGCTACACAAAAAAAAAAAAAGCGTGAAAATGTTCTTCTTGGCTCATCACTGGACGTGCTGATGGAAAAGAGGGGGGTGAAATTGACAATATCATTGTAGGAGCGCACTAAAAGGGGGCGACGGTCCGCTCCACTACACCGTGGCAGGGATGTCTACAGTGGAGGAAGAAGAAGGGGGAGGGTACTACTTTGTCACAGGCTGAGTATGTAGATTAACCTTTCAATTAGTTGTTATCAGGTCCTCCATGTCTCGGCGCGAGCGCCTCAGCCTTCGTCTCGAGACCACCAAACCGCTCGGAATACGTCGCTTCACATTTACCCTTTCGACGTGAAAACGAAGAGGAGTATCCGAGGAAGGGGAAAAACTTGAAGACTACCAGCAAATATTTACGGTAGCCCGTACTTTCTCCGTCTCCCCCCTCTTTTTTTTTTTTTTTTCCTCCTCTCCCCTCGCTTCTTCGCTTTATGTTTATCTTTGCATTAAACTTGCCGTTAATTTGTTGTATCCCTCCGCCGCCGGCGGCATATTCGGGCTGTTCGAAGATGGGAACCTAAAAAAAAAAAAAAAAATGTATTCTTGCGATATAAGACGAGGAAATGGGAGCTCTGAGAACTAGTGATGGAGGAGGTTCGCTCCCAGCTGCCGTGTTAACTTGTATTCCCCGGTGAACGTCTTTCTTCTCCCCCTCAGGGCTCACTATTTGTCCTCATTGGGGATATTTGATAGTTAATGGTGATAAAGAGGTCATGCCATGGTTGCACGGCGCACACGTAGACAGGCAGAGCCTACTTTTTTTATTTATTTATTTATTATCTTTTTAAATCGCATATTTATCGCTCCAGCTCGTTGTCACGCCGTTTAAACGTTAAATATCAGGAGAATTACGGCGCCTCTCGGGAAAATTAATGAAAGCAAGATTAAGAGGGTACATTTTTTTTAATGTGTGCATGCATTTTATGACTTGTTCCACTTTAAGTCAATCTTAAAGCCTTCGCAGGTTTTTTTTTTCTTCTCCCCCCCACCCACCAATGCAAACAAATGATCGATTTAACAAACAGCCAATTAAAGTCTAAAACGATCCAAATCACTTTCAAGTGTAACCAACTGTTTCAAGGAGGAATCCGTGTAAAGGTGGGCTGGTGTTAAACGCTATGCAAATGAGGTTAAATATTTATTACCACGTAGCCAGTTTGCATCTGTTACAGTGCGTTTGTAACTTATTAACAACCCATCTCCCCGCTCGGAGCCGTAAATTGGGGTTTTATGAGCATTAGAGGTGAATGATATCGATTCATCACTGGAGGCACCTTAAGAGGCGGGTCAATGGCCGGAAGTGACAGATCGCGCAGCCAGTGCGGTGCCTCTTAGTGTGAGCTCATACATAAAGATTGACATGTGCTTTATCAAACCAGAAATCGGATCTCGTCTTTACAGCCAATAATTGAAGTTGCCGGGGAGGGCACATTAGTGTAGGTAAGGTTTAATGAGACTCCATTGGATTGTAATCAGCGTCATGTCGGATTCATGTAAACTACAACATTGTAACAAAATGGCGACTGTTTAGGTGACATCAGTTGGGAAACGCTGACATTTATCAGCTCAACTCAGCGGAGCACAACTCCTCGGGGTTTGTTACGTTACTTGTTACCGGTTTGTAATGCTTTTCCTTGGATTAAAAAAAAGAACGACTCGCTCGGTGGCGACGGAGCTGTCAGGGAGGAAAAAGTGAGCTATCGATTATTTATTTATACGTGTGTCGTTACCGCTCGCGCTCGCCAGTTTGTGTCGTTGTCGAGCTGTCAAAACAAAAGTGGTCTCGCGCGGACAACTAAAGGTTAAACTTTGATTTTTTTTTTTTTTTTTTTTTTTTTTTTTTTAAGAAATACGTTTCGGTTGTCGGGCAGGGGACGTGACATGGTGATATTTTTAAACTTGTAAAATTGTGGCAGCGTCAAAAGAAAGGGCACCTGAAACCGAAAATATTTTCTGAAGTGGGTGGAAGTTTCTACATAAATGTCATAGTGTGGAAAACTTGCTGTTTTTGGCGAATAGTTTTTCCTTTTTTGTGTGTAGGACATCTGGTTTGGTGTGCGGATTAAAGTGTCAGACTATGGATTAAGTCACTTTGATTTCTTCAGCAGCCATGACAGCGCCTGCATCTGTTTTTGTCCATCTGTTTCTGGTGTTTTAGCACATCTCAAAATCCCTGCATTCCTTAAGCTTAGCTTTTACAGCCAGTATGCTATAAGCTACTTTTTAATGTTGTGTCTCAAACTGTTTGTGTTTCTCTCTCTCTCTTTTTAAATTTTTTTTAGATCTGAGCTGGGATTCTAATAAACGCAGTTCCAGGTCAGCTGACAACTTCCACTGTGGAATTTACTTGTACTTTTCCTCGAGTTCACCCGGGATTTAGAAGATCTTTGCGGATGCTGTCGTGGAACATAACTTCCTGGCCGTACTAAGGATGTGGATGTACCTATTTTGCAGCTGCAGAAAGGGGGAACCTTTATGGATCACATTTTTGTGAGGCTTATTGTTCAACCATGGTAAAACTTGCGAACCCTCTCTACACAGGGTGGATTCTCGAAGCAATACAAAAAATTAAAAGGCAGAAGCAGAGGCCTTCAGAGGAGAGAATTTGTCATGCGGTGGCGACGGTGCACGGACTGGACAAGAAGACCGTCCTTGAGCAGTTGGAATTAAGCGTTCATGATGGCTCTATCCTCAAGGTTACAAATAAGGGGAGCACTTCCTACAAGGACCCAGGAAATCCTGGAAGAGTTGGATCAACCTTGCCTACAAACACAGCTTTGCCATCAAAGGAATCTATATGGAATTCAAACGATCTCCGCCATATTGATTGGAATAAAATACTTAGGACCGCCATTGAAGGTCTGGATGATACCCATGGCTCCTCGCTAAAGAGCATCGAGAGGTATCTGAGGAGTCAGGATGACCTCTCAAAAATGGTTGACAGTCCTGCTTTTCGGCAAAGGTTGCGGCTGGCGGCAAAGCGGTCAGTCAGCAATGGCAGACTGGTAAAAAATGGCCCAAGGTATAAGCTCATCCATGGTGGTGTGGAGGGAAGGAGCTCCAGGTGTCCAAGTGCTTCCCCCTTGGTCCTGTCATCAGTGACACTCCTCCCCCATGAGCGTGACCAGGTACATACACACCTTTGTACTTGTTTATCCCTCATTTCACACGTTGAAGCTTTGCTCTTTTTTCAGATGCCTTTGGAGACAGTCCTATAGTTTTAGTAATTGGGTTGTTTTGGAACTTAAATGGAGCGATTTATGTGTCACTTCCACGTTGGTGGGATGAGATTTTGGGTTACCACTGAGTGGAATTTGCTCAATAGGAATTTTACAATTATAGTCTGAATCTTTGGGACTTAATCCCTGGAGGTAAAAAATAATGCCCATCTAGAGTCCATCCCTTTAAGGCTGTGTTGCTAGTGGTTTCCATAATAAGATAGCTTGGAAAATCAGAAAGTCATGCTGACAGTGTGTGGTAGGCAGCCTGCTTAGGGCTTCCCACAGGTTATGTAACTCTAGCCTAATGACCTTAAAGGATGTGGCCAGCTATCTCGTGAGTTGCAGTAAAACATATATTTTATAGGTAATTTGCAAGGGCATGAGAGCATATTGCGGAAGAAGGCCAGAATATTCTCAGGCTACGTGCAGCTCTCATGAGCTTTGTGCAAATATACTTGCTCAGAAGAGGAAATAAAACTTTATAAACAAACTTTCAGGTTGCATTCTTTCTGCTGCTTTTTGCTACCTCCAGGGATGGGTTCAGAGTTTGCAGAGATTCTGATGTTGATGCTTGGCAATAACACAAATATGCCAGTATTTTGTGATTTCAATTTTAAGACCAGTGCATGGGGGTGTTGGATGGAAAATGGTTGTCATTGTGTAGCGGTGTGAGCCGTGTGCAGTCATCTAGTTTGTTGTGAAAGCTTCTACCATGTCCTGTGTGAAGGTTTATCAAGATTATGTGCGGTCTCATACTTTATGCACAAGTTATGCAGCTGAAGTGGCGAGCTGCATCAGGCAATAGAGCTGTCACCCTGTTCCTCGCCAGTTTCACAGTGAATAATCAGGAAGCGACACCTTGATACTGCAGCCACAACTGTGACTGTGTCTGTGGTCTGGCCAAAAGTGAAACTGAGAACTGTTTTAGAGACACGGCGTCCTGCCATGGCTCTCAGGAAGGCCTGCTGTTTTCCATTTGGAGCATTTCAACCTATTGCTCCCGGCCTGATGACATCACCCCACCGCCAATTTTAGGTTTAACATTTACTTCAAAGGATGAGACATATCTGCCTGCTTAGTTGTTAGGGCACACCAAGAGCAGAGAATAAGAGATACTTTGAGGGTTAAAAAAACAGTCTTGGTTTAGAGTTTATTAGATTCTGAAGAGATTCTGGCAGGAACAAAGACAAGGAATGAGAGTTTTTTCTCTTTTTTTCCTGCTGTGTTATGCAACCAATTGAGCTCACTCTGTCTACCAGCAGTGTTCTAATAGGACCCCACCCCCTCACTCAGGACAGCCTGCTCTTTTGAAGCAGCATAATTTCCTGTAATGTACTTAATTTAGAATCCCCATGTAAATCGTCAGCGTCTCTTCAGCTGTGTTTGTCTTTCTAGTTTTGCATTTTAGCCTTGTGCAGATTGCAAATTGCTATTGATTTTATTCACCAGACCTAAAAATATCCCCAGTGGAAATTAATCCAGTTCCTGGACCAGACTTCATAGGTTAGTTTCTGGAGAGTATGTTAATAAAACATTAATAATGTTAAAAAAATGTTTTTTAAATGTACCTTATAGGTGTGCTCTGAGAATAGTAGGAACAGAAGCTAAACGGTTTGGATTTCAGTTCCATCACTTCTGTCTGTAGTTTATTATTTATTAATCCTTTATAAAAATGGCACATGCCTTTTGCTCCTTCAAATAAAGGAAAAACATTCCAAGTAAGGCTTTGTTGTGAAATATCTTGGCCTGCAATCAAGGAAGAACATTCTTCCTTTTATTTTAGCTGAGGGAATGGTATTTGACCTTTGAGAAGTGTTTTTCACTAACAGACTTTGTGTGATCCAGATAAAATATCTGGATTTGTATTGGTGCCTAATACTTAGCAAAATATTATTTTTAGAAAAGCCAGAAAGTAATAAAAACATTTATACATATAACAAGTTCTAAAAGCTGATACTGTATCTTGTTTACAAATGTCTTGTTTTTCTGACACAAATTCTGTTTCAAAAAGTCTTCGCTTAAAGAGTTGAATAAAGAAAAATGTTGATTTTTATTTTTCAGGCCTACTGAACAAGACCACCCCAATTTATAGATCTCACTAACATTCATCTGAGCAAAATGTGTTTTTATTTTCTTCTGTAACATGAGGCAGGTACACAGCCACAGTGTTAAAACCTGCAGGTGTAGCCTCATTACATGTGAGAATTTTAGTGATTTTTATGCCGTACGAGCAGCTTTTAATGCCCCTGCGCGCTTTCAAGTATTGACCCAGCAGGTTGGGAAATAGAGTGATCATTGATGTGGTGGTAAACTACTTCCTCTCACTAAAACTAGCTCATTGATACAGCCAGGAATAGTGACATCAAATTGCTGCTGGATCCTTGTTGCCTCGTGCATCATTTGGATGCAGTGAGGAACTGAAAGGATGCTCTCACTCTGTTTTGGCTGCCAAATAAAAAGAAAACAAATAAAACAACCTTACTTTATTTCAGCTAAAGGCTAGCTGGAGGTCATGTCCAGTGCAGATATGAGAGATGTAAATTTGGTTTACTTCAGGATACTGATCTGCGTCATAGAAACCAGGAACTAATTATGTGCATCCCCAGAGTGCCATCCAAAGCTCTAGTCAATTGTAAGGCCTTAGTGTGTAAACTGATGATGAGGTGGGTTATTTATGATCACACCCAGTGAGTGATATTTTCCATTAAGAACTTCCTCTCAGCAGTCTGTTGCTCCTCTAGAGGCTTTTGTTTTAGAACTCATTTAAAATTTAACTTCACAAAACCCATGGTGAATTTTGTTTGGATGGTTTTGATTTGAACCTATGATTGGTTTGGTTTAGACTGTGTTGTAGGGAAGTAGACACTAAGCCTTTGCTCTCCCTCTGAAGTCAGCCTCCCTTCATTCTGAGTGATCAATGGAGAAATCCTCTTAAACCTTGAGCTCATATTTTACTTCTTCTGAACTCGGCATTAAGCCCTTAAATGAGTGTTTGTTCTGAGACTCACAACATTTACAGTGTATCATGGCAGTAACAATGTGAGCATGTTATATTATTGAGGTAATTTGATTACATGCTGGTTAATCCTTTCAGACTCAAGTGCGAGCTTTAAGAATTGGATTAAGCCCTTAAACTATGATTACTAAGATCACTTACACATTCAGATGTAATGGATAAAGGAGGTGGATCTCAAATGCAGCATATCTCTGAGGATGAGAGTCATTTATAATTCATTTCTAGTCTGTGAGAACTCTGCTGTTTTTTTTTTTTTTTTTTTTTTTTTTTAATTTTATCTTCATTCTTCAAGCTTCTACTTTCAGTTGGATATTTTGTGTGTGTGTGTGTGTGGCTGTTTCATTAAATCCACAAGCTGGTTTTATCTTTTTTGGCTTTACCAGCAAAATCACTACAGCGATTTTCAAAAATCCAAACAAAACACTCGGAAACTAACAAGACTCTAACATACAGTGCACAGCCCGTTTATGTCTTTCAAACTGTTTGTTTCTGTTTGTTTTTTTTTGTTTTTTTTCTCCCACTCAGCTCCGGGTTGACCCCATCCCAATATGCAGTTTCTGTCTTGGAACGAAAGAGTCGAATCGGGACAAGCAGCCAGAAGAGCTGCTGTCCTGTGCAGACTGTGGAAGCAGTGGTAAGTCGGCCTCAGAAACACTTGACCAAATAGCTGTTTTCAAAAACAAAATATACTTACATGAAACTATAGACTGTGTAAACCACTGAAATGTTAACATGTTAGCAGAGCCTCAAAAGAAAAAGTGTATTTGAGGAATTAAAGTGGTAAATATGGTCTAAAATTTCAACCAAACAAACAAACAAAAAAACTACAATCAGTAGGTATTCTGTGTTTTACAAAGTTGAATATATTTTAAAAACTAGGGATGCACGATATTATCGGCACGGTATCAGTATCGGACAATATTAGTATTAAGGTTAAATATCGGACATCGGCCATTCCATCAAATCACCAATCTTAAAAGGCGTTGTTTTTGTATACAACGCCAACACAACATGATGATGTCACGTGCGCCGCCTACCTGATCTGATCACGGCGGAGAATAATAAGTCAAAATGCACTATGCACTACTACTTATGCACTTCTCACTTGTCAGCTGTGAACAGGTAGAGTTCAGATTTGTGAAAATTTACAAAATTGCACTTTTGCACTGTTGTGTTACAGAGAGTAAATGTCATGAATACAGTATATTGGACATTAAACATAATCCAAGTGAAAGTTTTGCATCATTTTCAGCCCTGTTTTTGGCATCTGTATATCACATCAATATCGGATATCGGCCAAATAAGTTTTAACATATTGGATATCGGTCAAAAATCCAATATCGTGCATCCCTATTAAAAACCATAGAATTTTCAAGTTGGGTTGAATACCTTGAACGTTGCATCATTCACCAGGCAAATGAGCAAAATAACCCTTGGTAATAAAATAGTTTTTAAATTCAGCTGCTAACATGAAGTGACTATGCACAGAAGTCATGCCAGTGTTTAAACTTCTCTTTGGAGGTTTTGGTTTAATTTATTCTCTAAACATCAAAGTAGTTTTTAATGGACTGAAAAAAATAAATTATTTAGAGGGATGTTTTGTACAGAAATGTAAGAAAATAACTGAATTATAAGCCAAATCCTTATATTGTGGTAAAAATACTGAAATGCTAGTATTCTGTGTTCTTGATTAAGAAACAAGATATGATTGATTAAGCTGCATTTTTATAATTAATACTGAGAATTGAGCATTAGTGTGCAAAGTGACTGGTTGTTTTCACTTTTGTTCGGCATTGGAGGTACACTGAGGTTGGTTAATTGACCTGTTAAGTGTAAGCTAATAAGTCACAGGTTCTGGCCATGCAGGAAGGCTGATTAAAACCTGTAGTGTAAATTAACACATGGTTCAACATTCATATAAAGCGCAGTGTGTGACATTCCATAAGAGCCAGCTTTACTCATGTGCTGGGTCTGATTTAGAAACAGCTGCTGCTCTGGCAAAACGTTGTACAGTTTCTCATCCATATACACAAGTACAACACAATAATTAGATGTTTATTGCTGTTGCTGTAAGCTTAAAAAAAGTTCACTTGTGTTTAGAAAATAACTTATTTTATCGCTGTAGAGTTTTTGCAACATATCGTCTATTTTCAGGAGATTTAAATGTTTATATGTCTGAATAAATGTGTTGTTAAATAGCCTTATTGCTTTAATTACTTAAAATATTTAGCAATTTATCACAGTTGAAACCTTTTTTTTTTACAGATTTGTAGATATTTCAAAATGCAAATAAATGCAATGGTATAGTGTATGTTACTTTATTGTTTAGACACTTGTAAGGAATGTTTGAAGAACAGAGTTGACATTGGCTGAAGGAATTCAAATTACCTGCATGTCATACGGGCAAATACTCCAAGTGACCATTCAAATCTGAAATCATCCATTCATCCATCTGTTTTCTTTACCCGCTTCTCCTTTGCTAATTGCAGTGAGCTGCCCATCTATAGCAGTCACTGTGAGAGAGGCAGGGGTACACCCTGGACATGTTGCAAGGCCCTCAGGGACACATAGAGAGAAACAACCATTCAACCCATTCAACCATTTAGACTTACACCCACAACACCTTGAGACAATTTAGAGTTACCAATGAACCTAACATGCATGTTTTTGGTCTATGGGAGGAAATCAGAAGTACGTGAAGAACATGTAAACTCTACCCAGAAAAGCCCCAGGCGGGAGGAGAACCTGTGACCTTCTTACTAAGAGGTGGCAGCTCTAACCACTGCGCCGCCATGCTTCCCAATCGGAAATCAATAAAGTCATTTTCACTCAGTTCAGATTCTATTATATAGCAGCCCGGTTGTGGTGGCACAAAGATCAGCCCTTTTCCCGCTTCAAGCTGTCGGCATTTCCTTTAGTGTTCTTTTGTTCCAGTAAAATCACCTCTGCCAGTCATTTATGTTCGAACAATTATTTTAAATGCCGTGAGGAATAGTTTTCCTGGTGACATTTTTATAGCTCAAATTTGACAGAGTAGCGTCGAGGTGGTTTTCATTAACCACTTGTAGTGTACACAAATTGTGCTCTCACTGTAAAACAGCTGTTTTACAACCATGAGAGGGAGCTGCATGTGAGAGAAGGCGAGCTTTTACATGACTTTCATGGATCGGCTTCCATTAGAAAGAGTGTTGCTGCTGTTTCTGCCTCATTAAGATCAAATTATCTGCAATTAGCAGCTCAGATGTTTGATCATACTGTTTTTAGACACAAGTTGTAGTGAGGAGAGAAAATGGTGTGAATGTACAGGCACACCATAGTTTTCTTATGATTTACCATGTTAATATTTAACTTTATTGTGTGAATAGATTGAAGACTCTTCTAGCTAGTAGGCTCAGCTAGTGCTGATAGCAACATGTCATATTAACATGTATTGTTGTTGCTCCTGAAGGGCATCCATCATGTCTAAAGTTCTCCGAAGACTTAACCTTGAATGTGAAGAGATTAAGGTGGCAGTGCATTGAATGCAAAACCTGCAGCTCCTGTCGAATACAGGGAAAAAATGCTGTGAGTATATTACTTAACACTCCATCTTTAGTGCTGTATATCCCATTCTGTGGATCCCAGTGATCTGTAGAGATTTGTAAACACGCTCATTTGCACAATTGGACTCATTTTTCTAAAATAAGTTGAATGACAGTGGTGTTGTATGTATGTGATTGGGACATCCTTTCCTTTACACGTTCCTGTTGTTCCTTTTCAGGATGAGATGCTGTTCTGCGATTCATGTGATCGAGGCTTCCACATGGAATGTTGCGATCCGCCGCTTTCAAGAATGCCAAAAGGTGAGGTGTTTACACTGTGTGGCTTCTCTGCTTCTTCCCTTCTGCTGTCAATTCAAAGCCTTTTCTTCACAGACGATCGTTTGGGGCTGTCACTCAGCACACAGAAAAGCACCAGTGGCTTATTTGGGGCTTTGCATGCATATCAAATTATTTCAGCATCCCTAGGGAGATTTTCTTTATCTCTGTATTACAGTACTGACCCTACAGCAAGGCTGGTAATGATGGTGCTGGTACTGTAATGGAGTATTTGGCAGGCATTTCATACAAGTCACATAGCTTAGGTCAACAAGTTGACATGAAGTCTATTTTGGTGGTCAGAGAATTGACCCTGTGTTTTTCCTATGGATTTTCACTTTGTGCTGACTAATTGATTGTCATTGTGAGCTGGTGGGATTCTCGCCAACGCTTTGTATTAAAGGAAATGCTTCAAATGACTGTACTGTATGTCCTCTCAATTGATGAACCCACCAAAAACGTTACACTCTCTCTGCTTGGACGTCATCCAGGAACATGGATCTGCCAAGTCTGCAGGCCAAAGGAGAACGGAAAGAAACTGCTGCACAAGAAGGCCGATGAGATCAAACGTCGATATGCAAAGCCAATTGGAAGGCCGAGAAATAAGCTCAAACAAAGAATGTGAGCGAGCAGATATTTTCCAAACATCACCAGAATTGATTTTCTATCTCTCTTGCGCTTCTACAACAAGCTGTTTGGTTCTTGTCCCAGCAGGTCTGTAACCAGTGGGGATGGCTCCATGGTAGCACTTGGAGGAAGGGGGTCACCTGGTAGGGGTCAAAAGAGTACCGTCTGTTCCACACCTTCATCTGGTCATGCTGCATCTGTGACGGACGCCAGAGACAGATTGACTGTTGCAGATCCTTGTTGTGCGGTCAACGCCACCCAATTCACCTCTTCCCCTCCCACCACCTCTTCCTCCCTCACGCCCACCTCCACCCCAGCCACACTTACTGTTAACAAGAAAACCAAAGGGCTTATTGATGGGCTTTCCAAATTCTTTACCCCTTCCCCTGTGGGCCGTCGCTTGCGAGCTGTAGCCATAGAGTCGCCCTCCAAACAGTTAAGCTCTAGAGACAAGGGTCCGCCCAAACTGTCCACTTCACCAGAGCCGTTTGCCTTTGCTGCTGATGCCTCTCAAACGATAACCCCTCCATCTTCTGCACTTCTTCCCGCTTCCACATTGCCAGGACTTAGCCCCCCCTCGCAGGTGTCCAGCGGCTCCACTTCTGCTAATTCGCCGCAGAGCTCTTCCAGCCAGTCTAGTGTTCCTTCCCTGAGTAGTCTCTGCAGTAGCAGCCAACTGAAGGGACTTTTCGACGGACTCTCTCATATTTTTACTACTCAGGGACAGTCGCGGAAAAAGAGGCTACCAAGCTACGCACCACCTAAGCGCAAGCAGGATTTGTCCAAAACGGGGCTGCAGTGCCTTGGAAAGAATGAGTTTAGTAGAAATAGGTTACACTCCTCATCAGCTGGGCCCGGCCGACCCAGAGGAACCCCTTTTAAGATGGTCAGTCATTTCAAATGTAACCCTTTCCTTAAAAATCACAGGACTCTAGGCAGGCTGAAGTATAGAGTGAGCCCTCAGAAGGGAGCCCCCTCACCAGGAAAGGCAGACTTGACAGACGGAAGAATTAAGCCTGAGAATAATCATGGTAAGCAAGGCTTAAAATACCAGCCAAGACCTGCGTCTCCACACCTTTAAGCTTCTTTTTATTTTAAAGCTTGACGCAGTTTTTTTTTTTTTTTTTTTTTTTGTTTTTCTCAAACCTGAGGAGACATCTTGAACATTCTAACAAGCTACTAATCCTTTTCCTGGTTTGAATATTTTTTAGTTAACACAGTTTAGTTGCGTTTTGACTTGGCTGTGAAGTCTCCGTGGCTTCCATCTTCTTGCCCGTTGGCTTTTTGTCATAGTGCATGGCCCACTAACCCCCTCATGCTGCTCCTTGCTCTGTCCTTGACACTCTCCAGTAGTGTGCACACTGTGATCACCACATAGTAGGAACTGTAGTCACATTGCGCTCTTTCCCATCCCACCATCGCTCTTAAAGTCACTGTCTCTTCTTAACCTCACTCTCACTGGTCATTAGACATGTCCAACCCGGTGATTCAGCCACCCAAGTTGACTCAGAGCTGACATGATGATTACACCCAGAATTGCTCTAACCCTTGCATTTTACTGTCTTCAAGAATGAAGTCTGAGCATAAAAAACACAGAAAATAACAAGGTGATTCATGTTTCAAGAAGTTCCAAACAAAGTCCTTCTCAGACTTGAAATATGCCAGCAGCACATATCCATAAATATGCTAACGACACATCATTTCCACTTATAATGGGTTTTTATTTTGGTGGTTAAGTCACGGTGTTGATGTCTTTCATAAAATTACTGCCTGCTTTCCAACATTAGTTGCTTTTCATGTCGACACTTGCTCCCTCCACTGCATCTGCTTCTTAATTCATGGGAAACTGTCTTGGTGGATGACTAAGCACATGAAAGCGGTTATGCAATTAGAGTGATTTAGTTTTACTTCATTACATCAGGGATTTTAATATAAACATGCAGAGATGATACATTATGAAATTCCTCAGAGACTCAGCCTCAAACAGACTCGGCAGCAGCACTCACAGTATAAGCACATTAGCATAGAATGCATTTATGAGATTATTCAGCCACTGCTGCTTGAAACAGGCTGGTGTTTATGTGCTTGTCTGATGTGTTGTTGTTGTATTGTTGTGCCTGTAACAGGCCACAACATGGAGCTGCATGTGAAACAGGATGTCCAGGCAGAGTGTGTGGCCATGTTGAGTGACCACGTGACAGAGGAAGACACTGAGACGTTCACACGGGTCCAGGAATTTGCTGCTCAGGTGAGGAAACAGTGTGAAAATGTTAAACCTGAAGTGACAGAAGATATCAAGGACAGTAACTATGTTTACATGGACATAATTACATCAGATTAAACAGCCATTCGGAATAAATATGCGTCATGTAAACGCCTCATTCGGATTATTCTTTGTTGATTCAGCTTGATCCGAAAGAATTTGTGATTAGAATGAGACCGGTGGTTTATGCCGATTCATAATCCAAACAGTGTGCATGTAAACACTTAATCTGTTCATTTTTTTCCGATTGTGGAAAACTGACCTGACTGCGCATGTGCAACCTATGTCTACCTCATGTACTTCTGTCTGGCTAATGCTAATAATATTAGCTTGTCGGGGAAGCAAAATTGGTCGGTGAGCGGCACATTTCTACTAGAAACTTTGAAAGAGCTCAGAATGATCATGTATGACCTGTAGCTCAGTCAGGGAGTGCAGAAAGGTCTCCAAAACTATTGCGGGTCCATTTTGGGCGCTCAGGTTTGTTTATGTTCATCCCGGAAGTAAACCGGTAGTAGAACTTCTTCTGTGTTTTTTTAAGGAGAGTTTACCACTCTGCACATGGCAGTACTTATATTAGGAATAAAAGCCCACTGCATGTAAACGCTCGTCGTGAACAGATTGTGCCCATGTAAACGATACATTTGAATTATTTAATCTGAAAACATTTAAATCCGGTCAAAAATTTTGCACGTGTAAACGTAGCTACTGTAAGATGACATGAGAAACAGCATTTGCAAATAGGAATGTTACAGAATTAAAAACAAGGCCTTTGTATTTGTCTTTTCAAAGCAGATGAAAACTTTTATCACCACTCTACCCTTTTCTAGTATTATAAAAACTAATGAAGAAAATATATAAACCTAACCTATTCATAAAATATTAAAATAAACTGAACTGCACAATAAATGCAATCCCTGTAGACCGATTTTTGTATTAACCTACAATATTTTTCTGAATTGCTGTCATTAGTTGACCTATAGAACTTTAATGCATGATTACATGTGTATATTTATCGTTTCAGTAAACATAATTCACGTTATCTAAAAAAGCTAAGTCTGGTCCTCTGGACATTCAAAAAACAAAACAAAACCATCAGGGTGCTAACGATCCATCGTTAGGCTGATGGTCCTCCTTGACCATGTGAGCAGCTGGTTTCGGCTGTCA